>CM065133.1:25522500-26122500 GCA_033026305.1 Cirrhinus molitorella
TATTATTATTATTATATATATTTTTTATTATATTCTGTTTTCAGTAAAATGTATTATTGTTGTTGTTGTTATTATTAAATATTCTATTTTAATATTTAATTATTATTATCAGTACTTAATACAAGTAATCATTTAGAATCAATAATAATATAAATATAATTTTTCTGAATTATTTTATATGTATTACATATGCTTATATTCTTTATATTATATATGTATAATTATATTTTTTACTTTGTTTTTCAGTAACATTATTACTATTTATTATTATTATTATTATTATTATTATTATTATTATTATTATTAAATATTATATTTTAATATTTTATCATTTAGTTATTAGTTATTAACAATATTTAATACAACTTATAATTTTACTAATTTTAAAGTTAGCATTTTATTGACCATGTCAGAATAACTCAGTTATTCTGAGTCAAGCATTAATATGTAATAATTAAATCCAACATTATTATTATTATTATTATTATTACTACTACTACTACTACTACTACTACTATTACTATTTAATCATGTTATAACAATGTGGTGGATATTTATTGTACTGTTTTGATAGCTGTGTTAATTGTTTTGACAGTACATTGCTAGAAGTGTTTAATCAGTGTGTCTAAATTAGTCTAAATGATGTATGGTTTGTCAGAAAACTAGCACTGGAATAATGTTCTCTAAATCCCTCTTCCTGCAGTTCATCATCTTGTAGGACTCAAATTCAGTTCATTCAGTTCATGAGTTCATTACGGATGACAATTATTATTATTGTTTTTTAATAGCACACAAAGAACCACACTGGGGAAATAAACTCCACATATGCATGCAATAATTAAACATGACATTATTTGTCAACATGTAACAGGCGTTTTGGATTCAGACCAGGTTTTTACAGTCTATTTATCTCAAGTGTATAATTGAACTTGTCTCACCATACAACACTCTGTATGTCTGCCCAGATGTCACCATTAGGGGGAACGGCTCATGCCACTGCTAAGAGGCAGATGACCATCTGGTGTGTAATTTATTACAGGTTATGCCAGGACTGTAATGTATTGCCCCCTCGAAATATCATTATACTCTGAGTATATTAGCAAATACTAGTAAAACAAGTGCAGTTTAGGCCATATAAATAACAGTCCGAATAAACAAAAGCAGAAGAGCTCAGGGCTAGTCAAGCTGCTTCTACTGAGTGCATCAGTTTTATCTTATAGCTTATATAAGTGAACCCATGATAAATGTTTATCAGCTTAATTAAAAGAGGATTCCAATTAGTATGAGAGTGAAGTAATGTAGAATTTAATCATTGTTTATGTGTTACAGTTTGATGGACTGAGGGCACATGCCCGCACCATCTGGCCTGAACGATAAGCTCTTAGACGTTGCCTTGATATGTAGCATTTGTAGTACCAGTGGTTTTCTCTCTTGCCTATTTATATTTTACATTGTGTTTTGCATATAAACATGTCTTAGCAGTGTGTGGACACAATCACCCTACAATGATAAAATTGCAAAAAAAAAAAACTAAATCTGGTGTCAAGCTGTTTTGATTTTCTGAGCAGCATGGCGTCATACTGCTCTATACACACCCACGACTGCGAGGGGCGGAGTGAGCAGTAGCTCATTAGCATTTAAAGAGACATGCATTGAAACGGGACGCTGTGAACAGAGCTGACAAGGTAACAAGGGTGTTGTTTTACACTACCATTGAGGAATTTTAACCTAAGTATTTTGACAGATATTTCATGAAGATCCTAAAGAATCATACCAACTTGTGAAAAATGTGGATCTGACGTACCTTTTAAAAATATTTGCACTTTGGAGTGTAAATTCTTGTTTCTAAACGTGGAAACTTTATGGATGATTATGTGTACTTTAGTTTTATATTTTACAGTAGGTCTTGTTTCTAAATGTGTTGAAAACTTTTTTGATGGTTCTATGCATATAAATTTCTAATACCATCATAAGATCAATAACTCTGCTTTTCACTAATGTGAAAATGCCAAATTATTATAATTATTGACACATGATACATTTCATAATAATAATTATATATATATATATATATATATATATATATATAATTATTCTAAATAATTCTATTAAATGACAACAGCAACTATAATAATAATAATAATAATAATAATATGTGTTGTTGTTATTATTATTATCATGGTTATTATTATTACTGTTAACAGAAAAACACAAAGTAGTTCGAGCAAATGGCAAAAAAAGTTTTTTTTGTGTGATCATATGCATGAAAATACACTTTTATTTATTAATGTTTTTAGTATCAATTGCAGATTTTACCCAACTCCTTTATTATTATTATTACTATTATTATTATATGATAGATTATTAATAATTTGTTATATATATTTCATAAATGAATAGTAAAATGATAAAAATAACAACAACAACAATAATAAATGATGATGATAATGATTATTATTATTATTATAGCAAATAGCAACAAAAAACACCAAAGCCTTTTTTTGTGATCAAATTCAAGAAAACAAATTTTTATTTATACAGTTATTCTCAATTGCAATTTTATCCAACTCCATTATTATTGCTATATATAAATATATGTGTATGTGTGTGTGTATATGTAGTATTATTATCATATATATGATGATGATGATGATGATGATAATAATAATAATAATAATAATAATAATAATAATAATAAATGTGGTTATTATTATAGCAAACAACAATAAATAAATAAATTAATTAATTACCAAAGCCTTTTTTTGTGATCACATTTATGAAAATATTTTTGTTTTTACCATCAAAACAATTATTATTAAATGATAGATTATTAATAATTTGTTATATATAAGTCAATAAAATGTATAGTAAAAAAAGTACAATTATTATTATTTGGAGGTGGCATATTTAAAAAATATTAAGTACATGATACAGATTAAATACTGACACAACACTTTTTGATAATAATGTAGCCTAAATAATAATGACAACAGCAACTAATAGTATTATTATTATAATTATTATTATTATTATTATTATTATTACTACTACTACTACTACTACTACTACTACTACTTTTGTACTTTTTAACAGGAAAAATCAGCATCAACCAATATGTGTGAAACATAAAATAATTCTGGCAAATGGCAATATAAATAATAAAATAAAGAAATCGCTACATTTTACCCAAATGTATTAGTATTAGTATTATAGTTTGGGGATGGCTTATTAAAAAATAGATTAAGTACATGATACAGCTTAAAAAACTGACACAATACATTTCATAACAATGTAGGCTAAATAATAGTTCTATTAAATGACAACAGCAACTAAATAATAATAATAATAATGATAATGTGTTATATTATTATATTATTATAATTAATAAAAATATTCATAAACCACTATGAGTGAAACAAAATAACGCAAATGCAAATGGCAAAAAATCACCAAAGCCTTTTTTTATGTGGTTATATTCATTAAAATACATTTATATTATTAATATTTATTAATTATTAATTGCAAATTTTATCCAACTCCATTAGATTCACTGAAGGCTACCAAAATGTTGCTGTCCAGTAGTGCTGAAATCACAGTTTGACAAGGATGGGGTTTAATGCCTCTGAGTGATCAAATCAAGGAAAATTGACCTGTGGAGGTTTTTTAATCACCTTTTTTCTTCTTAGAGCATTATTTGCATGCTGAGTTCTTTGAGATAACCGTTTCATAATGCTAAAACCTCATATCTTTCAATCTGTGTGAAACACTGCATTGTCTTTTTTCCTAACCAGTGACATAACCCCTTATCTACTTCAGAAACACCATCAAGCCAGTCAGAAGAAAGGCAAAATGGCCGCAGACTCATTTTTAGTGACAGCTGCTCTTCAGCAACAAAGGTAATTTCAAATGCAAGCAGGTCCATTCATTTGATTTCCTCCACATCTCCCAGAGTGCTGAATGTAATTATCGTCCCTCCATCTAGTGTCCCCAGGGGGCCCTTCCCCCTCCAGGCTCAGCTGTGACCGGCCCTTCGGCCCTCCCCCCACCTGAACATGTGACATTATCCTGTCCCGCCTGCCTGTCCCCACCCACCAGCACCTAGCCAGCTGTATGACATTCATAATCTCCACACAATGTCTGACCCAGGATCAGTCACCACTTATTAGAAAATAAAAGACTTACTATTAAAGGAAAAAAAATAAAAAATAAAATATTATAATTTTGTATTTATTTATTAATTTGATAAATTAAAAGTAAATGAAAAGTAATGGTGTCCAGAGGTGGAGGCCCTGAAAAGACTTCATTTATATTCATATTTTATGGATAATTCATCAGAATTCTTAAAAAAAAACAGCCTTGTTACTGAGAAGTTCATTATGAAATCATAGCCACAGGACAGAATCGGTCCACTCAGAATAGAAAGCGACTGCATCATCACAGATGGTGCTTGAGGGCTTTGATTGCATTCAGTCAAGTACCTGCCTGTAAGTGTGTGTGCAAGCTTTTGTTTGACCATATGTGCATATGTATATATGTGTGTGGATTTCACTTTACCATGTGTCTGTCTTCGTGCGTTTTAGACCGACTGAGTGCTTTGCAGGCTTGAACTAGTGGATGGTCACGGATAGCCTAAAGGCTTGGCTTCTGTTTCTGAATGTGTGTTTTATTCTCCAGATGGTAAATATGATCTGTTGCGCTGCTTTGGCTGTAGCTGTAGTTTAACCTGTGCAATTCTGCTTACGACTGCATTTGTTTATTTTACGGCAGAATGCATCACAACAAATATATAGTTTGCCTACATCTAATTTGAATGCAAAGCTCCGCCTTGTGTAGGAGGCCTAGGCTTCTTGACCCATAGGCAATAACCCTTAGGTGCAATGCCCTTCCTCCACAAAAATGAATAGAACTATATGAGTTTTACATCAAAAAGCAATTAGATTATTAGGAAAAAATGAGCAAACATGAATGTTACTGCACGGTATAGATAATAAAAGATTGTTACTATGGTTAAGCTTTAAGTAATTAAAATAATAATAGCAATGACTATATGAAATTAAAATGTTACCTAAAGGGGCTATTTCTATCTAGTCTGATCCATATTATTACTCTGTCTAACGTAGTCAGTCATTTAATTTAAATAAAACCAGTTCATTGCGACCACATGAAACATATTATTATTATCATGTTATTGTTGTCATTATTATTTATTTATTTATTATTATTTATTATTTATCCTAAATTTATTTAGCCTATATTATTATGAAATGTCATGTCTTAATATATATATATATATATATATATATATATATATATATTTTTTTTTTTTAAATATGCTGTCTATAAACTATAGACAGCATATTTTTTTTTGTTTATTATTATTATTAGTCATTATATATAATTATGTTAATACAAAAAATATATAGATTAATAATAATGTTATATATGTCAAAATAATAATATTTAACTATAGTAATTATTTATATTAATAATAATAATAATAATAATAATAATTTAGTTTATATATATATAATTTATATATATATATATATATATATAAGTTGTAATATATTTATTAGAAATTATTATTATTGTTATCATTACTAATATTATTATATAATATTTGGGAACGGCATGTTTAAAAAAGATTAAGTACATGATATAGATTAAATACGGACACGTGATACCGCTCATAATAATGTAGACTAAATAATAATTCTAATAAATGGCAGCAGTAACTAATAATAACAATAATAATAATAATAATACGTATTATTTTATATTATTCTTTTTTTTGCAGAACAAAAAAATGCACCAGCCACTATGTTTGAAACATAAAACAAATTTTGTTTTATGAAAAAAAAAAAAAAAAAATGGCCAAAGCTTTATTTAGTGAGTCTCGGGGGGGATACAGAGCGAACGCTCTCCCCTCCTCCGCCATGTGATGACGGACAGACTGTATCACCGGAGCGATGCTTGAAGTCACTCTCATCAGCAACAAAGCGAAGCAACAGCAGCAGCAGCAGCAGCAGCACTGACGTAAACCATCCACCACATCACCGGAACCATAAGGAGCCGGACCGACACCATATCGTCTCCTCAGAAGGACGTCTAGGATGAAAACGGAGCGCTGAGAGAGACGGATCGTGATGATGCTCGGACTCCAATTCACGGCAACATTTGAAATGCGCGTTAAATGGAGACTCATGACAAGAGATGCTGCAGGGTGCCGCATTGCCTGGCCGCTTGATGATGGTAGGATAGAGCAGCGCTTTTAACCGTGATGCTCGTTCTTAGATGCTTTTGGGGTGGGATTTGTAGTCGATTGAATGCCTCCGATTTGATCATACGCAAACTAAGACTAAGATTTCAGCCTGCTTAAGCCATACATGCATACACGTATACAATCGATGAGCACGACCACATGAATGTACGTGAATTTACGTTGCAGAACAAGCATTAATAGCCCCACAATACAGGTGAACTCAGAAGAGGTGAACTAACAGTGTCGTAGCTTACACTCAGGACCATCTCCAAAGTCAGGTTTTTTATTTGCAAGCACTGCAGCGATAGGGCTTTTTATGATTGGGATTTTCATCATCAGCTAGGCTACATTGGGAATATACAGTGATAGTATACAGTACAGTATAGTCAGTCTTGGGCCAGTGCAAGGACAATGACTCATTTACAGGCAGGCCTGTCTCCAGAAACCCTGGAGAAAGCCAAGGTGGAGTTAAAGGAGAACCCCGACACTTTGCATCAGGACATACAGGAGGTGAGGGACATGATCATCACCCGTCCAGACATTGGCTTTCTCAGGACAGACGATGCTTTCATCCTGCGCTTTCTTAGAGCCCGGAAATTTAACCATTTCGAGGCCTTCCGCCTCCTGGCCCAGTACTTCGAGTACCGGCAACAGAACCTAGATATGTTCAAGAACCTCAAAGCCACCGATCCGGGGATCAAGCAGGCTCTGAAGGACGGATTTCCTGGGGTTCTGTCCAACTTGGATAGATACGGAAGGAAGATTCTGGTTCTGTTCGCCGCGAACTGGGATCAGAGCAGGTAAGGTGCTATTGGATTTTGGCTAATCGTGGGTAATGACGCGCACTGTCAGAGCTGTCTTTTCAGCGCAAGTCTTCTGTCATTCACTAGAGCATGATGTATGGGATGTAAAGTGTTACCTTTAGTTTAAACTTAACATTACAGTGTCCATGTTGTGCATATTGCATGTTACTATGTGTATATGGGCCAATGACAAAAAAGAATGTCAGAGGTCTTAGAGATTTCATACATTTTTAAAGAACGTTCATGCAATTTTCTTCAGCAAATTTGATTTAACCTTCCAAAGGATGGTGTCCACCAGTTGACACATCTTTAAGAGACATTTTAACCATTGAGGGTGTGAACATTCAAGCCTGACCCCTGATGACCTTTGACCTGACCCAATATTTACCTTGCTGGTCATTTATATCAGCAATTGGTCCAAAGTCAGAGTTGGAAATGTCTTTATGTATGCAAACTGTGTAATAGTCAAGGAACACATTTCTAGTAATAGTAAATGTGTATTGTATTTTCAGAAAGTTTTGGAATATTTGTCCTCTCCCCAAATTTGTCACTACCAAAACACTACCCAAAAGGGTTATACTGACCTATTAATATTTTGCTTACATCTACATTGTAAATATATATTTTTGCTATTTTATTTATTTATTTTTTTCAGAGGTAAGTCCATAACATTTACATTTTTAACAATATTTCCAAGTGTAATTTATTAGATTTGTTGTATTTCTAATCCAGTTTTTCTTTGTAAAAGGCAAATAGGTGATCATACTGATTTTAAAGTTAAGGATTTATTAGTCTAAATATACACTGAACCAAAAACTATCATAGCATGTTAGTTGATAATAATAATAATACTTTATTTTTGACAAAACATCTCATGTTGACAGTGACAGTAATGCTTTGGTAACACCACATCACACAATTTTAACTTACATACTAAAACACTACTAACATTTTTTTGCATAACTGTACTAAAATGTAGTTAATTCCCCCCAAATATGAGGTCTATGTGTTCCCTTTTGTCATTACCGAAACAATGATGACATGTTTTGGCAGTGACTGTTTTTGTAGTGACAATTAAACAAATAACACCCAAAAAAACCTCCACCATATGTTTCAGTAGTGACAATTTTAGATACTTTTGAACCTAGCTCAAAGATGCTAATCAGCACGTGGTTAGCTAGCAGGGTTCTGAACAGTGGTACACATATAAAAACTAAATGTTCTAGAATAAGTGTGCTTAATTGCAGAAAAAAGGTTTTTGGTAGTAACATTCCTTACAGTTACACACACACTTTTTTATTTTTTTTTGACTTTTGACTTTTGAACACATTTACCTCAAAATGATGAGATCTATCTACTCACACCTTGTAGCTATGAGAGAGGGGGACACAGGAATATTTCCTAAACATAAATTTATGGGTTTAGTTAAAATCAGTCCCGGCCAGTAGACTAAAACATACACTGTTTCTGTAGTGACATGAAAACTTCAGGTGTGACGACATAAATTCAACATGGATGCACCAAGTAGGCCTACCTTTGGGAATATTTATATTTTAAAGAATGGATAAATCTCTTAAAATGAATTTCAATTTAAAAATATGACCTTGACATACTCTCAAGACAATTTTTGCATCTCTAGTCTGTTGTCACATGACAAATTAGCTACCTGAATGTAAAACACACTGACTTTTATTTGCCGAGTTATTTATGCATTTGTTAATGTAGGACGGAAAAAATTACCCATATATAGCCTCATTTAGTAATGTTTCAACAGCCCAACAAGAGTTACTCTATTGTCAATGTGTCCTTGAGTAAAGCACTTCATCCTAGGTTACTCCAGGGACACTCTCCATGCAATAACAGCAACTGTAAGTGGCCTACATAAGTGATCTAATAAATGGTACATTACTAAATCAAATAAATATATTTTTTAAAGTGTAACCCAAGGTATTTATTTGATCAGTAAGTGTATTGTCGGTTGTGTGTATAAACTGTAACATAAATACTAGTATGATGCTTAAATGTGGCCTAAAGTTACTGATTATTAGGACATTTAATGGAATAGTTCACCCAAAAATAAAAATTAGCTGAAATTTGACTTACCCTCAAACCTTCCAAGACAGACAAGTTTGTTTCTACATCAGAACAGATTTGTAGAACTTTAGCATTTCATCACTCTGCAGTGAATGGGTGCCGTCAGAATGAGAGTCCAAACAGCTGATAAAAACATCACAATAATCCAAAAGTAATTCACACCACTCCAGTCCATCAGTTAACATCTTGTGAAGGAAAACGCTGCATGTTTGTAATAAATCCATCATGAAGATGTTTTAAACTTCAAACTGTTGCTTCCAGCTAAAATATGATGTGTCTATCTGTAATATTGCTTTTTACAGTAAAAAAAAAATATAATCTAGTCTGAATCAGGAGAGAAATATGCACATATTAAGCATTTCTAACATGTGAAAACAGTCCAAAACAGTTCTGAACAAATATGTTGTTGTATTTTGATATGAGATGACAACAGGGTGTTCTTCAGGGCTTTCTCACTGAAGGAAGCTTTATTATAGATTATGGACATACAGTCATGTGAAAAAGTTAGGACACCCTTTTGAATTCCATGGTTTTCTGTATCCGGATTATAAATCTAATAAATAAATCTAATCTATAAATCTAAAATGATAAATCTGGTCCTTGGCAGGTCTTAACATTTGGAAACATAAATCCTCAGATAAACAACATCAGCATCAAACAAATCACAGCGTGTCATTATTTATGTACCAAAAATAAAGCCAAGATGCAAAAGCCATGTGTGACAAAGTTAGGACACCCTATGTAGATCCATAATTTCCTGTATGACTTTATCAGTCTCTCACATCGTTCTGGAGGGGTTTTGGCCCATTCTTCTTTACAACGTTGCTTTAGTTTATTGAGGTTTGTGGGTATTTGTTTATGGACAGCTCTCACCACAGCATTTGAGTAAGGATGAGGTCTGGACTTTGACTGGGCCACTGCAACACCTTGCTTCTTTTCTTCTCAGCTGTTCTGTTGTAGATTTGCTGGTGTGCTTGGGATCATTGTCCTGTTGCATTACCCAATTTTGGTCAAGCTTTAGCTGTCGGACGGATGGCCTCACATTTGACTTTGGATACTTTGGTATACAGAGGAGTTCATGGTTGCCTCAATGACTGGGAGGTCCCCAGGTCCTGTGGCTACAAAACAAGCCAAAAGTAATCAGCCCTCCACCTGCTTGTGTGACTTTTGATATGAGGTGTTTGTGCTGATATGCTCTACAGGTTTTCACCAAACTTGGCGCTGTGCATTATGGCCAAACATCTCTACTCCGGTCTTGTCTGTTCAAAGGACATTGTTCTAGAAGTCTTATGGTTTGTTCAGATGCAACTTTGCAAACCTAAACCATGCTGCCATGCTTTTTTTAGATAGAAGAGGTTTTCTTCTGGCAAGCCTTCTAAAAATGCCATACTTGTCCCATATTTTTCTAATTACTATCAGGAATTTTTTTCATTTTAAAATGTTAACTGAGGCCTGTCGAGTGTGTGGTGAAGTTCTTGGGTTGTCTGTTAATTCTTTGAGTATTACATGGTCTGATCTTGGGGTGAACTTCCTGGGACGCCCACTTCTGGGAGGATTGGTGTCTATCTTGAATGTCTTATTCTTGTGAGTAATCTTCCTTGCTGATTTGAATGACTTCAAATTGTTCGTAAATGGCCGTGTTACTCTTCCCAGATAGATGGTTGCAACAATTGCTTCTCCAAGATCACTGCTGATGTCTTTTCTCTTTGGCATCACACACCTGAAAGCTCCAGACCAGCAAACTGCCAAAATGTCTGCTTTTATGGATGTGCTAACTCTTTCTGATGATCAATTAATCAAAGGCATTTGATTAGCAGTGCCTAACTGCTATTTACCCTCTAAAATCCTGTTAAGAGTAAGGATGTCCTAACTTGGTCACACATGGCTTGTCCATTTTGCCTTCATTTTTATTAAATAAATAATGACATGGTGCAATATGTTATATATTGTTGTTCACATTTTGTTCACATTTTGTTGTTGTTTCCAAATTTTAAGACCTGCCAAGTAATTATGTCCTAATACAGAAAACCATGGAATTCAATAGGGTGTCCTAACTTTTTCATATGACTATATTTTGGCCTGAAACAATATTTTAAAGTTAAAACGGCTTAATGATGAATTTGTTTCTTATAAACATGCAGCTTTTCACTTCACAAGATGCTAATTGATGGACTGGAGTCATGTGAATTACTTGTGGATTATTGTGATGTTTTAATCAGCTGTTTAGGTTCTCATTCTGACGGCACCCATTCACTACAGAGGACGCATTGGTGAGCAAGTGATGCAATGGTAATTTCTCCAAATCTATTCTGATAAAGAAACAACTCATATACATGTTGGATGGCCTGATGATGAGTAAATTTTCAGCACATTTAAATGTTTCTTTAAATCATACTTAATTGTTTTAAAAAGTCTTTGAATTCGTATATATAATTTTATGACATTTTAAGTGTGCATTACTTAATAGCAGTACATAAAAATATGCATTAATTTGTTCAGGCGCTGTGCATTGGTGTATAATATGAGATTGCGTAAATGATATGTGTCCATGTATTTCTTCAAATTTAATTTGTTTTGATGTTATGAGAAATCATCCCGCTAACTGTTGGTGTTTAGTCTCACCTCTTTAGACTGGAGAGTACATAGTGCTCGAGTCCATATCAAACAGCCTTTGAATTCATGCCAGTCGCACCATTGCCTCGGATGGCAGGGCTCTTGGCATCCTCTCACAGGAACAATGTGTGATGCACACTAGGGTCAAGTCGTGCCTGATTTGCTACATTTATTGCAGCATTATGGGAATGTAAAGCCCTGTAGAAATGTAAACACAAATTCTGACTAATATGAAACAAAATTACTCTGTATGAGAAAATGTGTATAGATACATATGCAAACGTCAGACTAAATCTCATTTAGTGTGTTTGTGAATCGTCCTAAAAGCTTGTGTTTATCTGCAGGTACACTTTTGTGGATATTCTGCGAGCTATTTTACTTTCTCTGGAGGCTATGATAGAAGATCCCGAGCTACAAGTGAATGGATTCGTCTTGATCATTGACTGGAGTAACTTCACTTTCAAGCAAGCTTCCAAGCTCACTCCAAGCATGCTGAGATTGGCAATTGAGGGCCTACAGGTAACTCCAGCGGTTTTTAATCTTATAGTTATGTTTGCATCGGAAATCAACATGGATATTTACAGTGCATTCTTCTTATTTCATGCATCTAAATGCGTATTCTTGGAACATCAAATATGTAATGTTCATAAAGTGTGCTTCAGGCTTGAATAATGAGAAGTGCATAGGGAAATTCTGCATGTGAGAGACAGCACCTGCTTGTAGAGGAATCCCTCTCCTGTCAAACATTTGCCATTCTCTTTGTAAGTAACATGAACGGGAGCTGACCTAATGATCTAACGCATCGGAACACAATCTGCATAGAAATCAAGAATGAGTATTATGCTTAAATAGGTAAAATGGCTGGATGTGCAAAAAAGGCATCAGGTCTGTAGTGTGTGTTAATAGTTTGGCGTTATTCAAGTTTTTATATTAGTAAGCATCATTTCTGAGATTCATTCCCTTTCACTGTAATGTAGTAAAACATTTTTGACATTTCGTCGCTTTAGAATTATAAGGTTCTATCTGACATTTTTGTCAAAATTGAGTTATTCACATATTTGTATTCTGTGACAATTTATTTACATAATGTGATGTTTCTTATGTAAGCTGTGTACATTTTTTAGAAAAAAAAAAAAAATAGAAAACAAAAATGGTTCTATCTACAGATGTCTATGGGACGCAAAAACTTTGAAGCTCAATATCTCAAAAGTGCTCAGAATGCAGATAGAACCTTATAATTCTAAGGCGACAATTTGTTACCCTGGACCATAAAACCAGTCTTAAGTAGCATGGGTGTATTTGTAGCAGTAGCCAACATTTTATGCCAAGTAAAAAGTATTATGCCAAGCATTAAGTAAAGATCATGTTCCATGGAAATATTTTGTACATTTCCTACTGTAAATATATAAAAACTTAATTTTTGATTAGTAATATGCATTGCTAAGAACTTAACTTTAAAGGTGATTTTCTCAATATTTAGATTTTTTTGCACCCTCAGATTCCAGATTTTCAAATAGTTGTATCTCGGCCAAATATCCTAATAAAAAATCATTTGAAAACTTATTTATCACCTTTTTGATGATGTATAACTCTCAAGAAAAAAAAAAAAAAAAAAAAGACCTTTATTAGTGGTGTTCGCTATGGAAAACATCACTATTATAATTGCTTATACATAGGTTTAAGGATTTAAAGAGATAGTTCACCCAAAAATGAAAATTCTGTCACTAATTACTCGCCCCCATGTCGTTCCAAACCTGTAAGACCTTCGTTTATCTTCGGAACACAAATTAAGGTATTTTTGATGAAATTCGAGAGCTTTTTGACCGTACTAGAGAAGAAATTGTTGAATAAAGTGGTAATTCTGGTTGAACGTCACATGGACTATTTTTATAATGTCCTTACTACCTTTCTGGGCCTTAAACGTGTCAGTTGTGTTGCTGTCTATGCAGGGTCAGAAAGCTCTTGGATTTAATCAAAAATATCTTAATTTGTGTTTTGAAGATAAACGAAGGTCTTATGGGTTTGGAAAGACAAGAAAATATTGGTGAGTAATTAATGACTGAAAATTTTATTTTCTCTTTAAATCAATCCTTAAAGGAATATACTCATAATTTACACACCCTCATGCCGTTCTTAACCTGTATGACTTTCATTCTTCCGTGGAACATAAAAGAAGATATTTTGAGAAATGCTTCAGTGTTTTTTTGTTTATATAATTAAAGCCAATGCAGTCCGATTTTATTTTGGAACCCAGTGATTTTCTTTGTATGGACAAAAATAGTTTAAACTTTTTTAAAATATCTGTTTTTGTGACCTGCGGATAAAATAAATACAGGTTCGAAATGTCATTAAAGTAAATATGATAGCATTTACATTTTTGTGAACAATACCTTTAACCAAAAGCATTAGAACAATAATTTGCAGCTTATGGCATTATTTTAATTGGACAAACATTTTATCATCCAACTTTGTGGATGATAAAACGAGCCAAACTGTCCCATATATTTAGCAACCACATAACAACTCCCTGGCATCCACCCTCAACACACTCACATTGCATAAAATGTACAACTTACACCATTTTAGCATGACTGTTAAACATAACCGAGCAGCGATTGCCGTTTATGCTATAAAAATGGTCCCTGTGCATTTAACAATAACTAATCTGCGACTAGACTCGTCCATTTCCAGAAGCAGCCTCTTGAAAGCTCTCATTTAGACATCGCTCCTTTGAGGAGGGCTTGGGTCTGATATGACATGTAGGCAGTGCGGAGTGAGGCCTGTTGACTGAATATTAATGCGGGTCCGTGATGAGCCTATTCCACATTCCAGTGCCTCTTCAGACAGATTAGCTGGTGAATAATTGATCGACGCCATTAGCATCTTGCATCCACAATGTGCTGTTCACATTGAGTGGGACATCGCTTTTGTAGCCGTTTGAAAGGGAAACAATAGCATAGATTGAGGGGAAAACAGCCACAGCTAATTAGTTACAGTTCAAAAGAGTGCTCCGCAGCTAGCTTGTCAGCAGAAGTCACTATTTACATATGTAAATATCTACAGATATACACTACTAATGTTCAAAAGTTTGGGGTTAGTATGATTTTTTTTTTGTTTTAAGAAATTAATGGTTTTATAAATGACAGTAAAGACATTCATGTATGTATGTATGTATGTATGTGTGTGTGTATATATATATATATATATATATATATATGTGTGTGAACAAAATGTATCATGTTTCGTAAAATATTAAGCTGCACTGTTTTCATCAGAGATAATAACAGGGTTCATACAGATACTGTTAAATAAAATTCCAGGATTCAGAGATCTCACTTATGGTTTGATGTTTCTTTGGGTTTCTTATGGTTTGATGTTTTCTTCTGTTTAAGAAAATCAGAAAAAAAAAAAAAAAAAGAAAAAAAATCAGATCTAAATCAAATGATTCGTGATATGCGATTTGAAGGCCTGATCTGAATCATGATTCACAATCCAAATGGGCTGCTTTGAAACAGTGAACCACATTGAGACAGATTTTTTTTATAATAATTACAAGCAATTTCAAAAATTTAAGGCTCTTTTAATTTGATTCGTTTTTGCTAGTGAATCACTTAAAATAAAAAGAAGTCACGAAATTAAATCAATCTGAGAGGTTCCAGCTTAAATGACTCTCTCAATTGATTTGTTTCATCTGTTCCTGTTTTTGTTTCTCTTATTTCATAGATACACTGTCTTTCGATAATTCAAGCACTACTTTTTTTGATCTTCAATCAGAGATCTAACTTATGGTTTGATGTTTTCTACTGTTTCAGTAAAAAATATCAGAAAAAAGATTAGTCCCGATCTGAATCAAATTATTCACAATCTGTGGTCCTAAATTCTGATCTAAAGCAAAAGATTCACAAACCCGCTCAGAAGTTTTGATCTAAATAAAATGATTTACACTTCACGCTCCGAATTCACAGACCATCATTTCAGATTAGGACTCAAGTGTGAATTGTGAATTGTTCAATTCGTGGAATGATTCAAGAACCCAATCCAAAGTCTGATCTAAATTGCTTTGAAACAGTGAATCATGTTGCGATGCAATGGTTTTTAAAATCATTACAAGTGATGTCAAAATCTAAAATTAATGGCTTTTTTAATTTGATCTGTTTTTTGCTAGTAAATCACTTGAAATGAAAAGACGACACATTTGAATCAGCTTAAATGACTTGATTTGTTTCATCTGTTCCTGTTTTTGTTCCTCTTATTTCATATACATTGTCTTTCAATAACTCAAGCACTACTTTTTAGATCTTCATTCAGAGATCTAACTTATGGTTTGATGTTTCTACTGTTTAAGTAAAAAAAAGATTTGCAAACTGTTCCGAAGTCCCGATCTGAATCAAATGATTCGCAATCTTCACTTCTAGGTTCCGATCTAAAGCAAAAGATTTGTGAACCCGCTCCAAAGTTCTGATCTAAATCGAATGATTTGTGCTCCACACTCAACTCCACACTCCACACACAAATCAATTGATTCGCGATGCCCAACTTGAGGTTCCAATCTAAATCAATCGATTCGCGATACGCAAAGTTTCGATCGATTTGCAAACCCTCTCCGAAGTTTTGATCAAAATCAAATGATTTGTGATCTACGCTCCAAAGTCCTGATCTAAATCAAATGTATTGTGATACGCGATTTGAAGGCCCAAACTAAATCAAATGATTTGTGATACGCGATCCAATTTGGGTGATTTAATTTGACCTGGTTTTTGCTTGTGAATCGTTGGAAATGAAAAGAAGTCAAGTTTGAATCAATCAGAGCGGCTCCAGCCTCAATGACTCCCTTTAATTGATGTTCATCTGTTCCTGTTTTTGTTTCTCTTATTTCATAGATACATTGTCTTTCAATAATTCAGGCACTCTTAGGGAATATCAAAAATAAAATTTCAAAAAGTCAAATTCAAGTACTTTAAGCTTTACTTTAAGCATCTCGTACGAATCCCGTAATAATAAGAAATAATTATTGAGCAGCAAATCAGCATATTAAAATGATTTCTAAAGGATCACGTGACACTAAAGACTGGAAAATGGCTGCTGAAAATTCAGCATTGCATCACAGGATTAAATTCTAACTTTAATATATTAGAACAGAAAAAAAAGTTTTTCAAATTGTAATAATATTTAACATTTTTCACCACATTTTTGATTAAATAAATGCAACCTTGGAGTTCTTTCGAGAACATGAAAAAATCTGAACAACTTTTTAACAGCAGTATATGCTGACAGCGTTTTCTAAATGCTTATAGGTCAGATGATGAATGCTACAATGAGAGGTGTGATGCCCTGTGGTTCTGTTTTGACACTGACAGACCCACAGTATGTACATTGAGTCATTAAACATGATGTTTAGAGCCGGAAGGGGAAAACCGCACAGCTCTCCGACCGAAAAGTGCAGGGTCATGTGAAGCGTTACATCAATCTGATGCCATTGTTCATATGGACATCTGTCTGTCTCAATCATCAACGTAATGAAGCATCAAAACTGTTTTTTGATGGCTCAGTGCTTTTTGGTGTTTTAGCTTAGTGAGTGAGCACATATGACAGAGAGAGACATGGACAGAAGGACTAGGAGAGATTTCTTAAGTCCCTTATGTTCTCTGCTCTCTTTTTTTTTTCTGGTGAGTCCATTTGATGAGCTAGAATCTGTTGCTGTTGAAAATACCGTATCATGTCGGTTTTCCAGGTTGAAAAAAGAACTAATGGATTCTTCTTAGAAAACCTCATGGTTTGCAGGCATTGCCCAATGTGTGTTATTTGAGGTAATATGTGTTTATTGTTATATTTACAGTACAGCCATCTATCATATAGGTTCCCTAGCAAATGGTGGCTCAGAAAAGAGCACTTGATGCACAGAAAATGGCTGTTCTTAGCAAAATCAATAAACAGAAAACATACTCCTGAGTCGGATAGAAGTGAAAGAAAGTGGTCTTGGCTTTCCTAAAGCAGTGCTTTGTTGTTTCAGCCTCTGTTGTTTGCTTCTGTGCTTTGGACATGCCTTTTGTCTCTCTTAGTCTTGAGAAATAACCCACGCTTGGCAGCCAATCACAATGGGCCAATCTTCCCCAGCCCACCCCATGCCGAGTTTCCCTGGCAACCTGTCCAACCGCCATGCTATGCACCCTCCAGATGGGCTGTGCTCACAGAGAGAGAGACGCACTCGTGTCACTCAGCTACTGTGGCCGTATGTCCGTGTTTCTATGTAGGGCACTTAAAGTGCATCTTAGAAAGCACAAGAAGTTCATTGTCCTGACAAGCTGACATGCATCACATTGGTGCATCCCCATAAAAATACAGTTTATTGCACTGTTAGGGTTTTTTTAAATCGGTGAGAATGACATCATTTGTTGGAGTATCAGCAACTATTTTATTTATTGCACTGTAAAGGTTTTATTGCTTGTCTGGGACTGATGTTAGTTCTTTGTGTATTAGCAACAATTTTATTTTAATACTTTTACTACTACCAATACATTTCATTTATAGAGTAAATAATTAAATTAAATTAAATTAAATTAAATGTAATTTTTATTTGTTGGTATTAATTGCGTGTATGCTGTTTAGTTTAGCAAACGGAAAGACCTTGCACCTTTTTTTTTTTTTTTTACTTTTTTGACAATATGCCCCAAGATTTTATTGTCATTTATTTTATTGTATTTTTTAATACACTGTAAGTTTTTTTTTTTTTTTATTATTATTATTGCTGGTGTTAGTTGTTAATTATTTTATTTTATTTTATGTTACATGTTATTTATATAGTGCTTTTGAATTTAGTATATTTCGTTTTGATTTGATTTTGTTTGTTGGTATTAGTTGTGTGTAGTTTTTTTTATTGCACTTTAAAAGGTTTTTTAAATTGCTTCTCTGGGACTGATGTCAGTTGTTGTCAGAGTATTAACAATGATTTTATTTCTACTACTACTACTACTTTTTGTTTTATTTTATTTTATTTTATTTTATTTTATTTTATTTTATTTTATTTTATTTTATTTTATTTTATTTTATTTTATTTTATTTTATTAGTTGGTATTAGTCCTGTGTAGTTTTTTTTTTTATTGCACTTTAAAAAAAATGAATTGCTTGTCTGGGACTGATGTCAGTTGTTTGAGTATTAGCAATGATTTTATTTTTAATATTACTATTACTACTAATAATAATAATACATTTTATTTATAGAGTGCTGTTTTATTTTTTATGTTATTTTATATTTTATTAAATTTTTTTATTTAAATTTTATTATTTTATTTATATTACATTTTTCATTTTATTTTATTTTATTTTGTTGGTATTAGTCCTAGGTTAGGTATATGGTGTAGTTTTTATTGCACTTTAAAACTACTACTACTACTACTACTACTATTTAATATAGAGTGCTGTTTTATTTTTTATGTTATTTTATTATTTTATTTTATATTTAATTCTTAATTTTAATTATATTACATTTTTCATTTTATTTTATTTTATTTTATTTTATTTTGTTGTATTAGTCATATTTTTATTGCACTTTAAGGTTTTAATAGTTGTTTGATTATTAGCAATGATTTTATTTTACTACTACTACTAATACATTTCATTTATAGTGTGCTGTTTAATTTAATTTAATTTAATTTATTTTTTATATTGGCAGTTTAGTAAACTTGGTGACCTTGCATAAAGTCAAATCATTTAAGTCTGGTAAAAAAAAAAGAGGTGAGTGAATTTTATTCAACAGCTTATTCAACGCCTTTGCCACAAGAAATGTCACTTTCGTATTTGTCTTAAAAGCCATATTATAGAATGATATCATAAAGATATAGCTCACCAAAAAACACAATTTTGTCATAATTTACTCACCCTCATTTATTTTTAGATGAGCATTTTATATTTTTTTTCCTCTATATAGAACCTTAAGTGCAATGGAAAGCCTCCATGAATGTTAAATGTTCCTCATGGAACCGATGATGCTGATAAAGTTAACGTTTTAAAAGTCTAGCGCTTTAAAATCTTTCCAAAACCAATGAACTGCTCCTAATTTGCATTCTCCAATCCAAAGACATCCGATTCAAGTTCAGTTTCTTTGCTTGAACAGCTATGTGGTCAGGGCATGAGGTCTGTGCAATATTTATAGTGCCCAGCAGTCTTTGTCCCATAAGCAAACACAGGGAAGCGTGATCCAGGGAAGAGGGCTCCTCTCAGTCCCTATTTAATCAACAGAGCAACTTGCACATGGAAAGAGTTCGCATCTCTCACGTCAGTTGGTTCAACCGGCTCATCGGGATGCTAAGATCGGCCTCTGCCTCCCAGAAAGCAGAGAGCTTCTACGCGTCTTGCTTATCTGGGAAACGGCACTAGACATATCTGGGCCTGCAGGAATGAAGTTAGACTAATTGTTTTGCTCTCTGCAAAGTGGCACAGTTATGGTCGCGCTCTGTTTATCGCACTGTACCGGGACTGTTCTGATCTGTAGGAGAGCTGACAGCTAGTGAGTAGGGCTTCATCTTTGTGTTAGCGGCCTTGCGTTGCTAAGCTCAGTGGGCTGGATCTGGCAAGTGTAGATAAAATGTCTCCTGTAGAGCTCAATTATTGATGTGAGCAATGGTATGTGACGGAGCGTGAAGCTTCGTAGTATGGGTTTGCTCAGTTATGGTTAATTTGTCTTAGTTTTAGACAAAGTATTGCTAACGGGATGTTAACTGTTTGTATGTTAGCATCAGCTTCAGAAAGCAAAGCTCTTTGACCGCCTGATATTACACACAAAAATGACAAGAATGGGCTCAAAAAATGTGCGCAAAAGTCCAGGAAACAATGTGCTACAATAAAATTTAATAGAGTTTACAGGGGTGATGACACTACCAGTCAAAAGTTTTTGAACAGTGAGATTTGTAATGTTTTATGTTATTTATTTGATCCAAAGTACAGCAAAAACAGTAAAATTTAGAAATCATTTTTACTGTTTAAAATACCTGCTTTCTATTTGAATATATTTTAAAATGTAATTTATTCCTGTGATCAAAGCTACATTTTTAGCATCATTACTCCAGTCTTTATTATGGGGTAAAATAACATAAAGTAAAATATTATTATTATCAATATTTAAAACAGTTGAGTATAAAATTATAGGAATTAAATACTTTTATTTAGCAAGGATGCTTTAAATTGGTCAAAAGTGATGATAAAGCATTTATAATGTTACAAAAGATTTCTATTTCAGATAAATGCTGTTCTTCTGAACTTTCTATTCATCAAAGAAGCCTGAAAAAAAATCTACTTTTCAACATAATAATAATAAATGTTTTTTGAGCAGCAAATCAGAATATTAGAATGAATTCTGAAGGATCATGTGACTGGATTAATGATGCTAAAAATTCAGCTTTGAAATCTTAGGAATAACTTATAATATATATATTCAAATAGAAAACAGTTGTTTTAAATAGTCAAAATATTTCAAGATTTTACTGTTTTTCCTGTACTTTGGATCAAATAAATCCAGGCTTGGTAAGCAGAAGAGTCTAAAAACATTAAAAATCTTACACTGGTACTGTAAATTAAAATGTTTACAAGTTTCCACTCTCTGTCAAATAAAAATGGCATTATTTATGAATATTATATAATAAAATATATAATATGAAATAAATTGCTAGGATATTTGCTGTAGTATAACGGTGTATATTTAATTTAAAGGGAGAACAAATATTTTTCTTTTTCAACTGGCTAGCAAAATGGTCTTATTTTAAGTATAAACCTCATACCATTTAGTAAGACTTCTCAGAAAATGAGACATCTTTTCAGATCTTATGTAGTTTTCCTAAAATGTAAACATTTTAGATGTTATTACTAAATGTCTTTTTGTTTTGAAGTGTAAATGCATCAAAATTTGAATCAGTTTATTTTGGATGTTAAAGAATTTATATATATATATATATATTTGAATAGGCCAGAATGTGGAACACATTTTATGCTGATAGATAAAAAATCTGGCTATGGAAAAAAACCTTTGTTTTTCGCCTTTTAAGACTCTTAGACATCAGGTTTTATATCCAAGAATCCTGTCACTGAAACTAGGACAGCTCACTGACTCTGACTGATATGTATTATTTGGTAAGGGGGCCATGATAAAATACTTGGTTTTCCTCAGGCTACGTCTTTCAAAAGGACTCCAGCAAATGGATTTTTTTTTTTTTTCAATTACCTTGCTGGAGTTCAGTCGTGCATCATCAGTGACTCCAGACAAGAAAAGAGATGGAGGTTTCATGTCAAGCCACTGAAACAAAATGCACAGATGAAATCATCGGTCCATCAGCTTATACAGAGACTAAAAACAACCCCGTAAAGCTCTAAGCAAAGCTATCCTTTGATAAACTGTAATTCAGTGGCGCTGTTTAAAACCGGTAATTATTTAACATTGCAGATTGATGTTTTAAATGGTTCCTGATTTCACGATGAGGCACTTTTAAGAGCAATTATCCTGTGGCACTACTCCTTTCTAGTCAATCTGAACTGCTGCCAGAATCTATGTTAGCTGCTTGATGGCTTTGTGTTCAAGCTAATACAAGCAAACGAAAGCCTTTTTCAACAATCCATTTGAGTGCATCACTTGACCAAAACAGGAGCATTATGCCTAAAACCCAGATCACTCCCTAAGAGTCTTTTATATTTTTATGAGTAGTTCATGTAAAAAACCTTGACATTAACAAAAATCTGTGTTTTTTTATGCTTTCTGCTCTGCTGTGGTGACCTTCTACAAAAAGTCTATTATGTAGGAGTGTAGAAACAATCCGTAAATCCGAAAAACCCTTTACAAGTATGACATGCTTTTAAATTCCAGACACTCCTGTGTCTTTTTTTTTTTTTTTTTAAATAATAATTTAGCCTGAAACTTTACAGTGACAACTATGCATATAAAACCACAGTTTTGTCAACAATTACTTTAGTTAATATTTTGTCAGTGCACAAACAGTGCCAAGCATGACCAAGCATGCCAAGCTCATGAATATTAATTATATTATGTGACGTTCATCCTGATTTTGTGAGACTAGCTGTCCTAGTTTTGGTAAAAGGATTCTTGGATATGAAACCTGATTTCTAAGAGCATTTAGAGGAGAAAAACAAAGGTTTCTCAATCCCAAAATATAAATCTTCTGCGGTCTTAGACTTTTGAGCACTAATTTTGTTTAATGTGCATATTTTTTCATTTTGTTATTCACATTTGTTTAGCAAACCTGTTTTTTTTTTATAGATGTATTACCTAACAATGAAAATGCTGTCACTTACTTACAGTGTTTTTCTATACCTGTATGATTATGTTGAACAATATGAGTTTTTTAGGTTTCAAATTTGTTTTTGAGTGAATTGTCCTTCTATGCATTTTTTATAATGGAATTAAAAAGGCAAAAGAAATCTCTTTAAAATATATACAAATTTATGGAAGGAGTTAAAAACAATATGTTTTAAAAGTTGGAGTTTAGTTACAGCGGCTGCCTTGGATCCATATAAACTGGATTACCCTATATTTGTGTGTGCGCTGTGTATTTTATATACATTTATTAGAGTATTGAAACATGAGCAGTTGTGAGTCGAATCTCCCAGGTGCTTTGAATGAGTTGTTCTTTATCAAGTCACATTTACTTATATAGCACTTCAGATACAATTGTACATTAGATTGTTTTTAAGCAGTTTCATATTAAAGGAGAACTTCACTTCCAGAACAAAAATGTACAGATAATTTACTCACCCCCTTGTCATCCAAGATGTTCATGTCTTTCTTTCTTTAGTCATAAAGAAATTGTTTTTTGAGGAAAACATTTCAGGATTTCTCTCTGTATAGTGGACTTCTATGGTGCCCCCGAGTATGATCTTCCAAAATGCAGTTTAAATGAAGCTTCAAAGGGCCCTAAACGAGGAAGAAGGGTCTTATGTAGTGAAACGATTGGTTATTTTTTAAAAACAATTGACAGTTTATATACTTTTTACCCTTAAATGCTCGTCTTGCTCATCCAGTGTTTACAAAGTGAATGTGCAAAGAAGATCAAACTTTACAAAAAAAAAAGGTAAAACAGTGATGTAGGACAATTTTTGAAGCATTTGAGTAAGAAAATAACCAACCCTTATTCCTCAGCTGGGATCGTTTAGAGCCCTTTAAAGCTGTATTTAAACTGCATTTTGGAAGTTCAAACTCGGGGGCACTGTAAAAGTCCTCTATAAATCCTGAAATGTTTTCCTCAAAAAACATAATTTCTTTACAGAAAGACATGAACATCTTGGATGACAAGGGGATGAGTAAATTATCTGTATTTTTTTGTTCTGGAAGTGAACTTCTCCTCTAATGAAAAAACAAACAAATTCAATTTCAGTTGTAAAGGAGCACTACAGAAGGCAAGAGTGTTATTATTTAGCTCACTTTAGTTCCGTGTTGATTCAATTCAGTTCAATACCTGCCTAAGTTCATTAATTACAAAACAAGTTCAATTCAGCTATAAACAGCTCTACGAAAAACAACTGTGTTATTCGGGTCACGTCACTTTTTGTATAACTTGTATTAGTTGTTACCTACATAGAGATTTTCCATTTCTGCTTTTGAGGTGAGCTGCCTAAGTAGACAGTAAACTATAAACTGTGAATAAAATAGCCTATTGGAGAATTTCAGGCTATCTGCTTCAAAATGTCATGTTTAAAGGAATAGTTCACTTCCAGAATGAAAATATCCTGATAATTTACTCACCCCCATGTCATCCAAGATGTTCATGTCTTTCTTTCGAATAGAAATAAATTTTTTTAAGAAAACATTGCAGTATTTTTCTCCATATAGTGGACTTTAATGGGGATCAACGGGCTGAAGGTTGAATGTTCAAATTGCAGTTTCTGTGCAGCTTCAAAGGCCTCTACACATTCCCAGCTGAGGAATAAGGGTCTTATCTAGCTAAATGATCTGTCATTTTCTCAGAAAAATACAAATTTACATACTTTTTAAACACAAATGCTTGTCTTGCACTAGATCTATTACATAATCACACATGTGTGATGTAGGTGAAAGTACAGACCCAATGTTTACAAAGTGAACATGCAACGAAAGTCAGACTCCCTTTACAAAAAAAAAAAGGTAAAACAGCGATGTTGGAAGATTTTGAAGTTGGAGAAGAAAATAAGGAAAATTACAGTTTTTTACCCTGCCTTTTTTAACTGAAGTACACAGACAGAGAACTGACTGCACAGATACATCGTAGAGTTAGTGCAAGACAAGCATTTGTGGTTAAAAAGTATAGCTTTTTTTTTGGAAGCCCTTGGAAGCTGCATTGAAACTGCAATTTGGACCTTCAAACCTGCTGATCCCCATTGAAGTCCACTATATGGAGAAAAATCTTGGAATGTGTACCTCAAAAAACTTCTTTGCAACTGAAGAAAGAAAGACATGAACATCTTGGATGACATGGGGGTGAGTAAATTATCAGGAAATTTTCATTCTGGAAGTGAACTTACTTGCCATTTCTTTGCAATTAATTGTGAAATTTACTAACAATTTCTGAGTGAAATACACATTTGTTAGTGTAGACCGCAATACAGATCACTAGGTTGTAGAACTGAGCCCCAGCTTATTCATGAAAGCTCATGTCTATTAATTTTTTAATTTTAAAGGGATAGTTCACCCAAAAATAAAAATTCTGTCATTAATTACTCACACTCATGTCATTCCAAACCTGTAAGACCTTTGTTGATATGCGTTGAAAACTGACACAGAAGAGAAGAAATTGTTGAATAAAGTCTTTTTTTATTGCGCACAAAAATCATTCTTGTAGCCTCACAACATGATGTCTCATGGACTATTTTTTCGATGTCCTTACTACCTTTCTGGGCATTGATTGTGGTAGTTGCATTGCTGTCTATGCAGGGTCAGATTTAATAATGAATATCTTTGCGTTCTGAAGATTGACAAAGGTCTGGAACGCCATGAGGATGAGTATTTAATAACAGAATTTACGTTTTTGGTTGAACTATCCTTTTAATAATGCTTTTTCAGCAGTGCAGGATGAGACGAGGTGAATTCTGAATTCTAGAATCCAGCGAAAAGAGCATTATGGCAGCTTCCCCTCCCCCGTTAGCTACCTCTGTCTCCTCCCACTGTCACACTGCAGGGACACAGATCAGTCAGGTTTCACCAGCTCACACCAGAGTTTAGCTATTCATGTTTAATGCAGCTGAGACCTTTATCTCGCTCAGTAGTAGCAGCGGGATCTCAGAGCAGAGATATCATCGAGTGCGCTGACACCACCTGCTGGCAAATGCCACATAGCCCCTCCTCTGAAGCGCCAGCCAATCGGCAAGCATTTGCACCATCACCTGCTTCTGTGTTAGATCCAGTGCCAGATCTAACGCCCACAAGCCTGCGGTCTGCAGCCGGACACTGGCCTGGGGGGCCTCGATGGCTGCGGCCCGCTTGCTTGCAGCTGTCCATCATCGGCATTACGCCAGTGGCGGCAACAACACAGTTCTGGTATAATATGAGAGTCGATGAGAAACAGCAAACAAGGCCATGATGATGTGATGACAGGCACAGAATTGCGAGTTAAAGTCAGAATCGCGAGATATAAACTCACAATTCAACTCAAAATATATTAAAAAAAGAAGAACAATATGATTGTTTTACTGTATTTTTGATCAAATGAATGCTGCCTAAGCATAAGGGACTTCTTTCTCATGACTTAACAAGACACAAGTTTACATCCTCTAACCTGGGACTTGTAAGTCTTTACCGTCATTACTCGTGTCTTGATTTTTGTGAGCTTAGCGAACGACCGCAAGACAGCGTCATTATGAAGCTTCCCGGAACTCTTGCAGTCAGCTTTATGAATATGGATTACTGTTCAGGGCAGATTAATGAACACAGCAAAGTATTTATCAACTTCAGCAGTGTGATATCAGGAGAAATGGGAATTATGCCCACTTTTTGGTGTAATCCTCGTGAATCGTGAACTAGACTCAAGGTAGTATAAATTTAGCTCTAAAAAATCTAAGGTTGTACAGGGGATCTCTTTTTTTTTTCTCCTCACAAATTCTAGCAATTACAAAGTATGCATAAACATTTGTTTACATAAAATTACGTACACTGTAATTTTTTTTTTTTAATTATTAGAGTATATTTTACAAAAAAATAAAAAAAATAAAATGCTATTACAGTTTTTCTACTTCGAAATGTCACATGCTGCTCTACTAACAATTTCTGAGTGAAAATTGCCACGAATCAGTCTGTTTTAGACTAAAAGATGGAAAACAGATGTTTTCTCATGCTGAAAGATAAGCAGATGTACATTCTTATGAGGAAATATCATTGTGTTAAAAAAATAAATGCTTTGCACTGTGCCTAACAACGCCCTTCAGCCTTGACTTATTCCAAATACATTACGGCCTTTCGTACCTTATTGCTTACTCATATTTTAAGTATGTTAAATATAATAATAATGTTTATTTATTCATTTATTTTTTCTACTACCCACAGGATAGCTTTCCAGCAAGGTTTGGAGGGATTCATTTTGTCAACCAACCTTGGTACATCCACGCTTTGTACACAGTCATCCGGCCTTTCCTCAAGGACAAAACAAGAAAAAGGGTGAGAGAATTTTTTCATTTGCAGAGTTACTGACTTGTCTGTTATTCCATATTATGGAAGCCCATTCTGCCACTGAATAAAAATCTCACAACTTTTTATCTCACAATTCTGAATTTTTTTTCAGAATTGAGATATAAAATTCACAGCTTTTTTTGCCAATGTGAGTTTATATCTCTCAATTCTGACTTTTTCTCAGAATTAGGATATAAACTCACAGTTGCGAGTTTAAGTTAGAATTGCGAGATATAAATTCAAAATTCTGACTTTTATCTCAGAATTGCATGATATAAACTGACAATTGAGAGAAACAAGTCAGAATTGCTACATAAAATTCGCAATTCGAAACTTTTTTTCCTGCAAATGTGAGTTTATATCTCTCAATTCAGACTTTTTCTCAGAATTGAGATATAAACTTGCAATTGCGAGTTAAAGTCAGAATTGCATGATATAAACTCACAATTGAGAGAAATAAACTTTTTCAATTTTTTCTTGCAATTTTGACATTTTTCTCTAATACAGGTCCTTCTCAAAAAATTAGCATATTGTGATAAAGTTCATTATTTTCTGTAATGTACTGATAAACATTAGACTTTCATATATTTTAGATTCATTACACACAACTGAAGTAGTTCAAGCCTTTTTTTTGTTTTAATATTGATGATTTTGGCATACAGCTCATGAAAACCCAAAATTCCTATCTCAAAAAATTAGCATATTTCATCCGACCAATAAAAGAAAAGTGTTTTTAATACAAAAAAAGTCAACCTTCAAATAATTATGTTCAGTTATGCACTCAATACTTGGTCGGGAATCCTTTTGCAGAAATGACTGCTTCAATGCGGCGTGGCATGGAGGCAATCAGCCTGTGGCACTGTTGAGGTGTTATGGAGGCCCAGGATGCTTCGATAGCGGCCTTAAGCTCATCCAGAGTGTTGGGTCTTGCGTCTCTCAACTTTCTCTTCACAATATCCCACAGATTCTCTATGGGGTTCAGGTCAGGAGAGTTGGCAGGCCAATTGAGCACAGTAATACCATGGTCAATAAACCATTTACCAGTGGTTTTGGCACTGTGAGCAGGTGCCAGGTCGTGCTGAAAAATGAAATCTTCATCTCCATAAAGCTTTTCAGCAGATGGAAGCATGAAGTGCTCCAAAATCTCCTGATAGCTAGCTGCATTGACCCTGCCCTTGATAAAACACAGTGGACCAACACCAGCAGCTGACATGGCACCCCAGACCATCACTGACTGTGGGTACTTGACACTGGACTTCAGGCATTTTGGCATTTCCCTCTCCCCAGTCTTCCTCCAGACTCTGGCACCTTGATTTCCGAATGACATGCAAAATTTGCTTTCATCCGAAAAAAGTACTTTGGACCACTGAGCAACAGTCCAGTGCTGCTTCTCTGTAGCCCAGGTCAGGCGCTTCTGCCGCTGTTTCTGGTTCAAAAGTGGCTTGACCTGGGGAATGCGGCACCTGTAGCCCATTTCCTGCACACGCCTGTACACGGTGGCTCTGGATGTTTCTACTCCAGACTCAGTCCACTGCTTCCGCAGGTCCCCCTCTCGTTGTGCAGTGTTTTCTGCCACACTTTTTCCTTCCCACAGACTTCCCACTGAGGTGCCTTGATACAGCACTCTGGGAACAGCCTGTTCGTTCAGAAATGTCTTTCTGTGTCTTACCCTCTTGCTTGAGGGTGTCAGTGATGGCCTTCTGGACAGCAGTCAGGTCGGCAGTCTTACCCATGATTGCGGTTTTGAGTAATGAACCAGGCTGGGAGTTTTTAAAAGCCTTAGGAATCTTTTGCAGGTATTTAGAGTTAATTAGTTGATTCAGATGATTAGGTTAATAGCTCGTTTAGAGAACCTTTTCATGATATGCAAATTTTTTGAGATAGGAATTTTGGGTTTTCATGAGCTGTATGCCAAAATCATCAATATTAAAACAAAAAAAGGCTTGAACTACTTCAGTTGTGTGTAATGAATCTAAAATATATGAAAGTCTAATGTTTATCAGTACATTACAGAAAATAATGAACTTTTTTACAATATGCAAATTTTTTGAGAAGGACCTGTATAAGTTTATATCTCGAAATTCTGACTTTTTTCTCAGAATTGAGATATAAACTCACAATTGAGAGAAATACATTCAGAATTGCAAGATATAAACTCACAATTCTGACTTTTTTCACAAATGCGAATTTATATCTCGCAATTCTGACTTTTTTCTCAGAATTGTGCGATATAAACTCACAACTTAAATAAGAAAAAAAAAGAAATAAACTTTTTTTTCACAAATGCGCAATTGTGAATTCATATCTCACAATTCTGAGGAAAAAAGTCAGAAATGTGAGGTATAAACTCACAATTGAGAGTTATAAACTCCAATTTTGAGGGGAAAATACTTGGGTTTATATCTCACTATTCTGAGAAAAATTTCAGAATTGTGAGATAAAAAGTCGCAATTACCTTTTTTTTTTTATTTTTTTTTTTATTCAGTGGCGGAAATGGGCTTCCATAAATAATACAGGCTTTAATATACATGCAAAATAAAAAATAAAAAATAAAGTGCACAGTGCATTGTTATAGAATTTAGTGCAAACCACTAAATCATAAACAGTAAAAGCTGCAGCTTACAGTTACTATGAAAATATTTACCCGGCGAATAACAATATTTTATATGTTGTATATTTAGATTTTCATGCATGGAAACAATCTGAACAGCTTGCACCAGCTGATCTTGCCTGAGATTCTGCCGTCTGAGCTGGGTGGCATGCTGCCACCTTACGACATGGGCACTTGGGCCAGAACGTTGCTGGACCACGCATATGACGAGGAGACGGACTACTGCCCCGAATCCTATACCTTATCTGTCAAAGACCTGGAGAAAGATCTGTCCCCCAAAACTATGAAAAGGTGTGTTACTTGATGTTTTTCAGTACATCTATTGGATGTATTTTCGCTGTTTTCATCTTAGTCAAGCATAGTGGAATGTTTCAGTATTATTTGTTAATTTAGTTTCTTAAATATCTTAAACTGCTGCTTAAAAGTTTGGGATCAGTAAGATTTTCAATGGTTTTTAAAAATTTCCTATGCTCATCAAGGTTGCATTTATTTGATCAAAAATACAGAAAAACTGTAATATTGTGAAATATTATTTCAATTTAAAATAACTGTTTTTTATGTGATAATATTTTAAAATGTAACATGATCCTTCAGAAATCATTCTAATATGCTGATTTATTATCATTGTTGAAAACAGTTGTTTTGCTTAATATTTTGTTAGATCTTGTGATGTTTTTTTTGTTTTTTTTAAATAAAATATAAATCTTTTGTAACAATATAAACTATCATCTAAAAGTTTGGGGTCAGTCCATTTTTTAAGATATTAATACTTTTTTTTTTCCACCAAGGATGTGTTAAATTAATAAAAAGCAAAGACTTATATTGTTAGAGAAAATTTATATTTTGAATAAATGCTGTTCTCTTTAACCTTTTATTCAACAAGAATCCTGAAAATCACATGTTCCAAAAAATTAATCAGCATATTAGAATGATTTTTAAAGAATCATGTGACACTGAAAACTGAAGTAATGACTGATAAAAATTAGGCTTTGCATCACAGGAATAAATTATCTTTTTAAAATATATTAATATAGAACACCATTATTTTAAACTGTAAAAATATTTCACAATATTATTTTGTTTTTGTATTTTTGATCAAGTAAATGCAGCCTTGATGAGCATATAAGAATTATTTAAAAAACATTAAAAATCTTACTGTTTCCAAACTTTTGAGCGGCAGTGTAGTATTTATTAATATTTTCTTTTTTTTTTGTTTTAGTAGTTTTAGTACAAAAGTTTTAGTACATTTTGCATGTGCTTTCGCCATTTTTAATTATTTTTTACATTTTATTGAGTCTTTTATTTTATTTTTATTTATTATGTATTTGATTTAATTATTTTATTTTCATTGTCCTTAGTAAACATTTTTAATAGTTTTTAGTTTTAGTTAACCAGAAAACTAGTGCTCATTAAAACAAGCACATGAGGTCACCGAACTGGCCATTATTTGTATGTTATTTATTTCTAATGTGCTTGTTAAATGACATGATTTGGTGGCTTGCCATGGAAACAGCATTTGCTTGTTCACAGTCTTCATTCAAGTAGAATTATCAAGAGAGTCGCTCTGGATAACAAAAATAAGCAGCTTTGCTAGAGGCATAAAGAAGCTACAGTGTTTGTTAAAGGAGTCACATTTTAGCAGCAAACTGTATGGTTCTTCATGGCTACAGTGCTTAGCAACCGACTCTCTAGTTTTATAATAAAATGCGGCTCCCTTTTAATAAAACAGGCATTTTGGAATGAACTTACAGTATGTGTTTGACCCAAGTGACTTGAGCTAGTTTCACTGATAAAGGCAGGGTGAGGTGTCTCGACTTACTGGGTCATGAAATCAGCATGAGGGAGTGAAGGCGCCGCCATGAGCTGCGTTAAATGAAGCATTGCCTATACATGTCGCATATAGAGCATAAAACAACACGTTAAGGAGGTTTACCTGTGGCAAACATCTTTCTTTCCTTGCCTTCTGCAGTTGGGGCTGTACGTTGGTTACCAAATATAGCCTAGTTGCAATGGCTTATTTTGCTCTCTCATTTGATGCAACTGTTTGTAGTGTTTGAATTCTACCAAAGCGTCTGGGGGGCGCAGTGTTTGGAAGAAAGTAGGTCTTAGATGTTCTTCTATTGCTAAGATCAAAGTACTGTTCCCTAAACAGCTTTGGCTATTAAACGAAACCTCCCAGTCCGCACATAACACATCTATGTACATAAAAAAATAAGCTTTGGCGTAATCCTGCACTCTGTATTGTGAATTATTCTCTAGTGTCGTATTATTAACAGAATTCGTCGGGTTTTAGCTGTGAGAACAGTTTGCTATTGATGATCTACATATATTGAGATTTAGTCTCGTGGATAGTCACAAACAGGTCATATGTTGAAGCTGTGGTTTACAATAGTGAGAACAATCCCATTAGACTCAATTAATAATTTATTCGAGCTGTAATAAATTCAGCTAAAGTAGAATGTAAAATACACATTTTATCTTATCACCCATAACATGTCATAACTAATTGCTTGTGTGCACAGCAGTTTTTGTATAGTTTATTTTATACAACTGAATAACATGTGGGAATAAACACACTTATGATATTAATTGTAGCTTTTGACTTTAATTACATATATTGTTGTTGTTATTATTTTTACAGTTTCCTAAAATAATCAATTCATTTGTAATAATATATAGATGTCACACCCCTGTGAACTCTCTATTTTGGTTTTTCCCTCTTGTGCCCATATTTGGTGTTCTTGTCCTCGTTAAGTGTAATCACCATCACCTGTCTCTATGTCATTAGTGTCCTTTATAAGTTCCATTCTGTTCTTTGTCTATTCGTCTGGTAATAGAGTTATTTTGAGTGTACGTGTGTTCCTGACTTGTGGATATTCTGTGTTGTGGATTATTAAAAGATCTTTGAATTTGATTCATCATCGTGTTGCGCCTTCTATTGCGTGCACTCATGACAGAATACCAGACTGAAACAAAAGTACCTGCTGGAGCATGGGGAACACTCCCTCTAGGACCACACCATCGACTTTGTGTTTCTCGTGAAACTCACACACTGGCCGGACAGCTGCCTTTGCTCATTCTACGGGACTGGACTCAACACCGTCACTCGAGCGCAGCTGTCTGGGGATGGTCCTCGAGAGAGCCTTGCCAGCTATATCGAGTGGGTGCTGGTCTCTTGCCAATCTCCGCCGGCCATAGATGACGACACCAGCCCCACTGAGCACCCAGTGCCCAGCCCTCCATCGCCCCGCAGCGCAGAGCCACCGTACCAACTCTGAGGGTGACCTGGAACTCATAGACTTCTCCTTGGATATCATTATTACCACGGATCAATTTTTTCCACCCACTCTCTTTTGCCTTCTCCTGTATGCCATGCTGCATCAGCCATACCTCTTCTGTCTCTACTCACCCAGCTTCTATCGGCATCATGGCTGGAGGATCCCTCATCTCCGCCTCCAGCCCTCCAGTCCTGGACTCCGCCTCGGCCCTCTGACCCAGCGGCTCCACCATGCCACCAAGCTTCCTCGTCTTCACCGTGCCCTGTCATTCCACCAGCTCCGCTGGGCTCCCTCGTTCCTCCAGCTCAGCCTTGGTCTGTCATCAACCATCCGCCGCCTCAGGACTTTACTCCTCCAGCTACACCTCATTGTCAGGCTCCTCCATCCCTCTGACGACTCCTCAGTCCTCTGTCGCTCTGTCCTCTGTCCCGGCCTTCGGTCGCCAGCGCCATCTGCTCTGCCTTGGCCCTTAGGATTCTCGGTGTCACCCGGGCTCATCGCCTCTCTGTCTCCACCTTGGGCTGCACCTCCACTTGCTCCGCCTCCATCAGTCGCCCCCCACCCTTCATCCACCATGGTTCCTCCCTTCATCGGCTCCAGCATGGACCACCATCGTGGCTGCGGCCTGGGTCTCACCTGGCTCCTCCTGCTCCGGATCCCTTCTGTCTCCTCCTTGCCTCCTTCCTCTGTCGTCTCCACCCTGGACCCCTCTGTTTCCTCCATGGCTCCTTCCTCTGTCGTCTCCACCCTGGACTCTGTTAATTGGCCTCCTCCTGGGTGTCCGGCCTCCGCCGAAGCCTCTTCCTATAAAGACTTCCTCTTGTCTATCCCACATCCACTCCTTTGTCCGCCACCTAAGTCCCCTTCGTCCATCCTCCCTTCTACTGCACAAGGTCGCGCCTTCCGGGAGGGGGGAGTGATGTTACATCCCTGTGAACTGTCTGTTTTTTTTTACCCCTCTTCTGCCCATATTTGGTGTTTCTTTCTATGTCATTAGTGTCCTCTATAAGTTGCATTCTGTTCTTTGTCTAATCGTCCGGTATTAAGGTTATTTTGAGTGTATGTCTGTTCCTGCCTTCATGCCTTGTGGATATTCTGTGTTGTGGATTATTAAAAGACCTTTAAATTTGATTCATCGTTGTGTTGCGCATAATAATATTAGATTAAATGAATAATATAAATGTCATAAAAATCTACAAAAAATAAATTAAAATAAAAGTATTGTATATTACTTTTTTATTACATTTATTATTATTATTATTATTATTATTATTATTATTATTATTATTATTATTATTAACCATTAATTTCTTTTTTAATACTATCAGGACAAGTGTCTTAGTAATCAACTAATTTGTAATAATAATATAAATGCATAACAATGTCATATTATAATAATAATAAATGTAATGATTTTTTTTCAGATATGTAGACTAACCATGTTCCATACACAATGTTCCGTACAGATGATGTTTTAGCACTTATCATTGAATAAATACTTCCAGGTCCTACGTAAAATATAAATGTGTCATCTTCATTTCTCCCTCTTTCACCCCCAATCAAGACAGAGACCCACTGCCATTTGTTTCACTGTTAAAATAAAAACTATTTGGCTTGTTACCCATGCAAATAACTTTGCTAATTAACTATAACGCCAACTAGTTTCCTCCCTCACACAGAACAAAGTACTACGTTTCTGCGATTTAGTACAATAATTAAATTTAGCTGGTATCACGTCTATACTTTTAAGTCTCCATCTGTTTAAAACACTAACAAACTGCTGGCTGTCAGGTGTCTTTGCCACTCGTTGAGTTTTGAACGTTTTGAGAAGAGACTGGGTGTGTGTGCGTGTAACACTCATACTCTCTCCTTATGTGTATGTGCACACATCCTCGTACCTCACCCTCCAAACATAATCCAGGAAAGGTGAACATTCCTGCATCAAAACTTGGACTGAAAGATGAATGTATAGAAAGTGAGCATGTCTCCAAAGTCCTTGTTGAGCTGCTGGTTTAACCATTGCATTTTTGATTTATTTACAGAAATTAAATAAAAAAAATTGATTATTGAGCTGCAGGTTTAGGTTCACTTAAGTGACTGCACTTAATTTAATTAGGAAGAATTCAATTATTCATTTTAATTATTTAGCCTAACGTGTTTACCAATCCAAAATGTTCTATATGTTTCTTAAAAATAAAATATATTGTGTTCAGTGGGAGAAAAGTTGTTGTTTTTTTTTCCCTAGACATTTAAAAAATAACATATTTTAGAGCTGTAAACTAAATACCGTGATACCAAGAAACCGTGATATTTTTATCTAAGGTTATCATACCATCAGAATCTCATACCAGCCCATGCCTATTCCATACTCCCTAAAATGCTATTGTGTTAAAATGAGTGTGAGCCTAGGAATGTCTGATTTTAAAAAGCTAACACCTCCCACATTCTTCAAAAGGGTAAATTATTCAGAGTAATTAAAACCACACTTCGTCATTTTGCCTGCTCTGGAAAGGTCATATGGACATCTCTTTTTTTTTCCCGCCAACACTGTTTCCTCTTGTGTTTGCATTGGGTTGCACTCAAATAGCATGGATTCTTGCCGTGACGTTAGTTTAACAGCTGTTGTGCGTCATTCTGTGATTTGTTACTTGAAAAAAAGATGTAATTCAGTATCCTCAAGAGATATTTTGTGTTATTATGGTTGGCTGCATAAGTGATTTTAGACTTTGCCACAGACTTTTTACCCTGTTTGCTGAGTCTAGGTCTGTCACAGAAACAGGTGGGATTTCTCAAGACACCCATTTCAGTGATGTCTGTCAGGTAGTTTATTTCACATGTGGTATTGAGGGAAAAAACATCACCTTTAATTTGTTCCTTTGGGGTCTTACTGTATATCTTAAAAGGCAAATTATAAGAGCTACACTACCAAAGGTTTTTGAACAGTAAGATTTTTTTAATGTTTTCTAAAGATGCCTCTTCTGCTCACCAACCCTGCATTTATTTGACCCAAAGTACAGCAAAAACAGTAACATTTTAAAATATTTTTACTATTTAAAATAACTGTTTTCTATTTGAATATAATATAAATTAATACTTTTAAATGGATCCAAAGTGATGATAAAGACATTTATTATATAACAAGATTTCTATTTCAGATAAATGTTCTTCTGAACTTTTCATCAAAGTAAATTTTCTACTGTTTTCAACATAATAATATTAATAATAAATGTTTTTTTTGAGCAGAAAATCAGAATATTAGAAAGATTTCTGAAGGATCATGTGACTGGAGTAATAATGCTAAAATTTAGTTTTTAAATCACAGGAATAAATTACATTTTAAAATATATTCAAATAGAAAACAGTTATTTTAAATAAAAAATATTTCAAGATTTTACTGTTTTTGATGTATTTGGATCAAATAAATACAGGCATGGTGAGCAGAAAAGATTTCTTTAAAAAAAAAAAAAAACATTAAAAATATTACTGTTCAAAAACTTTTGACTAATAATGTATATCTTTTAAAGTCAAAATGTTAATTCTTTACTTTTTAAATAAAGAAATCTAATTATATATTTATATTTATAAATCTAATAATATATAATTATATATTTCTTTTATATATTTTCAGTAATGACTGGTTGACTATATATTACCTCTAACATATCATAGCCCACTTTTCACAATCCAGTCAAATCCCGATGGAATCGCCCTGTCCTACATTATTTCCTTCTGAATATTCAGTATCAATGTATCACATTACTGAGTGCAAACTAAATTTCTTTAGTTAAATCTAGCAGTTGCTTGATAAAAAAAACATCTGTTTTTGTTGAATTTTCATGATTACCATCACGGTTCATACATAAATATGTCAGTCAGAGGAAAGTGCCCCAGATCTGCGCATGATGAACGACAGCACACTGTCCTCAAAGCTTCTTATGCCTCTACGAGAGGGCTAAAACAAAAGTAGGCCAATACAGTGCACTAACATGACATGTTCCATTACACATCCTTCACTTTAAATGATTGTGACATGCACAATGCATCATTAATTTGTACTGGGTGTGCAGGGCTCTGTTTATGTACCTAAATGTTTCACTGGGGTCCAAATGTCTGAGAGTGAATGTCGCTATTTTGGATTTTTAATTTATTTATCTCAGATTATAAGATCAAGTATTACAGGATTAATTCACTTTCAGAATAAAAATTTACTGATAATTTACTCACCCCCCTGTTATCCTGTTCATATATTTCTTTTTTCAGTTGAAAAGAAATTAAGGTTTTTGAGGAAAACAAGATTTTTCTCCAGGATTTTTCTCCATTCCATTTCCATTAGTGGAAAATGAATAATTGTTTCATTAGATAAGGCCCTTATTTCTTCACTGGGATCGTGTAGAGCCCTTTGAAGCTGCATTGAAACTGCAATTTGGACCTTCGACCCATTGGCTCACTTTGAATTCCACTATATGGAGAAAAATGATTTTTTTTTTTCCCTCAAAAACTATAATTTCTTTTTGACTGAAGAAAGATTAGAACATCTTGGATGACATGTGGGTGAGTAAATTATCAATATTTTTTTTCTTCATCAGACCATATTTGGAGAAATTTAGCATTACATCACTTGCTCACCAATGGATCCTCTGCAGTAAATGGGTGCCGTCAAAATTAGTCCAAAGAGCTGCTAAAAACACAGTAATTCACAAGTAATCCACGTGACTCAATCAAGTAATTCTCTGAATCCATCAATTAATGTCTTATGAAGCAAAAAGTTGCATGTTTGTAATAAATCCAGTAGAAGAAGTTGCCTCATCCAAATCAGGAGAGAAATATACATAAAGTGCATTTACAGGCAAAAACAGTTCTAAACAAATATGTTGGTGGATTTTGATGTGAAAGGAAAAGAGGAGATGGACTTTTTCCTATAGAGGAAGTGTTATTATGGAATATGCATGTAAATTTTGACCAGAAAGTTTTTAAGATAAAATAATTTTGTCTTAATGATATCACAAATTCACAGCTTTTCACTTTAGAAGACAGTAATTGATGGACTGGGGTGGTGTGGATTACTTGTGGATTATTGTGATGTTCTTATCAGTTGTTTGGACTCTCATTCTGATGGCACCCATTCACTTTCATATATTTGGTATGTCCACTTTTACTTTAAAGGGATAGTTCACCCAAAAATGTAAATTTGTTGAAAATGTAGTGACTCTCAGGACATTAAAGATGTAGATCAGATTGTTTCTCTATCAGACCAGATTGGGAGAAATTTAAAAACTAAAAACACAATAATCCACAAGTAATCCACAAGACATTTGTAATAAATCCAGTAGAAAAAAGTTAAATATACACAGATTAAGTGCCATTTACTGGCAAAAACAGATCTAAACAAATATGTTGGTGGATGTTGATGTAAAAGGAAAACGAGATGGACTTTTTTCCAATAGAGGAAGCGTTTTTTTTAATGGATTATGGACTCATATTTTGACCAAAAACGAAGGTCTAAAGTTGAAACATCTTAATCATATTACAAATGCACAGTTTTTCACTTCAAAAGACGTTCATTTATGGACTAGAGTCATGTGGATTACTTGTGGATTATTGTGATGTTTTTATCAGCTCTCATTCTGACGGCACCCATTCACCGCAGAGGATCCACTGGTGAGCAGCTGATAAACGCTAAATCTTTTCCAATGATAAAACAAACTAATCTACATCTTTAATGTCTTGAAGACTGATTTGAACTCTACAAGTATATGCAAATCCTATTTGATTTGTGGCCTAAAAATATTAATAATAAAGAATGTAATAAAACATAATCTAATACATTTTTATCTTAATGTCATGATGTTTCTTGTTTATTTTCAGGTTTAAATTAGATTTTGCATCCTAGATTCTCATTGCACTCTCAGGATTTTTCATTTCTCAGTTGTGCATCTTGAAATCCAGTTCATTAATATTTTATTTATACCTGCAGGTCCCAGTCCGTGGTGGAACCAGGTGTCCTGAAACGACCGGAGAAAGTGAAAAGTGAAGAAGAAAACATGCAGCCACTGCTTTCACTGGACTAAAGGCTCTTAATTCCCCAGGCAACGAGGAAACGTCAAGCCCCGTACACTGGGGAGGAGCGCACCTTGTTCCTATAACGCGAGAAAAAAAATGTACAAAGAAAGGAAATGTTAAAAAAAAGCGAAAGAACACACAAACAGCCTCCAGGAACACTGCAGAGAGCTGCCAGTTTAAATGATATTTTTGAAGCAAAGAGCTAACGGCGGACGTCCGTATGTAATTGTCAAGTGCCAATTTCAAATCTGTAAATACACTTCAGTTCTAGACGTGAGATTGAGGGAGTAATTGTGACATGAACCTGTAAAGACTGCTGTGAATATCCTGTGTGTGCTTCTCGTGATTATTATGTAGAACATGGTACTGTAGGATGGGTAATCATGCTTATAAAGATTCACAAGCTTTGGGGTTTCCAACATTTATAATCCCCAAATCAGGAGTCGCTCAGGAGTATTTAGAAAGGAACGCATAGAGCTATCGACGGCGTCAGACAGGCATATGCTACTTCCATTAAAGAAAACACCATCATTAGTCCAGGTTTCAGTGTTTCACAGCAAATACCCCTTTACCAAGAAAAGTTTTTCTAATGAGCGTTTGCTAATATTGTTTTACCACAACGTAAGCTGTGTTTTCAGTTCAGTATTCTTATATCCTAGAGGGGTTGAGTCACATTTAGTAGGCTTTAGCTGATTCTTCACTGATGGCCTTGTTGTTTACACTTTCTTGTGGAATATCGCTTTATTTCGTATCCATTTCCATATTAGGCAAAGTTGGGTTTCAAATCATTGCTTCTGAAGTGAAAAAAAAAATAGTTTACCCAGAAATAAGTATTTTCTTTTTATTTGCTCACCCTTACATCATTGCAAGAAAAACGATTTATCTAGTTTTTACTGATATTTTATTTGTTTTTATTAATTAAATGAATAGTTTAAAACTATATATGTTAATATATATAATATATGCTGCCCGTGTGTTGATGTTTTTCCATAAATCACAAAAAGACAGTTTTGAGGAGTTAGTCAAAACATGATGGTGAGTAAATAAAGGGTTGCGCTATTCATTTTAAAGTATTAATTAAATCCTTCAGTATTGCAAGAGTCAACAGAGTTAAACTGTAACACTAACACAGAGGTTTATACAGAGCCATAAACAAGGTGTTGTACAGTGACACATGCTAGTGCATGCTTCCACATGCTTATCTTGGTCAGCTTATGGTTTAGATCGTGTGAAAATAGTTTAAGCGAAATTATTCAGCTGTTTAATGGAATGCTGTGTTGTCATTAGTCTTTGGCAATAGGTTTTTACAGCGGTTTCAAGCCCAAATTTAAAACTCAGTTTTATTTCAGGGATTTTTTTTTTCTTTGGGTGTGTGTGTGTGTGTGTGTATGGAACAAAGGCAATATATAGTGCATTTAAAATGTATAAAGTGCATACAAATCTTCCAGGATTCAGTTTTTTAAATACTTCCCAAACAAAATTTACAATGTTAATATGTAATAAGCCTCTAACTTGGCTAAACAGTCAAATTTAGGAATACTGAAGTTATCTTTTTATTTGTGTGATACACAGTGTTGGGGAAAGTTACTTTTAGAAGTAATGCATTACAATATTGCGTTACTCCCTAAAAAAGTAACTAATTACGTTAATTAGTAACTTTTTATGGAAAGTAATGTGTTACTTTACTTTTGCGTTACTTTTACATTACTTTTTAAATCTGGACAGGGCTTGCTTGTTTGTTTTTAATATAATAACATTAGATTCTTAGCAAATGTAAAAGTACTTTCACACCAAAATGAAATTAAGTGAATAAGCCTAAGGCTAAAGGAAAATTTAATTCACACCTGTATATTAAAAGAAAGTTCAACACTCTTCAGCAATGAGAAAAAAAAGCACAAATGTTAGTTGATATAAAATTTTGCTTATTAGTACACTGCAAAAAATGCTTTTCTTGCTTAGATTTTTTGTCTTGTTTTCAGCCAAAATATCTAAAAAATTTTAATTCAAGAAGGATTTTCTAGACAAGTAAAAATTATTGTCTTGTTTGTCTTGTTGACAAGTCCAAATTAAGTGCGTTTTTGCTTGAAACAAGCAAAATAATCTCCCAATGGGGTAAGCAAAATAATCTTATTGTCTGTTTGAAATAAGATTTTTTGCTTATCCCATTGGCAGATTATTTTGCTTGTTCTAAGCAAAAACTCACTTAATTTCTGGAAAAAAAAAATAAATAAAAAAAAAATACTTTTTTTATATTTTGGCTGGAAACAAGACAAAAAATGTAAGTAAGAAAAGTATTTTTGCAGTGTACGGTTCAATTGGATCAACAAAGGTCAGCAGTTGATTAATAAAATGGGATTAAATATATAAAGGAAACAAAAAGTTACTGGCATTACTTTTTTTGAAAAAGATTTTTTCTTGGAAATTAAAAAGTAATGCGTTACTTTACTAGTTACTTGAAAAAAGTAATATTAACTTGCATTACTTGTAATGCGCTACCCCCAACACTGGTGATACATAATTTTGTTGGTGATACATAACTTCTGTACAGTGGCTCAGTTTTGTCCAATTTTTATTTTCTTGTGAATCTACAACCACTCAACTAACTTGGACATTTGCATATATACTGAAACTTTCAATATGGATGCACTGACAGCATCTAATGTTGCATTTTAGATGTTGTTAATACATTATTTATGTTTCAGTGTTTATGTAAACGTTTGAAAAAATAATTTTTTCCATGAACACTAAAAAGGCTTAACTTAATCTATACCAGATTTGCTCCTCTTCACAACAAGCAGTCCAGATTATGACTTTTTATATTTTGCTGAGAGCTTGTTGTGTTATGGTGATCTCTGGTTTTTATTTGCTGAAACTAAAGTCTGCCCACTCTCATGACTCATTGGGCTTCTAACATTTCGAGGAGCGAAAATTGTTTCTAAAACCTTGCTTTATCATCCTGAACAGAAACAGGGAGAACAAAAAGTTTTACAATTTGGCTGTTTTGGAACAGAATGTATTTCCCAGAGACTACTGTCAGTAGTTTGGTTTGAGAATGGCGTTATGTATAGTCATTATTACATTTCCTGTGTCACGTTCAGATTTAGTGAGCAGGAAGGCCTCAAACGATGGTGTAAATTGTTTCAGTATATATTTAGTAGAGCTGTGTTAATGCCATGATCAGTATTTTAATACACCTTGAATTTATTTGTATTCCTGTATTGTATACGTTTTGGTCATGCTGCATTATGAACAGCCTTGTTTGTATTTTAGGCAATCGGAATGTTGATCAAATTGTCTCCAGTTTTCTAGCCTTGCTTTCTATGGAAACGTACATGTATTGCCATTACAACCAAAGCAACCCTGGGTCAAGGACACCGACAATTATCCCCTGCTTTTCTAAAGACTACAGGAACAATACATTTGGTATTTCTTTGATTGTTGGCTTATTATTTCCATATCACTTTGATTGTATAATAGGGTGTTAGTGCTGAGAAGCCCATGCAGTATAGAGGTATTATCATGCAGAACAATACATGTGGTTTAAAGGAACATGTTGAATGGAAGTAAATATGTGTATATGTCCTTTCAAAATGCTGAGATAAATTATGTAACTGAAACTAAACTGCGAAAAGAAAAAAGCAGCCAATAAATATTGATATACATAGTTTAAACCATATGAATCAGTTTTGTCTTTGAACTCAGCTGTTCATTTTTCTTTGTTTCTATATGGTTATATAATTCCAGGCCTTTGTGGTTGGCCAAACTGAACCAGGATTACCAAGGCAAGAATCTTTACAACATTCGTGTTTGTCCTTATTATTTCCGGTCAGGTAGGTGAAATATTTGACTAATATCTTAATTAATACTACTTGTACGTATCTTTACCACCTATTAACTTTAGTTTGTCAAAATATTGCGCCCTTTCCTGCTTACTATGTCCTTCTCTATATTATTTAGCAGCTTCCGCACATTTTTTCGTGGTTTAGACAGCATAAATTAGCAGAACAACGTATTTAGTAGTACATTAACCTTGCAATCCATGCTGTTGTTTTCATCAGAGTATCACCAATATGGCCACGCGTCTGGGTAACTGACCAAAAAGTGACGTAAGTGCAAACCCTCTATTGGGAAATAATGAAAAGAATAACAACATGCAGTAAATGGTAAAACTGTTTGCACTACAGACCAGTGTGTTCATAATGAAGATAATACATTAAAATAATTTGTAAGACACACCACACCAATTTGCAGTATCAAGCAGCAAAATTAGCTGTTTTGTAGAGCTAAAAATAGCTGGATGCAAATGAGACCTGAAGCAGGGTTCCATAAACTTTACAAATGGCCACGGCCACTCTTATGTAAAAACAAGGTGGATATTTCAAGTAAAGGCTGTTCTTTCAAAAGTTCTCAAAATCCTGAACAAAATGTTTTCCACAAATATATTAAGCTACAAAACTATGTTCAACATTGCTTATAATAAGAAATGTTTATTGAGCACCAAATCAGCTTATTAGAAGGATTTCTGAAGGCTCATGTGACACTGAAGATTTTAAAATATGTAAGTTTTTACCTTCAAATATCAGTTTATTGTATATATATATATATATATATATATATATATATATATATATATATATATATATATATTTGTGGTACTCTCCCATTCACTGCTCTCAAAGTTATTCCAAATATGACGACTTCCGCTGCCGAGAACCACGGAAATGTAAAAAAAAGTCCGCGAAAATTGGGCATTGCATTAAGGCAGCAACAAATCCGTGTACAGTTACAACAGTTGTATAGTTACAACAATGAATTCCGCTCACTTAACTGTAGGGGGCTCCAAAGACGCAAAAACACCCAAAATATGTTTATAAATGGTAATAATATTTCACAGTATTAGCCTGCTGTTTTGTTTTGTTTTTTGATCGAATAATTGCAGCCTTAGTCAGTGTAGGGGAAAGTACCTTTTAAGTGTAGTGCATTACAATATTGCGTTAAAAGTTACTTTTTATGGAAAGTAATGTGTTACTTTTTAAATCTGGGCAGGGCTTGCTTGTTTGTTTTTCATGTAAAAAGTTAGATTTTTAGCAAATGTAAAAGCTCTTTCACACCAAAAAGTTGAATAAGGCTAAGGCTGAAGGAAGTAAATTCACATCTATACAGTAGAACTGTAGGAAAAGGTAGTTTAACACTCTTCAGCAATGAGAAAAATGAAGCACAAATGTTAGTTAATCTAAAGTAAGTGTTGCTTATTAGTATGGTTGGCTTGGATCAACAAAGGTCAGCAGCAAAAACATTGGTTAATAAAATGGGTTGAAATACATAAAGGAAACAAAAACTCAGATATTTTCTTGTAAATGAAAACTTAATGATTTATTTTACTAGTTATTTGAAATAAGTGATCTGATTACGTAACTTGCATTACTTGTAATGCGTTCAATATTAAATCTTACTGACCCCAAACTTTTAAATGGTAGTGTAAATATAGCCTTTGTAAACTGCAGTCCATGCACAAAACCAGTCAAGAGGGTCAATTTTGTGAAATTGAGATACAACATCTGAAATAAGCATTCCATTTATGTATAGTATAGGACAATATTTGGCTGAGATACAACTATTTGTAGTTGAGGGTGCAAAAAAATAAATATTGAAAATCGCCTTTCAAGTTGTTCAAATAAAGTTCTTAGCAATGCTTATTACTAATCAAAAATCAAAAAAAAGTTTTTATATATTTATGGTAGGAAATTTACATAATATATTCATGGAACATGATCTTTACATACTATAATGATTTTTGCCATTAAAAAAAAAATCTAAATTTTCACCCATACAATGTATTGCTGGCTATTGCTACAAATATACCCAAGCTACTTACGACTGGTTTTGTGGTCCAGGGTCACATATAATAATTTTTTGTTGTTTATCATTCACCAGCGAAAAAAAACAAGCCGCAAGAGTTAAGGTTTCATAACCGCACATAAACAAGGTTTTAGGTGATAAAAAATGCTCATACTGTCCATAAAGCCTTTTATTACGCTTATGTCTGCAGGTAATAACTTTCAATTCATTGTTAACACTCTGAAGGGACAGTTTGTTTGCTGAGAGTGCACAAAAGCAGTGCCAAAATCTTCCGTTCGTCCTGATCTCATTCTGTGCCGCCCACTCAGAGCGTCTGCTGAGTGTGCTGAGGACACACCCTGAGCCCTAGTGTACAAACGCAGCACAAAACCACTGGCCTCCTGCATTATTTAGTGATGGTGTCATCTTAACAGCTCACACCACCTTAAGTGTGCAATCAGGCTGCGGCTCTCTGATGGTCACGCGCATGTAATACACTGCAGTGGAGAGTCTAATTAAAAAGCATTCGTCATATTTAGGACCACGTCGTACGTCTGTTGACCATAATGGTGCTTCCTGTCATTCTCTGCACGCATGGCCTCTTTATTTCCACATACTCGCAAGGAGTAGCTCCTCGGTAAGGATGTGCAGACCTATTTATCTCCGGGGCTTTTATTGTCTACCGAGACCATGGGATGCCAGTGCTAATATGAGATTCACAGTCACGCTGTCTTCTCGAGACAGCAGTTTCCATATTGGAGAGTTTGGCCTCGTCTAAACCGGGCGGTTTTAAATGGAGATGAAGCACTGATCCTGCCCTGAGGAAGCTTCGCTGCTGATGATAGTGGAAGACTGCTTACTTTTATGGAGCAGCAGGGTGTTTGTGAATCATGGATGTTCAGGCAATACAACCATGATGAATGACACACTAACTGAACATGATATGTTGCAATGAGAGTTTTATTCATGTGTGTTGAAATACTTTCTTTTTATTCCCCTTTGAAGAGGAGAGACAAGTTGAGAATGAATTTTTTACTGTATATGCACAAATGCTGTTTGTTAGGGGAGCTGCTTTCTTTTGGAAACACTCAGAATGATTGCCAATATCAGGATGCACACAAAATTCAAGTAATTGTGAATATATTAGGTTTAGTTAGTTTAAACAGAAAAGTCAATTTAGTTGTTTTTGGATAGAATTAGCAAAGAACTTTAAAATTATATATTTTAATTTTACCTTATATAATTTTAATTATAATATATAATACATATGATTGTCTTTGGAAGGAAGTAACTGTATTACATCATTTGCATTTTATATTATTATTATTATTATTATTATTATTTAAAGAAATTAATACTTTACTAAAATTATTAGTTTTATTCAACAAGGACCATTAACTTGATTACCAGTGAAGACTTTTAAATTGTTACAAAAATAAAATTAAATTAAATATTTTAAACTAAAATAAGAAATATTCCATACTATAATAAAATTAATATCTCTATTCAGGAAGGACCAAAAACCTTCAAAAGTGACAGTGAAGACTTTTATATTGTTACAAAAATAAAATAAAATATTTGAAACTAAAACAAGAAATATTCCATACTTCAATTACATTAATATTTCTATTTAGCAAGGACCATTAACTTGATCAAAAGTGACTGTGAAGACTTTATACTATTACAAAAATACAGTATAATATAATATAATATAATATAATACATTTCAAGCTAAAATTAGATATATTCCATACTTAAATAAAGTTAAATATTTTATTCAGCAGGGAAGACTGTGAAGACTTTTATACTATTACAAAAATATAATATAATATAATATAATATAATATTATATTTTAAACTAAAATGAGAAATATTCCATAAAAAGTATCATGGCTTCCAAAATAAATAAATAAATAAATAAATACATTTTAAAAAGTAATTAAATTAAGAAGCACAATTGTTTTTAAAATTGATAACATGAATGTTCCTACAGCAGCACATCAGCTTATCAGAATAATTTCAAAAGGATAATTCTCACTGAAGACTGGAGTAATGGCTTCTGAAAATTCAGCTTTGACACCACAGGAATGTATAAATATATAAATAATAATATTTAACTTTTTATATTTTAACATATACATATTGGTATACATATATAGCATGCTTTGCCACAAAAAAAAAAGTCCCACCCATTTCTGAATTATTTATATAGAGCTGCTCAGAGCATGAAGCACATTGCTATCATGTAGTTATCTGGCTGACCCAGATATCTTTACTCATCAGCTGATGTGACCTGCTTGAGCCACACTACTTATCCAGACTGAGGCCTAGAATCCAGAACCTTGGCTTAGATCCTGTATTTTTTTTATAGCCAGGCAGCCATGGAGAATTCGGCTTAAAATAGTGGACCCGTTTTATGTTGCTCTCAACAGATGTGGGTTTTGAAGAGGGCAGACTAGAGGGAATTACAGCAGCAAAGTCAGAATCTATTCACCAGCTTCTCCAGAGCAGATTAGATTCAATTAACAATATGAATGGCCCTACCAAGAGTTTCCAGACAACAGCCATGTAATCTCATAAGAAACCGGAGAAAGTATGATAAGTGTCTAAGATGCTTATTAACAGTTGTGTAAAGCTGAATGTAGATGAACTTTAAAATATAGCTTAAAGTCAGGAACTAGAGCATAAGAAATGCGAGTATTGCGAGTTCATAATCAGATTACTTTTTTCAAGTAACTAGTAAAGTAACTCATTACTTTTAAATTTAAAAGAAAATATCTGAGTTACTTATTCAAATAAGTCATGCCACTTACATTTTTCTCCATTTATTAACAAGATGACAAGTCTCCTGTCCCTGTGTTGAGAGAAATTGGAAGTACAGAGACGTGTGTTCTGTGTAAACTTTGTTATTGTAGTTCTTGACTAAGAACATGCATTAATTCATCTCACTCACAAAAAACAGATTCAGTATTCATCATCAAAATAAATAAATATGTTAAATAACACAAATATCCCATTTTATTATCCAATGTCTTTGCTGCTGACTTTTGATTATACAGTTCAACCATACTAATTAGTAAAAATGACTTTAGATAAACTAACATTTGTGATTCAAAGTAAACTGTTTAGTTTCTCTTTGTTTGCTGCCTGATATATTTTTGTTTTACATGGACAATATACAGAAATTTGTAAAAAAAACCAAACAAACCAACAAACAAACAACATTTATAAATAAAAAAGGTATTTTTTATTTCCAGTTTTAATAGGACTTCAAATTCTGACTTTGTTTCTCACAATTGCGAGTTTGTATCTTGCAAATCAGACTTTTTTTCTCGCAAATCGGACTTCATAACTTGCAATTGCGAGTTTATATAACGCAATTCTGACAAAAAATCTTGCAATTCTGACTTTATTTCTCACAATTGTGAGTTTATATCCCACAATTCTGATTAATTTTCTGGCAGTTTTGACTTTATAACCCACAATTGCAAGTTTATAATATGCAATTCTGAGAAAAAGTCAGAATTGAGAGCTCATATTTCTCTGAACTGCAAATTTATATCTTTTAATTATGACTTCATTACTCAAGTTTTTATCTCAGTTCTAAGAAAAAAAATCAGAAATGTGAGTTTGTATCATGCAATTGTGAGAAATAAAGTCAGAATTGCAAAATATTGCAACTTTTTAAACTCGCAATTCTGAGAAATGAAAATGGAATTGTAAGATATAAACTCAAAATTGTGACAAAGTCAGAATTGTGAGATAGAAACTCGCAATTCTGACTTTATAACTCGCAATTTTGAGTTTATATCTAAATTCTATCACACATTTCTGAGAAAAAGAGTTAGAAATGCAGGACATAAACTTGCAATTGTGAGAAACAAAAACAGAATTGCAAGATATAAAGTCGCAATTGCGAGTTATATAGTTAGAATTGTGAGAAAAAAAAGTCTAAATTGCAGGATATAAACTCGCAATTGTAAGAAATAAAGTCAGAATTGCGAGATATAAACTCGCAGTTAAGAGGTTCTCCTATTCTGAACTTCTGAGGGGAAAAAAGACAGATTTTTTCAGAAATATAACAATTCTGACTTAATAACTGGGAATTTTGATCTTTTATTCTCAGACTTGCGTCATATAAACTCAAAATTGACCGTTAAAAAGTCAGAATTGTGAGTTATAAACTCAAAATTGTGAGAAATAAAGTCAGAAAGGTTTTTGTAATTGCAAGATATAAACTCGCAATTCTGAGAAATGAAGGTCGAATTGTGAAATATAAACTCAAAATTGCGAGACAAAGTTAGAATTGTGAGATAGAAACTCAAACTGTGAGAAATTAAGTCAGAATTGCGAGATATGAACTTATATATATGATTTTTCTCTCAGAATTGTTTACATCTTTAAATTCAGACTTTAAATTCAGACTCACAATTCTGACTTTGTCTCGCAATTTTGAGTTTATATCTCAATTCTATCACACATTTCTGAGAAAAAAAGTCAGAAATGCAGGATATAAGCTTGCAATTGTGAGAAATAAAGTCAGAATTGCATGATATAAACTTCCAGTTGTGAGAAATAAAGTCAGAATTGCAAGATATAAACTCGCAGATAAGAGGTGTAAAGGTGTTAACTACTTCTAATATTTTGTAATGGTTCCTTTGCTGTTTGTTTTTTACTGAGAGCAATGACTAAGGGACTAGAGCCAAAAGAAATGAAAAAATGATTATACAGAGTTAAAAGACTATGTCATATAGATCTATATATTAAATTAATGTTTAGTTTCATGTCAAACAAATTAAACTGGCTACAAAACTCACAGGAGTGTTACTAAACCACCATCATATTTTGGAGGAAAAAAACACTCTGATGTTTCATTTATAACAAAACCTCGACAGACTGAATTATACAGACAGTGGCTTTTGACACATTTGGCACATATTATTTATGCAAATAAAATATTCATTTTTCACCCAAATGAATAAGTACATGAAAAAAGGAAAACATCACAGACAAGTGTGCACAAAGCGATTACTTTATTACCAGAATCTTGCCCGCTCCAAGATAAAGATGTGAATAAAAGAAAAAGCAACACTGATTTAGTCAAAATCTCTTTTGGTTCTACTGACAGATCTTATTCAACATTCATAAGAACATGACAGTTTGACAAATTTCAAATGTGAATTAGGTCTTTGTGATGCGATGACATTAAACTGCTAAATCAAACCACAAAATCCCTGTTGTCTACTTAGTGAGAGAAAAAACTATTTGTTCCTTTTCTAAGCTAAACATACAGCATGTCTTAACAAAGGTGAGACGTTCTAGGTATCTAACCTCATCAGCGCAAGAAAGAAAGATCATTTAGCAGCCTCTATTGAAATTCAGTGCAACAATCTCATTTAGCACATCAGAAACAGACATTTCCACCATGTCATGCAAATACCAAACACATTCAAAAAAACTAAGAACAACATCACTATCACATCCTAAAATAACATTATTAGCCCTAAACATGAATTTTATACATCTATGGTGCACAAAGCCTTCTGAGAATCAACAGTTGAGGTTCCACCTTGTAAACATTGCATTCGTACTGTAAACTGTCTCTCATTTTTGGTAAGACAGTGATTTTTCTCATAGTCAGACAAAAACGATGTCTATGTGTGTTTCAGACAGTGTCATTGATACTTGTATTGTTCATTCATATATACTTATTTTAGGAATATCCACAGTATATTTGACGTTCCCTCGGCTCTGTGCGTGAAGCTGCATGTTGTAACTTCAAAGTGAGATTATTTCTCTGGCCTACTTCTCTGTTCAAAGTCAGACAGATACAGCTAACTGTCCTGATTAAAGAGAAACAGCCTTCTGCTGCAGTCACTACATACAGTATAAACATTATACAGTCTTCCTATCGCCATATGTAGCCCATATGCACAGCGGCACTCAAAATGTGGCCGGCTGTTCGCTCTCGTTCTTGTCATTTTGAATCTTTTCCACTGCAGTGGATTACGAGAATACATTCAAGGACATATTTAGGTCATTCTGATCCTTAAGTTAGATAAAGATAAAGATCATACGCCAGAGTGTTCTTGAATAAGACAAAGTATTTCTGGTTGAAATTGTCATACCCGCAATATTTGCTCTGAAGAGCAAAATGTTACAGGAACACGATTGGACAGTGAACTCAGATCACTGTCTTGAAAACCATCGTTGGTCAAAGTAAAGTCAAATATTATAGACAAACATCTTCTTTATTCTATTACTGTATTTTACAGTTAATCTATGCACTGTTTGATGACTATCTAGGACAGGGGTCTTCAGCAGGGGTGCATATTAATACTGTAAGATGTCCACCAAAAAAAAAAAAAAGGTAAGGCATAAGGGTAAGCAAAACCAAGCTAAATATTTAATTGTATCACCCATATGAAAAATAAAAAACAAAAAATGCATTTCATATAACTGCTTTTGCTATTTTGATAAATGCATCAAATGTTATATCTACAATACCAGTCAAAAAAATTTGAACAGATTTGTAATGTTTTTTACAAAAAAAAAAAAAATTATTTGATCCAAATTACAGCAAAAAACTATTTAAAATAACTGTTTTCTATTTGAATATATTTTAAAATGTATTTTTTTTTCCTCTGATTTTAAAGCCAAATTTTTTGCATCATTACTCCAGTCACATGATCCTTCAGAAATCATTCTGATATTCTGATTTGCTGCTTAAAATAATTTATTATTATTATTATGTTGAAAACAGCTAAATGTTTTTATCATCACCTTTAATATAAAAGTATTAATTTCTATAATTTCTTTAAAAAAAAAGAAAAAAAGAGCATCCATGCTAAATAAAAGTATTAATTTCTATAATTTCTTCCCCCAATAATAATAATAAGTATACTAACTCCAGGCTTTTGAATGGTATAGTGTGTAATGTTACATTAGCTTTTTATTTCAGATAAATGCTGATCTTTGGATCTTTCTATTCATCAAAGAAACCTGAAAAGAAAATGTCCTCAGCTGTTTTAAATACTAACGATAATAATAATAATAAAAATAAAAAAAATGTTTCTTGAACAGCAAATCAGCATGATTTCTGAAAGATCATGTGACACTAAAGACTGGAGTAATGATACTGAAAATTTTGCTTTGATCACAGGAATAAATTACATTTTAAAATATATTCAAATATAAAATGCAATTACTTTAAATAGTAAAAATATTTTACACTATTCTGCTTTTGCTGTATTTTGGATCAAATGCAGGCTTGGTGAGACTTGGTGAGAAAAAAAAAAACATTAAAAATCTTACCGTCCAAAAACTTTTGACTTATAGTGTACATATGATATACGTTTTTAATTTTTTAAATTCTTATTTTATGTAAAAAAAAAAAAAAAAAAAAAATGTAGGCCTATGTAAAATGTAAAATCATGATGAAGTTTTCAATGATATTTGTGAACTCAGCATCATCAAATTCCATAAAATGACCCCCCCCCCCCCCCAAAGACAAAGGGCTGTGTAATACTTAATGGCTCTTTCAACAAAAATGTATGATAAATGAATTAATATGGTGCTATACAGGCCTAAAATGCAGATCATTAATACAATGTGTATTCATGAAGGTTTTGGTTTAAAAAGATTAAAGACCGCTGATCTTTAAAAATAAAGGAAAAATAGAGAAAACGGTGGACGCTGTAAAACACTATATTTACTGTATAACTTTACACAAATAGCACAACTGACCCTTCGCGGGAGTTTGATTGACAGGCAAACTGACCAATCACAACGCCGAATTCGCCATGTTGTCCGACAAGCAAATCAGACAGGAAAGTAGATTAACATCGGCGGTCTTGAACTTGAAAAAATGGTATTTATTGACGTCTTTCCGCGGTTGAAACAAGATACCTTTAATGTTCATTAACGTTTTTTCACGCTATAAGTTTTAAAGAGAAAGAGACGGTCGATGCTAGTGAGGCTTGAACTGAGACGCTACAGCAATCTGTCACGACATATTAAAGAACCACAAAACGGTATGTATTATTTGAATTTCTTAAAAAATGACTACATTTGAAAGCTGAGACTTTGTTATATACCTAGAGTAACCTGCTCTAGCTTGTCTGTCGGTGTGTTTTCATTTTCCTCTTTGCTCTCTATTTGTCACTGTGAGAACATGACATATGGCTTGTCCACATAGCAACAGTAACGAAGTGGGGCGGGTCTTTACGAAGGGTCAGTTGCTTTGGTTTTTACCTGTACATGAAAACTTCGACTTTACATATTCGTACACTATTCAATTCACTACCATAAATCTAATAACCTCCAATAAGGGGTTTCAATTAACTAAAGAGATACTCAAGAAAGTTCTCAGTCAAGTAAAATGAAAGCTTTTCGTTATTTAGAGGCTGTAGGCTTTTGTGTGCCTTCATTTCTTAATGTCTCTTTCAATTCTATAAGCATGTAAGCTCTTTTCATTGGTTAAGATAGAAATCGGATTGGGTCCAAATGGCGTCCTCCTGTTTTCTAATGGCCATGCATACAAATGCAGAGAGATTGCAGACCCGGCTAGAACCCAGACACACTAGGCATAATCTCATTACCAGTGAGTCAAAGGAAATGGCCTGGGCCAAAAGATAAGGCCCTTAGTGAATGTATGCTGTTAGATTTCTTTCCGTAATGGGATTATATACTCTGACATAGAAAAATAAATATCTTGAATATATAGAGCAACACTTAAATTATTTAACCAGTTCTAAATTTGCTTCGCTGTTGAGTAGTCTTATGTACAATAATAATAATAAAAAAAACAGAATCTTCCCTGCAAAAAATGTAAACAGATGATTTAAGATCTCAAATAAATAAAAAAAAAGAAGTAAATCTACCCAGTAACACAACATTTCTTTGACAGGTGTTTATGCATTAATTATATATATATATATATATATATATATATATTAAAATGTACATTAGAATTTAGATTCTAATTGTGAAACTGATCAGATACAAAAAACACTTGTGAAAGAATGGAGAGCGTCCATTTTTAAACCAGGGACCTCCACTCATTATTTGTTGAAGTCTCTGATGGTGTAGGTGGATAGCTCTTGAGAGCCTTTACAGCAGTTCATAAGCAGTTTACACCTGCCAGGGTCGGACGGAGTCTGTCGTCCAGTTACTGGCCAGCTGCACGGGCTTTCTGCTGCAGTAACGCGGCCCTCTGCTCCATCATGGCTCTCATCATGGTGGGGTTAATAGCTGGACTCATAGCAGGGGACATGGGCCGCAGTGGATATTGGCTGGATTTTGAACTCATTAAAACACACTGGAAGTACGGTATCTTGCCTGTGATACAAAGAAAGAGTGATTCTCAGTTCTCAAAAATAAAATAAAAAAACACATTTATAAATTTATTGTAATACCAAAAAAGAGTTTAGCTTTGTTTGGTATAATATTTATTATAATAATAAAAAAAAAACATTAATTATTATATAAAAGTATTTTCTTATTATAGCAAAATAATTAAATAAATAAATAAATAAATAAATTATTAATAAATTAATCAAATTAATGGATAAATTAATAAATGCACAAAATCCAGGTTCAAACAAATAATAAAATTAAATTAAAACTGATAAAATGAATATTTCTAAAAACACCTTTGTAAATGTATAATAAAAACTAATAATTATTATATAAAAATACTTTCAGATCACACATACACAAGGAAAAATAATTAAATACATAATAAATAAATAAATAAATAAATACACAAAATCCAGGTTCAAACTAAAAAATAAAATAAAATAGATACAATAAAAACTGTTCAAATAAATACAATACACAAATGAATACACTGTTCAAATTATACACACACATGCTAACTAATTAAATAAATAAATAATAAAAAACTGATCATTACATACTTCTAAAAACACATTTATACATTTATTGTAATATCAAAAATAGTTTAGCTTTGATTTGTTTAATATTTATTATAATACTATATTATATATTATAATATTAATTATATATATTAATGAATAAATATAATGCTATTAATTATTATATAAAAGTGTTATATTATCCACACACACACACACACACACACACACACACACGCTAAATGATTTAATAAATAATAAATTAATAAATACAGAAAAAGCAGGATCAAACAAATAATATAAAATAAAAACTGATCAAATGAATACTTCTAAAAATGCATTCATACATTTATTGTAATATCAAAAAAGAATTTAGCTTTGTTTGTGTAATATTTATTAAAAACTGTTAATTATTATGTAAAGATATTTTATATTATTCTCTCTCTCTCTCTCTCTCTCTCTCTCTCTCTCTCTCTCTCTCACACACACACACACACACACACACACACACACACTAATTAATTAAATAAACAATAAATGAATAAATACACAAAATTTGACCAAATGAATACTTCTAAAAACTTTTATTTATTGTAATATCATTATATCAATTATATACAATATTTTCACATTACACACACGCTACATAATTAAATAAATATATCCAGTTTCAAACAAATACTACTGATAATTAGTTATTAATGATGATAATAATAAATAATAATAATATAACTGAAAGTTTTAAATAAATTGCATCTTTATTTATATAAAGTTTTGCTTGAGGTTTGTTGAGCAACATGTTACATGCTGAAGATTTTTTTTAGCTAAATATATGTTTATTGCAATATCAAATAAAGTGTCTAGTTTAATTTTGGACCTGATTTTTTTTTATTAATATTAAAAGCTATTCAATGTTATATAGAAAGTATTTATATTTGTATTAAAATACGCCATATGACTAAAAAATAGAACAGAAGCAAAACTAAACTAAACTAACTGAAAAAAACAACAATGTTGTGTCCAAAGTTGTGCTTTTAGGTTTGTATGGCAAGAGGTTACATTCTATGCAAAATTGCATATTGCAATGTAACATAATGTTCAGCTGTATCTCTGTTGCTGTTACAGAGGATACAGGACTGTAGCAAAACTATAAGATATTATATGTTAGATATATTTGATTAACTTTACCTGGCTTTTTGCCTTCTGTGACATTTTCCTCCACTTTCAGCTCTTCTAATTAAAGAGAAGAGAGAAAAAAGTACTAATTTCAATATATAATACAAAGTGGTGCAGAAGCAAATCTTTAAATGACAGGGCAAGGACTTTCAGTTTAGTATAGAATATCTGTTAATGTGACATTTGGTTATCAGGGTTGTTATGAGGTGACATGACAAAGCTCAGTTCTCAGAGGAACCATTTTTACATGCAGCAGCAGATCACGATATCTGCAAATACCCACAGAGGCAGAGTCGAAGACTTGAATTTTAAAGTAATGGCGACCTTCAAAAGTTACTTTAAATGGATGAAAACCCAGGCTTGTGAATAAAGTCACTTGAGACCTTGGTGGGATTTCATATCCTGAGATTTCCCAAGGAGAAACATGTTTTTATACTAAAGAGAATTTCTTAGTGAACTATAGGAGTAAGAAATTGTCATCTGAAGAGTAAGTGGCACTAAAATAACGCAAAGGTTGAAATTCACAGGTGACCTGAGGGGATTGTCTTGACTGAAGTAATTTCCCATTGCATGTTGCAGTACATACTGAAGGAATTCGAAAATAGACATAAAAACAAGCTAAATTTATGTTGCTTCTTGAGTAAATTGATCTTGTTTTAAGGATGCTGACTGGAAAATAGGACAAATATACTGATTAAAATATGTTTTTGCCTTGTTAAAGTGGACTGCAAGTGGTTTTAGAATAAGACCCAGAGTTTTTACTGAGATAACATGCACTAAAGTGGCACAACGGTTAGTAAATTTGACCTTCAGTCTAGGGGTGTGCGATATTGACCAAAAATAATATCTCAATATTTTCTGGGATTTTATCCATAACGGTAATTAGACAATATTTTGACAAATGATTTGTTTCCCAATAAGTTTAAATAGATTTTTACCTTTTATGGGCATGTTTACCTTTATAAATAAGCATTTTTTCTAAAAGTGTTCAAATTCTTACATTTAATCAGTCAGTTATAATAATAATACATTTAAGCTGTTACCAAACAAATTAAATCAGTATTAACAAAATTAATCTTTGCAGAAGTTGCATATGAAGTGGCATTTAGATGTATTTACACATTAATGCAGCTATATTTGAAACTATTAAAAGTAAAAAGATATTAAAAATTAAAATTAAAACCGCCAGTAGGTGTCAGTAAGTCGCTGTTAAAAAGTGAGTCATTGCGATTGAACCGAATCATTTAAACGGTTGATTCAATCATGAACGAAACACCGTCATGTTGCTCAGAGATGCAAAACAGTGCTGTGGCTGTGTTTGGAATGATTTTTGTTGCCGAAATTGAGCAAAAACAGCAAATATCCGGTCTAAAATGTAAGTCTTTTAATATTAACTTCTTGTTTATTAAACTGATGTATAAAATCAACATCACATTTGTAGTCATGCTGATTTTTTAAGGAAAAAATGTCACTCTTCGTGTCATATTAACTATATGAAATGATATAAATACATTTTCCGCCAACATTTCTTGAATTATGTGACCATGCTCAATACATTTTAATAGACTGAATCATGCAGTGAAAGAACACATTACTAGACTTCATCAAGTAATGTAATTATATGCGTGCACTCTGTAGGTGGTTTGTTTATTTTTTGCAATATACTCGACAATGCCACAAAAACAAAATGCTGTAAAACAATTACGATGTTATCGCAGATGATATATATCGCACACCCCTACTTCAGTCTCTAACAAGCAAGTAAAGTGTTTTGTGTTGGTAAAAAAAGTAGGAGGGTGTTACAGTAGAATAATGGCATTAGGAGTTCACACAGGGCCAACCAGCCAGCAGCATTAGTGTATTAATAGCTGCATTTAATTTTGCTATTTCACTAATGCTGTTTAAAAATAGTTTAATCTCTCTGGTTTAAGTGGGAACCTTGAATAGTAACGTGGTTCATTTGATTTCCAGTAAATTATTGCGGCTCAGTTATTAAAACGGTGAAGTTAATACATCCGGTGAACAGGGAATTGTACCTCAGTGTCGCCTGGAAGTTTTTGAAGTTCCACCAAGTTCTACAATATGCAGGTACAGTATGCAGGATCACTATATATGCTTAGCAATGCATTTCTAAAAGCAGTCTGCAGATGTTTCAAACTGCTTACACAAACACATGCATTTGATTATTGCTTATGACGTTTGAATGATTAGGTACAGTATATGAAGCAAACAGGCTACGTTTAAACTCAAAAAGCAGCTTATAGAAGCTTCACAGCATACTCATCCACACCTCATGGATGTTAGAAAACAGCTGAACTTACTTGCTGGTGGTGGTGCATCAGCTGCTTTGTCTGAAGATAGAAATATGAGGACAGAATTGTAGTTAGTAAAACATGGGCTCTGTTCCAAAACATAAAAAAAGATGTCTCACTCCCTTAGGGGCCGTTCACATGTCGCGTCTTTTGCGCGCTCCGGTTCGTTATTTCAATTATAGATGTTTGGTATGTTGCTGCGTCCCAATTCGCCTACTTATACTATTCCCTAAAAGTGCTCTTTTGTGAAGAAAAAGAACATACTTTTGAGTATGTAGCAGAATAGTAGGCAAGCTTTGGGACATACCACTTCGTCATATATGTGTCTTTAATGGACGCTCTGTTGCTTAGTTATGTGTATCTTGTCACTGTTTAAACTTCCCTGTCAATCATCTTGTCAAACAGGTAACATCATCCACATTTCATTTAATTTGATTTCCTACCGTATTGGAAATTAAGAGGCACGTTGATCTTCCATGCGAGTCTTTCATTGCAAGAACTCTGCTCATGTGTTTTGCATAATGCTGCATTTAAAAGGTAATGACCAAACGTATCATTATAAAAGTTCACAATGTTGCTGTAGATGAAATATAATGCGGATAACATTAAATAAATATTTTTTCATCAGGTTAGAGACTAATCATTTATCACTCAAACACCTTTTTCTACCTGTCCGTCGGTCATGCCAAAGTCTCTTTAAGGCAAGTCATTCCACTCAGTGGCCATCTTTGAAACGCCTCTTGGGCATGCAAGTGCAGCTCCTATCTCTTTGAATAGGGAAACATCAAATTCTCCAAAACTGTTCACCAAGTTTATGATTAAATTTCATATTTGAAATCACCAGTGAAATCTGACAAGAACTGCCTCATAAATATGGTTCCTTGTGCTCCAACAGCGTTAAAAAACGCTTATTTTTCAGGCTAGATCAGCCAGTGTGCATGCGCAGTACTGAGTGCATGTCTTACAATGCCGACTGTTTCTATAGCAATGAGGACTTCTAACGGCAGCTGCAGTGATCCGCTGACTTTACTAATCAACGATTGGCTCTTTCGTTAAGAAGGCGGGGCTTCGCGGCCATAATGAGCGTTGCATTTTCCCCCATTCAAAACTAGATGAGTGACATGTCTTGGGTATGATATAGTCTTTGGTCACGCATATCCGCCATGTTTGTAGTTTTTTAAACACTTTTTATATGCGTTTGTAGTTCTAACACAATATTAGCCGTTAGAGTGTTGCTGCGTCCCAATTGGCCTACTTATAGTATGTACTCTTTTTGTGAAGAAAAAGTACATACTTTAGAGTATGTAGCAGAATAGTAGGCAAGCTTTGGGACATACTACTTCGTCATAGCTGTGTCGTTAACAGACCAACCGCACTGTAACGGACGCTTTGTTGCTTAGTTACGTATACCTTGTCACTGTTTAAACTGCCCTGTCAATCATCTTTTCAAACCGTTAACTTCATCCACATTTCATTTAATTTGATTTCCTACCGTATTGGAAATTAAGAGGCACGTTGATCTTTCATGCGAGTCTTTAATGGCGAGAACTGTGTTCATGTGTTTGCACAATGATGCATTTAAAAGGTAATGACCAAACGTATCATTATAAAAGTTCACTATGTTGCTGTAGATGAAATAAAATGCGGATAACATTAAATAAATATTTTTCCATCAGGTTAGACAATGATTATCACTCAAACCCCTTTCTCTACCTTTCCATCGGTCGCGCATATGTTGTAGTTTTTTAACACTTTTTATACCCGTTTGTAGTTCTAATCGAATTCTCATCCAGCACGCAATGTGTTGTGGGCAATATTAGCCGTTAGAGTGTGGATCGATCTGCACTTCGAATTCTAACCGGAAGTAGTAGACCGTCCGGGAATCGTTGGAATACTGTTGTAAACATACTACGATTTGGGACATAATAATTCTATTTTCATATACTATTTAGGACGGATAGTATGCGAATTGGGACGCAGCATGTGTATCGATCTGCACTTCAAATTCTAACTGTAAGAAATAGACCATCCGGGAATCTTTGGAATACTTTTTTAAACATACTACAAATTGGTACATACTAATTCTATTTTCGAATACTATTTAGGACGGATAGTATCGCACCGCATCGAGATAAAACCATTTCAACTTTTCAGAATGCCGCAAACCCGCTGCGAGTCATGTGACAAGAACCAACCAATCAGCTTCATCCTTTCCCGTAAGAACACTGAAAGCTCAGCCAAAATGGCAGATGGCATTTTTAAATTAATTTAGTAGCAGAGATATTGCACGCGATTTTTAGTGTTGGCAATCCATTTATCCTTTGCTGAAACGTCCGAGTCTTCATGGAGAGTGCAGGTCATTGTTGCTTAGCAACGGCGGACGCCACGGGAGCGCAAGCTACAGAGCGCTTTGGAAAGAAGGAGAAAGCATTTCCCACGCATTTTCCACACATTTTTAGGCGCGACATGTGAACGGCCCCTTATTAGGTAGCATTGTAACTGTAATGGAACCTCAGAAGTGATTTGGAATGCTCTTAAAAATGATGATACATTTGTAATTTCTGACTTTTCTCTTCAAAATGCTGTATGAATGGTCAGCACAATAGTTTTTAAAACGGAGCCATTGACTGCTTCATACCTTTGGTTTCTTCAGCTGTTTTCTTCTCATCTGGAACAGGTGTTCCTAGAGGTAATGGAAATATGGGATTGTCATATTTTCTTTCGGTTTCCTGTGTTTTTACATTTACACAATATGTAAATGTGACACCTTTGTAATTGCACTTCAGGTGTGCATGCTTTTAATCAAGAGTCATTTCTATTCTTTAGGTTTCGGAAGCACATGCTCAGTTATGTGATTACATAGTCATGGAGCAGAACATGAAAAGGTGCACTTCCTGTCATAAAAATAGAGAAATTCTGTCATGGCTTCATCTGAAGTTATATAACTTGACAGATCCAATTTTCTTGTGTCAACTGAAGTCTAGCAAGATTTTATTATTTATTTATATTTTTTGCTTGATCCACCTTACAATCATCTATGCAGTAAGTTTTCCAGAAACCAAAGGAAACGCGTACCAGTGTTCACAGCACAAAACATCCTTTGGGAAATTAATATAAAAACAATTCCTCAATATTTTGTCATGCTTGTCTGTTTTGTGCTGTGAGCTGTCAAGAATAAAATACGAAAAATTGGATCCTGACTTGTTAGCGATTGAAATCAAAGATGTTATCTCTTTTTTAGGGGGATATTTAAAGATTCAGTGATGTATAATGTTAAGTAATCATTAAAACTTACCCACAACTTCTTCTTTGATGGCTTTTTTAGCTTTTGGTGCAGATGCAGCCTTCTTCTTCACTAATGATCAAACATTATCAAACATATTAGATTGATGCTACAGTACTGTACTGTACAGTACAAAACAACACAACACATACAAAATATATATTTTAAAAAGCACTATTTTATCACTTCTATTACAGTAAACATGAATTGCTAGCTCTTGCAGTATTTGATGCGTTAGCCCTAAGAGGATGTCAATGAACTAAAGAAGTGAAAAGCACGTAAATACTGTATACTGATTTCCTGTCAAGAAGTCGATAAGTATTGCATGCAATAATTCTATACAGTCCATTAGCAATCTAAAACGCAGTGACCTATCACTCAACATGGACAAAATCATTAATCAAATGTGGTTGTTGTTTGGAGGATTGAAGGAGGATTACTGATTGAACTGAAATATCTATATCTTTCTTTAAGTTTACTCATTAAAACCTTTGTAAAAAAAAATAAATAAATAGAAGATTCCAAATGTACAAGCAATATATCTTAAACACACTGACATTTTCTGAAGAAAGATGTGGTGTTTGCCTGTTTAAAACTCACTGCTAAAATTTATCTAAACAGCTCTAATGGTGTCAGATAAGTTCTGATGAGTTTAATATTCAATACGATGTTCAAACCCTTAAATCTGAGCATAATAATTGTCCATTTTCAGCTGCAATAATCGTTTGGTTCAGTAGCATTGTTTAGGTTCAGTGCCGCTATTATGGATGATTGATGCATTGTGAAAACACTCTATAGTAAAATTGGCCATAGTAGCAAACACCATTGAATACTTTACAGTAAAATAACCTACCCTCTGCTTTGGGCGTCACTTCTTTTACAGCTTTTACTTCTTCCAATGTAGTGACACAAGAAAGAATACAAGAAAGAGTTATTGATGAATTATGAAATAATTAGTGCTGTCGAACGATTAATCACGATTAATCACATCTAAAATAAAAGTTTATGTTTACATACTATATGTCTGTGAATTGTGTACATTTATTATGTATATATAAAAACACAAACATGCATATATATATATTAAGGAAAAATATTTTAGATTTACATATAAAATATTTATATTTATATATAATTAAAACTGTATACAGGTACAAATATATACACACATATATATATATATATAATATTTTTTTTTATATATACATGTATGTGTGTGTATTTATATGTACGTAATAAATATACAGAGTAAACACACACATATAGTATGTAAACATAAACTTTTATTTTGGATGCGATTAATCGTGATTAATCGTTTGACAGCCCTAGAAATAATCAAATAAATTACAATAAATATTTAGCAATATCTGTACATCCTAAAGAAACAGTGTTTCATAACTGATGTTTAGATGCATGACTTTAGGGATTTTATGGCAAATCAAATATACAACAACTAATAATTTTCCATCTGCACAAATCTAGAAGCTTTATGAGCAATTGATCCAAAAATACAGTAAAGAAGCAAAGTAGAATTCAACTAAGGGTAGAAGTATAGCAGGAACCACTACATTTACTCTCAGCACAACTCTGAGAGTCCAAGCAGTATGGCAGAGCATGTTATGACATTGCCATGGGGCGGCTAACAGCCACTTGCCTATAGAAGCGAGACAAATATCATCCAGTGTGAAATATTTATAGCTGTTAACAATTTCTAAAAACCCAGCTTAGCATACAGTTGAACCTCTTTCTGTGAGTATTAAAGAGACTAATACAAGAGAATAATATAAGGATTAAGACTTCTTCCTTCTTTCATAACATTTAAGTATGAAAAGGTATACATTTAAGCTACTGTTGAAGTCAAAAGTTTACATACACCTTGCAGAATCTGCAAAATGTTAATTATTTTACCAAAATAAGCTGGATCATACAAAATGCATGTTATTTTTTTTATTTAGTACTTACCTGAAAAAGATATTTCACAAAAAAGATGTTTACATATAGTCCACACGAGAAAATAATAGCTGAATTTCTAAAAATAAAAACCCTGTTCAAAAGTGTACATACACTTGATTCTTAATACTATGTTGTTACCTGAATGATCCACAGCTGTTTTTTTGTTTGTTTGTTTGTTTTAGTGATAGTTGTTCATGAGTCCCTTGTTTGTCCTGAACATTTAAGCTGCTGCTGTTTTTCAGAAAAGTCCTTCAGGATCCACAGATTCTTTGATTTTTTTCAGCATTTTTGTGTATTTGAACCCTTTTCCAACAATGACTCATATGCAACTACTGCAGAAGGTTCAAATGCTCACTGATGCTTCAGAAGGAAAAATGATGCATTAAGAGACAAGGGTGTAAACTTTTGAACGGAATGAGTACATTTGTTGTGTAAATTTTGCCTAAATGGCATATTTTTTTAATTTTAGTAGTGCAATTCAGAAGCCACAGAACATACTTACATGTTCATCAGAAGACCAAATAAGTTACATTTACCCTTTAATTTGAAAAATTCTCACCTCCCTAGCACTTAATGCTTTGTTCCTACTGAAGCATCAGTGAGTTTTTGAACCTTCTGTAATAGTTGCATATAAATCAGTGTGAAAAGATGGATCTCAAAATCCAGTCATTGCAGGAAAGGGTTCAAATACACAAAAAAATTTGTGGGACCAACAGAATAACAGCGGGCAGTTTAACATCAGGACCATCAAGGAACTCATGAACAACTATCACTTGTGTAAGATTACCTTTATGTGAGGTTGCTGTTACTTTTGCCTTCTTTGTTACTGCTGGCTCTAGTGAGAAAAGAATAGAGAATTAGTATTCAAGATTCATGATTCCTAGATGCCAAACAACCAGATTGGTGGTAATGAGCTGTCATCAGTTGTCCTTGACAACTCTATTTATTCTCTATTTATTTAATAAAGCATCTATGACTTCATTTCACAGGTAAATATTATAATGGAATAAATAATTGGATAAATGCATGAAATATAATATTACATTATGTGTATAATATGCAACAATAAAATGTACCTTTCTTAGTAGAGGTAGGTTTTGCCTTTTCTTTAGTGATCACTCGCTCTGTAAAAGAGGAAATTATAAGCTACAGTTCATTAATATAAAACTACTGCAGAGTCAGTTCCTGAACCATAATTACCTGTCCTTTTAGGTCTCTCTTTCACAGCGGTTAGCCCTAAATCATAAAAATGATTTATTTAGTATGAAAATAGATCTAAAATTTATATTTAACCATCATTTTTCTATTATCCTTACCTTTCTTTGTCACTGAAGGTTTTACTTTGGTTTTAGTAACTGTGGGCTCTTGAACACATACAGTACAAATGCACAAAAATGAAATATAAATTCAAATTCAAAAAGTTGCTATAATAATGACAAACACTGAGTAAAACATCTTCTCCGACATGATTAATGGTACATTAACTCAGATACTGCCTTTCATTATAAATTGGATCTCACCCTTCTTTGCAGGAGCTGCTTTGGCTTTTTCTTTTGGCGCAGCTGGTTCTGAAATCGGAGGTCAAAGCTTATTACTTGCTTCAGGTCTGTTAACCTAACTAGAAAATATAATGCATTCTTACTACCTTTCTTTTTAGTGGCTTGTTTTGGCTTTGGCTTATCAGCTTCTGATTCTAAAGCAAAGGAAACAATAAATTAGTTTTTTTTTTTTTTTTTTTTAAGACAAATGCAAAATTATTGTCATATAGAATTAAATCTTAAATATATTATGAGATGAACACCTTTCAGTAAAGTAGGAGCTTGATGAGTTGTTAAAATTGGAACTTCTGATTCTGAAAAACACATTAACTGTAATGTTAAATTTTTTAAAATGTATTAATTCTTTACACACATCTCTCTAGAAAACAGTTTATATAACATATATCAGTGGTTGGTTTTAAATACCTGGAATAGCCGATGGTGGTAATGGGCTACTTGTAACTATATGATGCACTGTAAGATGAAGGATAAAGTACATTTCATTTCATTAAGAATATTTGAAGCATGTTTAAAAGTATTTCATGTAAGCTACATCAAGTTACAGTAATTGTAGGTGGCTGCATTACTCACCATACCAGCCAGGGGGTGCTGGACAGTACACAGGTGTTGGTCGGCACATAGGAACTGTTTCACCAGGTTGTGAAAAGAAAGATTCAGAGTTACAACAGACTGACTGTAGATTGCGTGTTATTGCTGCTGTCTTTTTGCATTACGTGAATATAACGCAATGTAATATTAAAAAGTCACAAGGCTATGAGTTGCACTCACGATCCTCTATCGGAGCTGGAGCAGCTGACACTTCCACGTCCTCTGAGGCTCTAGATCCTGTTATTAGAAGAAGGGAAAACACTGCTGTCATATAGTTAGATCAAATGGAATTTTAAAATTTAACATCAACTTAGAGGAACAGTTGAGCAAAAAATGAAAAATCTGTCATCATTTATTCATTGATCAAATTCTGATTTCTTTCTTCTGTAGAACACAAAAGAAGATGTTAAGCAGGATGTTCATGCTGCTCTGTTTTATATGATGGAAATAAATGTGACCAGGGCCTGGCAAGATCCAGAAATGACATAAAAGCACCATACCAGCATATGATTTGTGCCAAGTATGCTGAAATCATACTGTCAAAAGTTGTTTGTCACTCAAAATCATTTTCTCTATGGTAGTTTGAATTTGATGATTTGAATACAGTACAGGTCAAAAGTTTACATACACTTTGCAGCATCTGTAAAATGTTAATTATTTGACCAAAATAAGAGCGACATTTGATTCCTAATACGGTGTTGTTACATAAATGATCCACAGCTGTTTTTTTTTTTTTTTGGTTTAGTGATAGTTGTTCTTAAGTCCCTTTGTCTTGAACAGTTAAACTGCCATGTTGTTCTTCAGAAAAATCCTTCAGTTCCCACAGATTCTTTGGTTTTTCAGCAATTTTGTGTATTTGAACCCTTTCCAACATTGACTGTATGATTTGGATATCCATCTGTTCACTCTGAGGACAACTGAGGGACTCATATGCAACTATTACAGAAGGTTCAAACGCTCACTTATGCTCCAGATGCATTAAAATCCAGGGGTGTAAACTTTTGAACAGAATGTATTTTTCTTATTTTGCCTAAATATATATATTTTTCATTTAGTACTGCCCTGCAGAAGCTACAGGAGATACGTTTGCCAGAAGACAAAATAAGTTCAATTTACCCTGATCTTCAGATTAATGCATTGTTTTTTCTGCTGAAGCGTCAGTGAGCATTCGAACCTTCTGTAATAGTTGAGTTGCATATGAGTCCCTCAGTGTCCCCAGTATAAATAGATGCATCTCAAAATTATACAGTCATTGTTGGAAAGGGTTCAAATGCACAAAAATGATGAGAAAAAAAAAAAAAAAGAATTTGTGGGACCTGAAGGATTTTTCTGAAGAACAGTGGGCAGTTTAACTGTTCAGGACAAACAAGGGACTCATGAACAACTATCACTAAACAAACTAACAAAAAAAGACCACACAGCTGTGGATCATTCAGGTAACAACACCGTATTAAGAATCAACTTTTGAATGGGGTCATTTTTAAAAATTCAACTATTATTTTCTCTTTTGTGTGAAATATCTTGTCCAGGTCATTACTAAACAAAAAAAATGACTTGAATTTTATATGATCCCTCTTATTTTGGTCAAAGAATTAACATTTTGGAGATTCTACAAGGTGTATGCAAACTTTTGGCCTCAACTGTATGTGCATATTTAAATGTGCATATGATTTGTGACATCGGTCACAACTTATACCAATTTTATGCTTTTTTTTGGACAGTTTGACAGTCCCTGGCGGCCATTCATGTGCTTCATATGGAAAAGACTGTTAAAATTCAGCAAAATATTTTGTATACATGATGACAGAGCTTTTATTTATGGACGAACTATCCATTTTAAATACGATCAGATCATCTGAATTTACTTCTCATTTTGGGTATGTTGACAGCCGCTGCCTTTGCTTTTGGAGCTGTGAAGCAGAGAGCAAATTAAGTCTGCAGTATTCATCTCTATTATTATAAAAATCATTTTAAAGACATCTTTAAGTTATGATGATTTAAAAAAAAAAAAGCAGGCACACATTGTGCTTGTTATTTTGTACCTTTCTTTGCTTTCTCTAGTTCTCTAGTTGCTCTTGTTCTTACTGGAGCTTCTTTTTCTGATGAGCAAATGTTAGTGAGGAGGTGAAATAGAAAAAAACACTTCAGTACAATATTCTTCCACAAACAAATGCCTATCTATATTTAATAAAGGTGTGCTTTTTTATTATTTTGATCTGATTAAAATAAAAAGAGGGCTACTGCACCTTTTTTCTGCTTAAGCAGGGGTTCCCTTCTCTTAGTCTCAGCTTCTGGAGAGGGAAAACACATTAAACAATTTAAAATTGCTTCCAGATCAAAACATGTATGATTATCTCTAAATTTGTTGCCACAAATTTGCTTAGCTGAAAATTAATTTTCACACTGTGCCTCTTGCACAGCATCTTTACAGTGTTTGATGGCATAACGAGAACATTGTGTTAAACGCACCATAAAGGACATTTAATTGGAAAAGTGTATTTTATAAGCAAATTGAATTTGAATTTAGGAAAAAAAAAGTAACTTCCTAAAGTGAAAAATTACCATGAAATGTCCTATATTGGTGTTGGCTCACAATGATCTGATGATTATATTGCATTATTAATTAGACTCCAATAACAGAACAACCATTTTAAGCACATAAATATGCTTCATCAATAGATTAGTCTACTACTTTACTAGTTGTGCACAGGCTTGTTGAGCTGTACTGCTAAAGCAAGCAGTTTGCTGTAGAAATCGACAGTTGCCTTGAGCTAAACCAGCTTTAATCAAACAAAACAATGCATCACATACTCTTGCGCTCAAGGGTGACTCTTTTAGCTGTGAAATGAAAAACAGTAAGACATGAATCAGACCAAATTGCTTTGTTTAGAGAGAGCTGACAACTGTCTGCAGCAACAGGTCACTTCATGATGACTAAATCACTGTGCATTGTTGATGTAAAATGTCTTTAACAGATCTATCAGTAGTCATGACTGATGTTGGAAAATATTATACTTCTCTACAAACTAACAGAGTGGAAATACTCTTAAAGTCCTAAAGTATTTCTAAGGGGTTGGGGTCTAAATTAACAGATATACACCAGGGGGCACTATTGTGTTTGTCAAAGCTATTGGAAATGAGAGAAATCGAGCTATTTTACAGATTTAAGATGCTCAGTGATGTCCTCTAAAGCAGTTTACTGTATTATTGTTGATTATAGATGAGATCATATACTCTTCATTCATTTAAAATGCGTTTAAATTTAACTACCAAAGCTATAGACTTGGATTAACAAAAAGAGACAAACTATCAGATCATATTGTATCTTAAATGCTTATTAAGTCATGTTCATACAACTGTTGTATTAAATCTGTAGTTTCATGCCTACAATTAAATAATGTCTAAATATGTTGTTACTGGGAGAGCTATTTTACTTGTTTTATTAAAATTATTTTAAAACTACAACTGTATATTTGCATGTCCAAGCATAATCCATGATGCTCAAACATACTTCAGGTATTTTCAAAAGTATCTATTAGCTTCTTGTTGTTGTCAAAAAATGTTTTTAAAAATGTTATATAAACACACCTCTTTTCTTTACTTTATCAGCTTCAGCTGGAAGAAAAAAGGAGAAAAATGACAATGAGTGACAATTAATGTAACACTTTAATTTGTTATTTCACTAGATCAGGGGTTCCCAAACTTTTCAGCCCACGACCCCCAAAATAACAGTGCCAGTACCTCAAGACCCCCACTTTCCTTAAGTATACGAACGTTTTCCAAAAGGCGCACAAGCATAATGACAACGCAAAGCAACACAACAGTCTTATAACCATAATATTATTTAATAGTTATTTACTCATTATTTACATTTGAACATTAATCTTACCTAATGAGCTGGGTGGGCAACATGCTGGATTTTTATTTTTAATTCACCTTATATTTTTGATTTATTGGTAAAATCTGCTATTTCTAATGCTTTAAAAATTATTTGATTTCTGGAAATCATCTTGTGACCCCTCCTCCTGGTTTTGCGACCCCCTGGGGGGTCCCGACCCCTACTTTGGGAACCCCTGCACTAGATGGTGACTATGAGTGGACACATTTGTCTGTTTATACTACTAGATAATATTAGAAATGTCTATACAACAATACAAACCACCAAAGATGGCTTTGCTGAGCTCATTAGTGGCAAAAGTTTTGTCTAGCAGTTTCAGACATGGTTAGGGAAAGGAACAAAATGTAATCTTGAAGCACGGCTTGTTTTGTTTTTTGTTTTTTTCATATGCTATTCTGTAAGCACAACCTAATTAATTGTAAAATGAATGGTATTTAGTAGAAACCAGGATGAAATGAGTTTACAGTAAGGAGTAAGGTCAGTATGACAGCGAAATGCACTACCAGTCAAAAGTTTTTGAACTGTAAGATTTTTAATGTTTTTAAAGAAGTCTCTTCTGCTCACCAAGCCCCCATTTATTTGATCCAAAATACAGCAAAAGCAGTAGGGTGTGTTCACACTTGGCATCTTTTTGGACAAGAAAAGGTTGACAAGGGTGCTTTTTTAGTAAAAAAAAAAAAAAATGTGTGGGCGTCTTTTGTTGCTATAACAACAGCTGCAGCGCGCTATGAATGTTGAGAAATGTCGAACGGAAGCTCGCTCTTGCGTTGGCTTTTTTAGTTTTATTTTTGCCTTTTATTTGATAGGACAGTATTTAAACAGGAAGCGAAATAGTCCTGGCTCGCAGACCTTTCCCGATCCCATCCCCCCTCCTCTCTCTCCAACTTTGCCTCCTTTCAGTTTTGGAAGTTAACAGGGAGGAGAATGTTGGTTCACAACAATTAAATAAAAGTCTATCTACCAGCATCTTCTCCATTTTTTCCTTGTTGTTCTTGTTGTTATGGAAACGACAGGTCTCGCTACTCGCTTTTCATTGGTCAGCAGTCAAAAAGGCGCTGACGTAAGGCGTTCTTTTCAGGAAAGGTGAACTTTTTTCAACTTGAAAAGACGCTCTGAGCTGCAGAAAAAGATGCCGGCGGTGACGTTTAAAAAAACGCTCAGGACTTTTTTTTGAAAACACGGTTTTCTCCATAGGGTTATAATGTAAAAAAAAAGGACGCCAAGTGTGAACTCGCCCTTATTGTGAAATATTTTTTTTTACTATTTAAAATAACTGCTTTCTATTTGAATATATTTGAAAATGTAAGTTATTCCTGTGATCAAAGCTAAATTTTAGAAATGAATACTTTTATTTAGCAAGGATGTTTTAAATTGAGCAAAAATGATGATAAAGACATTTGTAATGTTACAAAAGATTTCTATTTTAGATAAATGCTGTTCTTCTGAACTTTCTATTCATCAAAGAAACCTGAAAAAAATCTACTCTGCTGTTTTCAACATAATAATAATAAATGTTTTTTAAGCAGCAAGTCAGAATATTAGAATGATTTCTGAAGGATCATATGACTGGAGTAATGATGCTAAAATCACATGAATATTTTACATTTTCAAATATATTAAAATTCAAATATTACTGGTCAAAAACTTTTGACTGGTAGTGTTACAGTATATTAATTTGAATATTACGATACAGAAATGAACCCATCAGGCACATATTTCATGCATACACTGTATGCACATATTTTCCATGTTGTGTGCATGCGTATGTTGTCTTCATATATCACTGATGCTAATACATTTGTAGGCACACATCATTCACCAATCCAATACATTTTTGCATGCAATTTATTGCATGTCCAAAATATCTCTTGGTGAGTTTTTTGTATGAAAAGCTCACAATATTTGTTAGAACTGAATCCACAAATATACTGGCATGTCTCTGACTGGATCTATGATTTATCCATGAGACATGGCCAATGTGATTTCCTGTTGAATGACTGTGTTATGCAGAAAACTGAAAATATGCCCAGGCTTTTTTTATTATATTTTAAAACAACATGCATGATATTGACCTTGCAAGTCAATACCAAGTACCTTTTTCTTCCTTTGGTTTAGTGTCTTGGGCTTTTTGAGGCTCTTTATGTATTACTGAATGCATACAAGGACAGGTAGAGGGTTCTTTTTGTTTGTCTGAATACAAACAAATGCAAAATAGCGAGTGTCATTATAGACTAGTGATTCATTTAATCTCATTTTATTCTATTTTAGTCGTCTTTGGTTCATGTGAAACATCGGCTCTGACGTTATGTTTTTTTGCTGACTCACTCAAACTTACTTGTCAACACCGAAATCAAATCAATCACAGAAAAAAATCTATTAAATATGAAACTTATTATGATGTACATGAAAAAAAAAAATGATGAAAGACACAGACTAATGAGAGATGTATTAGATTAGCCTTGTTTAAATCAACACAGGATGATAAAGATCGCATTGGCAGCTAAACACGGAGATAAATGTCTTCTACAGCTTAATATATTGATGTCATTATCTTTAAAACCCATAATGTGCTTATGACATCAGAGGCCAATGCCAGATTTTCCGTCCATAAATCAAAATGTTATTACCAAAATTAATTTTTAAAGTGGTGGTAGTAAATCACGGGATACAAATATGACACCTTCATTATAAGTTTGGATTGCATAAATTTGTCAGAATTAATGTGACAATTTTTGATGAAATACCACCCCATCTGTAAAGCGATTGGATTATTAAAACAAGAAGCAAGCCAGCTAAAAATAAAAACAGGTTGACAAGCTCGCCAACAAACGGAGATTAACAATAATGACATATCTGGCTGAGAAGCAGGGAAAGGTTTTTAGCGGCTGTGAGAATTCCAAGAAGTCTCTGTGAATAATAATTATATTGAAATTCAAAAAGCCGGGTTTGATTGTGTTGCTTACATGCTTGCGGGGAATTACGGGGTGGTGTCACTCAAAATGCCTTTAACCTAAAATGCTAATGCCATTTTTGATATCAGTCAACCCTGCAGCCGAGTACATGATCTGTGTTATTAAAACAGCATGCATTCTTTCTTCCTTTGTTTTCTCACTGACCTTTGGTGCTGAAGTTTATTAGCTAATAAAATGCATTTACTCTTTTCTGATTAAGATCAGCAGGGGCATTGGAAGTTGTAAGATAGGATATTAGCACTATGACTTTGCTTTGCCATTGAAACTTCATATATTGAATTTGTGTAGATTTCTGTATGAAATGACATTGGGATAAATTCACCAGCGTTGTGCTTGGTATTGCACTGCTCAATTTATATTTAAAGTCACTGGGACTAATTTCTGCAGCGAATTAGTAAAATAAATAAATAAAAAATGCAATTAGAAAAAGAAATAAATTAAGTAAAATAAGTAACACTACACTTACACTGGAAAAAATAAAATAGATACAAATTTAAATATAAAATAAAATTCTCCATTGAGAGACAATGGCAATTTTGTACTGACCTTTAAATAACACTAAATACAAATTTAAATAAAATAAAAAATATGATGTTTCTCTATTTAGAGACAACAGCCACACTTACATTGTAATTGCATACAGATCTTCTTTTTTTAAATAAAACGATGAAATGAAAAAATTTTATGTTTCTCTATGTAGAGACAATGACGGCCATTTTTTTTTAAATAAAATAAAATAAAATAAAAATATAAAAATAAGCAACACTACACTTACACTGTATTTAAAAAACAAAAAAACAATAAATGATTTAAATGATACTGACTTTCTTTTTTAAAAATAAAATTAAATAAAACTAAATAAATAATATAAAACAAGCTGTTTCTGTATTTGGACACAATAGTAGCACTTACGCTGTAATTGTGTACTGACCTTCAAAATCAAATAAAATCAAATAAAATAATAAAAAAAATAAAAGTTTCTATTTAGAGACAATGGCCACACTTACATTGTAATTGCATACTGATCTTCTTATTTTAAAAAAAAATTACATAATAAAATAAAATTAAATATTTCTCTATTTAGATACAATGGCCGCACTTCTTTTTTAAGTAAAATAAAATAAAATAATAAATAAAACAAAAATATAAAAAATAAGCAACACTATACTTACACTGTAATTGTCAAAAAATAAACAAATAAATGAATTACATGATACTAACCTTCTTTTTTAAAAATAAAATTAAATAAAAAATAAAACTAAATAAACACTATAAAACAAGATGTTTCTGTATTTGGACACAATAGTAGCACTTATACTGTAATTTTGTACTGACCTTCTTTTTTTAAATAAAAAAAAATTATGATACGAAATGTATCTCTTTTTAAATAAAATAAAATAAGCAACACTTACACTGTGTAAAACATGTAACAAATAATTTAGACAATGATCTTTAAAAAAAAAACTGTGTGTGTATATTTATATATATATATATATATATATATATAACAATGTTTCTATATTTGGAGACAATAGTAGCACTTACATTGTAATTGTGTACTGATCTTCTCTTTTAAATAAAATAAAATAAAGTAAAATAAAATGTTTCTCTATTTGGAGACAATATAAGAACTTAGAAGCACTGTGTACTGAGCTTCTTTAAAAAAAATAAAATAAAATAAATCATAAAATAAAATAACTTTTTTTTTCTCTATTTGGAGACAATAGCAGCACTGTAATTATGCCCTGACCTTCTTTTTCAGCCTCTGCCACAGGTTCCTCTGCTTCTTTTTCTTTCACCTCCTTGGCTGCCGCTGTTTTAGGAAATAAAGCAAACAAAATAAAAGGTGAGTCTTACAGCCCAGAAAGAAAATAAAAAGACAAAAGACACAGACATGTACTTGCTTACACACACACAGACACATCCACACAATGCCAACTTTGATGTTCAGATCTTTTTTGTACTTTGTTTGTGCTTTCTGTGCAGACTGTTCAACCCCATGGGTCAAAATGGATCTCTTCAAGTCCCACATTTTTGCTCTCTCTCCCCTACCAGCAGGCTTCTTTCTCTCAGCAGGGATTTATTCTGTTGTGTGAAACATATCTAATGATGTTCTTGATAGAGGAATGACAGAGTATCTGCTGCTTGCCTGCAGGCAGGGCCGAGATTCTCATTTCTCTGGTCTGCTCTCTGCAGTAAATGGAACGGGGTGATGTTATTGCTGTAATTTTCTGTGGAGCACAACATTTTAAAGAACTAAAGTACAAAGTGGTAAAGTCAAAAACAAGTCAAATCTATTTGAGTTAACCTTGTCAATGAAACAGATCAGCAGGACAAAACCCTGGGATATTTTTGGACATTAAACAGGTGGAAAAGGGGCCAAAAGCATATGGAAGCCCGTTTCCGCCACTGAATAAAAAAGAAAAAAGGTTATTGCTTTTTTTTTCTCAGAATTGTGAGATATAAACTCACTATTGCTAGTTGTTAAGTCAGAATTGCATGATATAAACTCGCAATTCTGAGAAATAAAGTTGCAGTTGCGTGCTATAAACTCACAATTGCAAGGAAAAAAAAGTCAGAATTCTGTGATATAAACTCTGTGAACATATGGAACTGGACTTTGACTCACAATTGCAAGTTTATATCTCAATTCTGAGAAAGAAAGTCAGAATTGCAGGGAAAAAAATCAGAAAACAGGCATAAAAGCGAGCAGACGCGTTGACCGAATAATACTGGGTTATACACTTTTTATACACTAGTATATATTATTATATACACTATCTCACAGAAGTGAGTACACCCTTCACATTTTTGTAAATATTGTATTATATCTTTTCATGTGGCAACACTGAAGAAATTACACTTTGCTACAATGTAAAGTAGTGAGTGTACAGCTTACTAAAAAGCTGTCCACAAAAGTGAGTACACCCCTAAGTGAAAATGTCCAAATTGGGCCCAAAGTGTCAATATTTTGTGTGGTCACCATTATTTTCCAGCACTGCCTTAACCCTCTTGGGCATGGAGTTCACCAGAGCTTCACAGGTTGCCACTGGAGTCCTCTTCCACTCCTCCATGAGGACATCACAGAGCTGGTGGATGTTAGAGACCTTGCGCTCCTCCACCTTCCGTTTGAGGATACCGCACAGATGCTCAATAGGGTTTAGGTCTGAAAACATGCTTGACCAGTCCATCACCTTTACTCTCAGCTTTTTTAGCAAGGCAGTGGTCGTCTTAGAGGTGTGTTTGCGGTCATGTTGGAATACTGCTCTGCAGCCCAGTCTGTGGCCAGTACATTAATGGTTCCCTCAATGAACTGTAGCTCCCCAGTGCCAGCAGAACTCATGCAGCCACAGACCAAGCTTGCTTGTAGGCAAGACACACTTGTTTTTGTACTCCTCACCTGGTTGCCACCACACGCTTGACACCATCTGAAGAAGTTTATATTGGTTCATTCAAACCACATGACTTGGTTTCAGTAATCCTTGTCCATAATCTGCTTGTCTTCAGCAAACTGTTTGCAGGTTTTTTTGTGCATCATCTTTAGAAGAGGCTTCGTTCTGGGACAACAGCCATGCAGACCATTTTGATGCAGTGTGCGGCGTATGGTCTGAGCACTGACAGGCTGACCCCCAACCCCTTCAAACTCTGCAGCAATGCTGGCAGCACTCATCTAGATCCAGTCACAACCTCTGGATATAACGCTGAGCATGTGCTCTCAACTTCTTTGGTCGACAATGGCGAGGCCTGTTCTGAGTGGAACCTGTCTTGTTAAACTGCTGTATGGTCTTAGCCACTGTGCTGCAGCTCAGTTTCAGGGTCTTGGCAATCTTCTTATAGCCTACGCCATCTTTATGTAGAGCAATGATTATTTTTTTTCAGATCCTCAGAGAGTTCTTTGCCATGAGGTGCCATGTTGAACTTCCAGTGACCAGTATTAGAGAGTGAGAGCGATAACACCAAATTTAACACACCTGCTCCACATTCACACCTAAGACCTTGTAACACTAACAAGTCACATGACACCGGGGAGAGATAATGGCTAATTGGCCAGCGGTTTAGACATTAATGGCTGTGTGTTGAGTTATTTTGAGGGGACATCAAATTTACACTGTTATACAAGCTGTATACTCACTACTTTACATTGTAGCAAACTGTCATTTCTTCAGTGTTGTCTCATGAAAAGATATAATAAAATATTTACAAAAATGTGAGGGGTGTATATATATTTGTAGAAAATATATATGTATATATTTCTTTATTTATGGTAGGGCTAAAGCAAGCACACTAAACCATGAACGTATTACGATTATCTACTGCTGCCATTTATTTACTGATAAATACTGAATTATACACTTCGAAAAATAAAATAATAAAAAATATCTACAAATAAACAAACAACAACAAAAAAATACATAACAACATTTGAATTATAACCTGAATGATATTATATAATACTAAATTTATTCTGTAAATAAAATGCAATAAAATAAAATACAGGTGGACTTAGACTACCAAATTATGATTATGATAATACTGAATTATATTTTATAATTTATATTTGAATTATATTCAGAATTATAAAATACTGACTTTATTTTGTAAATAAAATAATTCATGCTTTATACCAGCACCTTTGTAGTGATCAGGGATGTTGCTGTGGAAATTTAATGAAAGCATGGCTAAAAATAAGACTATTTCATTTCACTTCATAAAGGTAATGTTCAACTTGAGATCTGCATGAGCCATAATAAATTCAGTGTGCATAAATGCCCACAAACTTTACATACATTTTTAATCTGTTCATTGCACAATCAGCAGGAGATCGATGTGCAAATCGATGTGTTGCCATAAAATCACTGAAAGTGAAAAACAGACTTTGAACACTAGTTTAAATGTTGTCTTGACAAAGACTTAAGTTTAAGACAAAGTTTAAATCAGCGAAAAAAATCTTTCAAGACATATATGGTTTTTGAAGGTCAATTTGGACCACTATATGGAGAAAAATCCTGGAATGTTTTCCTCAAAAATAAGCCTATAAATAATTTTCCCCCGAATAAGCCTGGTTTTCCAAAGGCCCCCCCACCTCCATTTCTGTCACAGATGGAGTTTGGGTTCCTTGCCACTGTTGCCTTTTGGCTTGCTTAGTTTGGGACACTTTTTAATATCTGCCGATATTATCAACTGCATATGGCGTTATGCACAGACACTTTTGAAAAGGATTTTGAACATCACTGAATCAATTTTACTTAATGACTTACTGCTTACTGTTGTCCATTTTTTTTAGAGCTGCTTTACAGCAGAATTGAATTTTGTTTGCATTACTGATACATTATTTTCCTGTTTAACTCTGTAAACCTTCTTTGACACAATATTTGACCCTGGACCACAAAAATCTGAGGGTGCAAAAAAATCTAAATACTGAGGAAATCACCTTTAAAGTTGTCCAAATTAAGTTTTTAGCAATGATAGATATATTTACGGTAAGAAATTTACAAAATATCTTCATGGAACATGATCTTTACTTGATATCCTACTTAATACATGATTTTTGCCGTAAAAGATACAATGTATTTTTGGCTATTTCTACAAGTATACCTGTGCTACTTAACACTGGTGTTGTGGTCCAGAGTCACATATGTGTTATATAAAGCACTATATAAATAAAGGTGGCTTTTATGTAACACCTCAGAGCACCTTACTTGCTGCCTTGTGACTCCCTAGCAACAAGTCAGAGAACATTGCAACCACTTGCCATGAATCGACAGTATAATGAGCTTTTCTCATTTATGAAATGTATTTGGACCCCTCTGTATAAGTGAGTTCTTCATGTAGTGCTGTGGCTCCGTGTTTCACTGTGTTCCAGTGTTGTTTCTGCAGGCACAAGTACACCTCATTCTGCTGTTCCCTGACAGAAGCAGCAGCAGTCAGTCCTCTGAACTCATCTGAGCTCTGGGTCTGTGATACTGCTGTGTCATACACTGTCTCAGAGCGGGATTAGATTTCCATCTTGCAATACACACATGGCTTTATCCCCAATCTCCTCTCCAGATTTTAATCTGATACCCAGTAGGATCTTTTGCCCTCAGGAGGAATTCAGAAATATTCTAGTTCAACACCATATCGATAAATCAAATAACAAGAATAATTGGAAAGGGAGGAATACATCTCACTGGAAGAAATCATATTATAGAGATCTTTGTCCTTTTTGTGCTTTTATTTAATGTTCATTTTAACATGGCCGAGGTTATACCTTTTTTGCATTATTTATGATTTTGTGGTGTTCAGCCAGATAGGCCGAATTCCCTTGTTGAGGTGGAAAAAAAAGATACAGTATTTATTCATTCATTTTATATGAAGAAATAGTCAAAATTGATTTCAATAACTGTTTAGATTGTTATGGGAAATCTAAAAATTACTTTACAAATGTAAATAATGAATAATGCTTTTGAAACATTAATTTAAAGAACTGTACAAAAAATAAATAAATATATAAATGGATAAATATTAAAATAATTATTTTAATGAAATCTTTAAAAATATTAATTACAATTAATTGCAATTAAAATAAAAAGTACAAAATTAAAATAAATATAAAAAAGAATTATTAAAATAATTATTTTAATAAAATCTTTAAAAATATATTTTAAGTAAATGAAAGAATATTTATTAAATAAAAAAATATTAAACGTTATTTCGAGAAGGTTCAAAAACTGTTAGGGAAAAGATAAATAGCGCACTTTTTAAACATCTGTATATTGGCCTATATATTCATTTAAATTAAATAGTAAAATAGTTATTTTATATTGAAAATTGGAAATATCTATGAAAAAATAAATATAATATATAAATAAACCATAAATATTAAAATAATTATTTTAATCAAACCTTTAAAAATATACATCTTAAGTAAATAATACAAATATATCTATTAAATTAAAAATATTAAATATTTTTGATTTATTAATTTTAAGAACTATTCAAAAACTGCTGAGGAAAAAGACTCATCTGTATATTGCCAATATATTCATTAAAATTAAATAGTAAAATAGTTATTTTAAATTGATCATTGAAAATATCTATTTTTTTTAAATAATGAAAAATAAATATATAAATAAATCATAAATATTAAAATATATAAATAATTAAAAATATATATAATTAAAAATATTTATGAAATTAAAAATATTAAACATGAATTTCAAGAACTTTTCAAAAACTGTTAAGGAAAATAAAATAGGGCATTTTTTTTTAAACATCTGTATATTGGCCTATATATTAATTAAAAATAAAATATTAAAATAATCATTTTAAATTGTAATTATTTATTTTAAAAAGTATTATAAACAATGATTATTTATTACATACATTTTTTTTAAATCAAAATGTATATATTTGAAGTAAATAATACAAATATATTTATTAAATTAAAAATATTAAACATTTTAATATTTTTTGATTGATTAATTTCAAGAACTGTTCAAAAACTGCTGAGGAAAAAAAACTAATTGCATTTGTAACATCTGTATATTTGGCCCAGATATTAATTAAAAATAAATATTGAAATAATTCATTTAATTGGAAATATGTATTTTAAATTAATTCAAATAATTATTAAATAAACTATAATATCTAAAAAATAATAGTTCAATAAATAAAGTTCAGTGAATGGTAACTTTAACATAACAGCTTCATAGGGGATCAGAGATTTAATTAATCAGGTCCCTGCGATCGGTAACTAAACTAGAGGAAGTATGTTTTTGCACAATTTCCCTCTCTATTGAGTATTACACACTCTGAAAAAAAAACTCACTGTGGTGGTACCTTTTCAAAAAGTATACCTTTGTACCTAAAAGGTACATATTAATACATAAAGTGTACATATTTGTACCTACATAGTACAAAAGTGTACCTTTTAAAGGTACGACTATGGCCCCAGTGATAGCTTCCGTACAATTTATTCTGAGAGTGCAACAGAGACCAGTGCAGTGCATAATCCGAATGCTATGGAGTAGATGGAAAAATAAGCCATAAGGAACTCATTGGAGATCAAAGTTTGAGGCCTAAGGGTCTGCTCAACCCTCACATCCACAGCCACACACACACATGCCCTTTTCTCCCATCATCCACCACCATCAGGCTTCTGCTTGTTGTAGAACATCACTCCTCCACAGCCAATAACCTTGGAGCTCATTAGTGCTGGCATAATTTTCTCATTTTAATTCCGGTTCATTTTCTATGCTTCATGCAAGCAAACTGTTGCTATCTTTGTTACCTTTAGGGACCGGTTCTGGTTCTGGCGCTTTTTCTGCAATTTCCACTTCCTCTGCGCTTTCATCCTTTTCATCTTTCTCCTCTTCTTTCAGGGTTGTTATGTCTTTGAAAGAAAAGCAAACATATTTATAAGGCTACAAGAAGTCTTTGTGATTTTGTTTCGAAGTCTTTACAACCTTTAGTAACCGTAACAATTTCTTTTCATTTGACCTATTATTCTTGAACTGTTTGTGGCTAGACTGCGTTAGCGTTTGACAAAGAGATGTAATCAGATTGAATTTACATACAGAACAATTTTTTTCAATTATCCTATTGAGACTGATCCTTCAGATTTCATTAGCAACATCAGCGGTGAGTTAGGGGATGGAACAGGTGGTTTAGCTTTGTGCAGACTGCAGAGTGAATTAGCAAATCAGCTAAATTAATTAGCAAGCTGCCCTATGTTTAACTACCATTAGTAAAGAGCATAAGGTATAAGCAGTATACATTAAACTTATCAATAGTTTATGTGCTGCTGCTATTAAGACAATGACTATGACCACTATTCCTTATTCTAGCCACAATAACCTGTTTTGATCTTCTTGTATGCAAGTGCATCTTCATTTGGCTGAATCTCTTTCTAGTGTTTTCCTTGATCATCCAGAACTTTGATGCCCTTGAATGACCCTTTTCGAGACAAGTGTTTGGTGACAGCTGACTTGAAAGCAGTCTCTCATGGATTCTAACCGTTTCACTGGCAGCTGAACAGCAATGCACCAGCTGCTGTTCTTTGATCCACCCAGCATGAATTTGACTTCAATCGCAAACTCAAATGGGGTCCTTCCCTACCAGCATATTTGGATATGTATAGTAGCAAACTTAGACTAAACTATTTTTGTGTGATAGCAAGTGATGTCTAAATGATTAAAGCATTTGGTTAAAATTAAAACCTAAAGACAGTAAATTCAAGTGTTTATAAAGTTTTCAGAATGTTCAAAATGAAATTATAGACTGATATAACAATTACAAATAGGAATAGTAAAGAATACTTGAGGATTTATGGTTTTGATTCACTAAAAAGAACCATCTCAGAGTGATTTGTTCAAGAATTGATCTACACTAGTAGCACTGTATCCAGTCAAATCCATCGGAAATCGGATTACATAGTTGGGTTATGTTTTTGATTCGTTAAAAAAGAGTACACTATCTCAGAGTACACTAATAGCGCTATTTGTTTCAGAATCTCACTTCATCGGAAATAGGATTATGTAGGTTTGGTTGTTTTTTTGAATGACTAAAAAGAAATCTCAAAGTGATTCATTTGAAAATCGGACTACACTAGTAGTGCTGGATGTTTCTGAATCACTAAAACAAACCGACTCAGAGTCACTTCATGGGAAATCAGATTACATAGGTTGGGATGTATGTTTTTGATTTACTAAAAACCATCTCAGAGTGATTCATTAGAGAATCTGACTACACAATTAGAACTCTGTTTCTGTACCTAAAACGAACTGACTTCATCGGGAATTGGATTACATAGGTTGCGTTGTATGCTTTTGATTCTCTAAAAAAACTGTATCAGAGTGATTTGTTTGAGAATCGGACTACACTAGTAGTGCTGTGGGTATCTGGATCTCTAAAACAAACCAACTCACTTAATCGGAAATCGGATGGCTTAGGTTGGGTTGTATGTTTTTGATTCACTAAAAAAAAAAAAAAACATCTCAGAGTACACTAGTAACGCTATTTGTTTCTGAATCTCTAGAAAGAATCGACTCAGAGTCATTTCATGGGAAATCGGATTACATAGGTTGGGATGTATTTTGATTGACTAAAAACCATCTCGGAGTGATTCATTAGAGAATCGGACTACACAATTAATACTCTGTTTCTCTACCTAAAACAAACCGACTCATTCACTTAATCGGACATCAAATTACATAGGTTGGGTTGTATGTTTTTGATTGCCTATAAAAGCTGAATCAGAGTGATTTGTTCGAGAATCGGACAACACTAGTAGTGCTGTATTTTTCTGAATCACTTAAACAAACTGACTAGGTCACTTCATTGGAAATCACATTACATATTTAGGGTTTTATGTTTTTGATTCGCTAAAAAGAACCATCTCAGAGTGATTTGTTCAAGAATTGGACTACACTAGTTGCGCTGTATGTTTCTGAATCACTAAAACAAACCATCTCAGTCATTCGGAAATCTGATTACATAGGTTGGGATGTATGTATTTGATTCACTAAAAACAATCTCGGATTGATTCGTTAGAGAATCTGACTCACTAACAAACCGATTTATAGTCACTCCATCAGAAATCGAATTACATAGGTTGGATTGTATGTTTTTTGATTCACTAAATGGAACCATCTCAGAGTGATTTGTTTGAGAATCATAAACTGGTTGTGCTGTTTTTGGTTCACTAAAAAGAACAGACTCAGATTCATTCTTTTGAAAATCGGACTACACTGGTCGCACTGTATGTTTTTGATTCACTAAAATGAACCAGTTCATAAGAGACATTCGGGAGTCAGTCTTCATTGGTTATGCTGTCCATATTTTAAATGTCACTGGCTAGATTATCTATTATTTTGACATAGACACATTAAAAAAAAAACAAAAAAAAAACAAACAAAGCAAAACATTTATCTTTTAGAGTCAATAACCTTGGTACCTTTCTCAGGTGAAGAGCCATCTTCTTCATCCGCCACCACTGTTGTCTCATCTCCACCTGCTTCGGAACTAACTACAGGTGTTGTTACTATACTATCCTCTATATTACTATCCTCATCCTCACCCCTGGTCTGTTCCTCTCCCTCCTCTTTTCCCTCCTCCACCTGCTCCTCCTTATCTGCAACATCATCTGCTAGCTCAGGCTCCTCAATAACACCCTCGCCCTCACTTGTTACATCTTTTTCAGAGTCAGCATCTTTCAGTCCAGCACCAGTCTCATCTTTAAGACCGTTTTCTGTCACCTCACCATGATCGTCAGCTAGCTCTTTTGCTATCTTATCATCATGGTCATCAAATGGGATATCAGCAGCGCTTAAGCCATCTTGTGAGTCAGCTAAATCAGCTACTGCATCATCAGCTTTAGCAGCACTCTCCTCTATGCTTGTTAATAGCTCTGAATCGCCATCAGCTTTAAGAAGTATAGGTTCCTCACCAGTTTCCGGTGCTTCAACATCAGTGTCTGCACCAGCATCAGCTATAATACCAAGAGCAATGGCGATATCGGCCTCTTGGACCGCATCGTCATCATCTTTCTCCTCACTTTGGTCATCTTTTTGGTCAGAAACAACAGTTTTGTCCTCTTCCTCTTCATCATCATCATCTGCCTCAGCTTCTTTAGGAGTGGCTTGTTCTGCAGCTTCTTCTTTCTCCTCATCAGGTTCAGCAGGAGCAGCAGCAGCTTCCTTTTCACCTTCTTCTTCCTCCTTTTCTTTTTCCTCCTGCTTCTGCACAGCTTCTGCTGCTGCTGCTGCTTCCTCCTCTTCATCTTCCTTTTCTTCCTCAGCGTCAGCCTTCTCTTCTACAGCTTCTTTTGCTGGTGCTTCCTCCTCAGCATCAGCCTCCTCTTCTTTTCCCTCTTCCTCCTCCGCAGTTTCCTCTGCTAATTCCTCCTCCGTCTCTTCTTCTTCTTCTTCATCCTCTTCTTCCACCTCCTCCTCGATCTCATCTTCATCTTCCTCTTCTTCGTCTTCTTCTTCTTCGACCTCCTCTTCTTCGTCCTCATAGTCTTCTTCCTCCTCCTCTTCATCAGTAAGCCCCTCATCTTCCTCATCTTCTTCTTCCTCTTCCTCTTCCTCCTCATACTCCCCTTCCTCTTCTAACATCTCCTTGGCTCGTATCTCTGCAACTATATCATTAGGTTTTCAGAAATAGCAATGAAGCTGTAAGAATTCGGGGTTCAAACCAAAAGCAAAATAATATTTGGCTAGACATACACAATGCAATGCATTAAATATAATCAGGCTTCTGTGTTTTATGGTAACAACATGACTTTAGTATACTATTAGTTCAATACTCACAAGACGTGCAAACTAATAGGTCTTCTATGTCTTTTTAAAAAATGTTGATGGATAAAGAAACCTCTGAAAGGGAAACCTATTTTTGCCCACAACATAACTTGGAATATAAAATACTGATACAGTGCCACATTGTGTGGCTTTTGGTTGTACTTTTCAGTCGAAAGGCATCAAATAAAGCAATCTTCACAGTTTTTCTAGCGATGAGAAGAGGAGAAAAGAATGGGAGGATGCCTGTGGACAAATTAAACCTCTTAAAGACCTACTTCTTTTTTCTCTCCACTTTTGCCTGATTCCTTTAAGGCTTTTAGTAGACCACACGTACCGAAAGAGCTTACAAATGACAGAGACAAGAAAAGCTAGAAGCCATCCTGGCAGGATGTAAATATGTTAATGCTTGTCATGACGTCACAGTCGCTGAAGTTGTTTTTCAGTGCGATTTCACTTCACATCCGGGGTGTATAGACTCCTTGTTTGGAAAATCCATGGTACGGCATTTGGTTTAAGCCTATGCTTAAACCAAATGCTCTTTCAGCAGCTGTGGTCGTTGTATCAGTCTTTTATTTTCAGAGTTGTGTTGCGGTACAAATAGCAACATGTAGGACAAGAAGCTCACAGAGCGCAACCATTTCACATTGTAATGGTGCCCCACATAGTTCAAAATATAGATTTTTAAAATAATGTATATCTTTCATGGGTTTTCTACTACATAAGACATATACGTAAGAGGCATAATTTATGTTATATTAAGCCATACAAAACGCCCAGGGTTCCCTTTATTGATAATGATGATTTTGCCACTATATCACTATAAGTCGGCATGAAACTGAAATTGCGATCATCTTTACTTCCCTATTGTGATATATGTGATGTGTTTTGACTTCATAGTAACTTTAAGCCAACTGAGGTAAACACATCTTTATATAACTATAAGAGTACTGCAGTGATTATGGCTGCGTCCAAAAGCTCTAAAATGCTGCCTTCGGAGGCAGCATTCCAAGGCTGGAAGGCATCAAGACATGTCCGAATCTAAATTCTGCTTCACTTCCTGTCTCCGGAGGTACCTTCATATGATCGAATATTGAAGGCAGCATAGATGTATCCTTTGCTGCCTTCGATTTCCCACAATCATGTGCGTGTGCGTCATATAGGCTATATAAATAAAGACATTCTGTTGAAATTAAACTTGTTACTTTATAGATGAGATCTTTACCGTGATATACTTTGAGTAGTAATAGTGTAAAAACATAATAAGCAATATTATTTATAATAATAGTATTTTATAAAAATGTTAAAAGGGTTCAAATAAGTAGTAAATAAGAATAATATATAATATACTTACTAGAAACAGCCTCTAGTAACCTGTTCTGCAATAATACTTGCATCAGTGCTTTTATTTGTTTAAGCAAAAATAGTTGTCATTCTCAGTCGTCTTCTCCGACAAACAGACCTTCGGCAGGCAATGACATTGAGGTCTTTATGTATTGTTAAAGCATTTATATATATAACTGTGTAAGATTTTTCTCCAAAATGTACTTAACTTAACCATTAGGTAACCTAGCAACGGCGTCACGTTATGCTCCCTCTGAAGCCTGTTCGTTTCTGGAGTTGCCTTCACAGCCTTCGAAGTCATTGCCTGATAGGGCAGCGAGGCAGCAAGTCAGCTGCCTAGGCTTTCAGACATTGCCTATGTATTTTTGTAGACCAACCTGGAATTTATCATCACCCTGGTTCCCTTGACATTGGCTTTTGGATTATTAAAAATTAAAACTCCTTCCTAAATTACCCACCCTAAATTATGTCGTTCCAAACCCATAAGACCTTTGTTCATCTTCAGAACACAAATTAAGATATTTATGGTAAAATCCAGGAGATGCTGACCCTGCATAAACAACAACACAACTAACACATTCAAGGCCCAGAAAGGTAATATGTCTATGTGAAATCAATATTTCAACCAGTAATGTTACGACGTTATTCAACAATTCCTTCTCCTCCGTGTCAGTCTTCTATGCACCAGAATATGATGCGTGTGGGGTTGAATGTGTCAGTTGCGTTGCTGTCTGTGCAGGGTCAGAAAGCTCTCGGATTATATAAAAAATCTTAATTTGTGTTCCGAAGACTAAAGAAGGTCCTACAGGTTTGGAACAGCATGAGGGTGAGTAATTAATAATTTTCCTTTTTGGGTGGACTATCCCTTTAAGTTTCTAACAGCTCTTTCAGTCTGTATAAAAAAAAAAAATGTTCTCAAAATTTGAGGTTGAATAGTTCGCAAGAGCATGATTATAAAAGGAATGAAGCTGTAAAAGTTGTCTAGTGAATGGCTGATTTTTTATTTAATATTTTGTACTTTTTTTGCTGTTCAGCATAATGTTGTTTAATGTTCCTGACAACTGCTGTAGTTCCATTTAACCAGTGGTTAACAACCGCCTTTTTCAAGACAGGTAAAAGCTTAATAATAATAATATATATATAAAAAAAAATCACAGGGGGTATTACTGATGTGTTTGACTTCTTAGAATAAAATTATCTTGAGCTTGTGTTAACCACAGACCATACTGCAGGCATTTAACCAAAAACCCTTTCAGAAAACTTACTGACTCCATGATTATGAACCTGAAAGTGCTAAAATGCTAACTGGTTTCCAGGTTTTAGCCCACAAAGATACATAATCAGTGGTTATTTAGGAATTACGTCCCATCTTAATTTCCTCTTTCCACACGGGAAGGAAAACAGCAGTCTTAGCCCATATCATTCTTTGAACATTGTACAATAAAATGCATTGTAAAAGGGCAGTTCACAGGGTCTGAAATTACTGTGCCACTGTAGAGCGCATAGCATCCTCTTAGAACAATAATTACGGTTTATCATACTCCTCCATTGACACTGCCTATACGTCTAAGGAGTGCACAGCTAATTTCCTGCTCTCTTAGGTGTCCCTGTGTCAGCAATTATGGACTGTACCTTTAAAGCAAAACCAGGCCACACCAATTTATGAGGCTCGCAGAGTTCCCTTAAGTGTTAATATGACAAATGACAGCAAATGTGTCTGCCATATAATCAAATCCAGACTTTTATTATACATATGTGCGACTTTTTATTCACAAACATTTGCATTAGCTGAAACCGATAATGGTGTTTAGATGCTTTCTGCATTAGCTTTACCATTTAGAGACGGCTTAATGATCATTTCATGAAGATGTTAATGGACAAATACATGCAGCTTTATGGAACACTGATTAGCATGGGGAGCATAATTAGGGTGTGTGAAAACAAAGGAAAATTATTATGAATGGTGTAGAATGTACCAACGCAATCAATGACAGCATAATGCCCATTCTCCATAAAATACTCTAATGCTTGCCCTCCTAATGCAACTGTAATATAAATGTGTTAATTACAGACTCAAGCTAACTGTTATCTGTTATGCTGATGGCTTATGTATTCTCTAATGAATGCAATCTCATCAAGCGCTCTTCAAGACACAAACCTTTTTTCCTCGGTGGCAAGAATTCTCCTAGAGGAGAGAGACAGAATATAAGAGCAACTCATTAAGTGAGTTAATGTGAGCTTTAATACATGGTATAAAAATGAAGTTGTTTGTGCGGCTCAGAGGTGAAAAAATAGATAAGACTTAGAGCTTTGATTTAGCCTGGCATATCACAAGAGGAAGGGAAAACAACATGTCATTGAAGCATGTCTTTATTCAGTTGCAGTCAAAAGTTTACATACACCTTGCAGAATCGTCAAATTGTTAATTATTTATGTTAATTATTTTACCAAAATAAGAGGGATCATACAAAATCCTTGTTATTTTTTATTTAGTATTTAAAAAAATATTAGATATTTCACATAAAAGACGTTTATATAGTCCATAAGAGAAAATAATAGTTGAATTTATAAAAACACAGTAAATTCTTAATGATCTTTTTTGTTTTGTTTTTTGTAGTGATGGTTGTTCATGTCTCCCTTGTTTGTCCTGAACAGTTAAACTGCCCTCTGTTCTTCAGAAAAATCCTTTAGGTCCCACAAATTATTTGGTTTTTCAGCATTTTTTGTGTATTTGAACCCTTTCCATTTAGCTCTGTAGCTAATTCTGGGGCAGTCAAATTGACTGTCTGTTGTCCCTGTTAAACAATAAACTAAACTAAACTTTCCAACAATGACTGTATGATTTTGAGATGCATCTTTTCACACTGAAGACAACCGAGAGACTCATATGCAACTATTACAGAAGGTTCAAATGCTCACTGATGCTTCAGAAGGAAAAACAATGCATTAAAACCTGGGGGTGAAAACTTTTTGAATTTTAAGATCAGGGTCAATTTAACCTATTTTGTTTTCTGGGAAACATGTAAGTATCTTCTGTAAAGGACAGTACTAAATGGAAAAAAAAAAAAAGAAGTAATATATAGGCAAAATAAGAAAAATTTACACATCTTTCTGTTCAAAAGTTTACACCCCCCAGCTGATGGATCTCAAAATCATGTCATTGTTGGAAAGGGTTCAAATACACAAAAATGCTGAAAAACCAAAGAATTTGTGGGACCTAAAGGATTTTTCTGAAGAACAGCAAACAGATTAACTGTTCAGGACAAACCAGGGACTCCTGAGCAACTATCACTAACAATAAAAAACAAATAACATATCTTAAAATAATGAACATTTTGCAGATTCTGCAAGGTATATGTAAACTTTTGACTTTGTATAAATCACAAAAAAAAACGTAGGACAGGATATTCATGAGTATGATGAAAGTTAATGCTAACCACAGGCTGTCAAGCTGAAAGCACCATGAAAGTATTAGAAAAGGAATGCACTACATAGTCATAACTTCCTCTCCTCGTCTTATATCTAATTTGTGCAATTTGAATATGCAAATTGTCAAATTTGGCACATCAACAGCTGTAACAGAGGAGAAAATTAATAGTAATTAGCAGAATTTCAGTCTGTTGCTTTTGTGCTTTTTCATGCTTTTTTCATTTTTGAAACCTGGTCGCTATTCACTTTGCACTCTATGGAAAATACATTGTATGCAAAACATCTTCTTTCGTGTTTGACAAAAGAAAAAGGTCTGTACAATGGTATGGAACAACATGGGGGCAGGTTATTATCTCTTTAAAGGAACACTCCACTTTCCACTCCACATTTTCCAACTCCCCTAGAGTTAAACAGATTTTTTTACAGATTTTTTTTCAGTTTTACCGTTTTCAAATCAATTCAGCCGATCTCCGGGTCTGGCGTTAGCACTTTTAGGATAGCTTAGCATAAATCACTGAATCTGATTAGACCGTTAGCATCTCTCTCAAAAATGTCCAAAGAGTTTTGATATTTTTCCTATTTAATACTTGACTCTTCTGTAGTTACATCATGTACTAAGACTGACAGAAGATGAAAAGTTGCGATTTTCTAGGCTCATATGGATAGGGACTATACTCTCATTCTGGCATAATAATCAAGGAACTTTGCTGCCGTACCATGGGTATGATATTACGCAGCACCTGAAAATAGTTCCCAGCTAGAATTTCCAGCGTGCGCCTGCTGCACCCATGGTGCAAAGTTCCTTGATTATTACGCCGGAATGAGAGTATAGTTCCTATTAATATCAGCCCAGAAAATTGCAACTTTTCTTTTTCTGTCAGTCTTAGTACATGATGTAACTACAGAAGAGTCAAGTTTTAAATAGAAAAAATATCAAAACTCTTTGGTAATTTTTGTGATGCTAACGGTCTAATCATATTCAATGATCTATGCTAAGTTATGCTAAAAGTGCTAACGCCAGACCCGGAGATCGGCTGAATGGATTCAAAAATGGTAAAACTCATCTGTTTAACTCTAGGGTAGTTGGAAAATGAGCCTATTTTCAAAAAGTGTTCCTTTAAGATCATAAATGATAATGTATGCTTTGTGAACACACAATTTTATAGCCTGATACATTTTGTGAGGCTTGTGGTACTTTAAACCCAGCAAAAAATATTCAGGAAAAAAAAAACCTTTTTTAACAGCCTGACAAAATATTCACCCTCCCAGGCAACTAATGATTGCACTTCAAATATCGCCCCTAATACTCCCTCAATTAACAGCTGAAAGTCTCAGACCTAATGTGAGAAGCGTTTTGTGGGGAGATTTGCATATTTATTTAGTTCAGCAGTAATGTATCAATTTTCAAAACGTCTGTCTGAATATCATTATTTGTGCCAAATGCCACTTGACACCCTGTAAGTGCTATCATGCTCCACTTTAAATGTTTAAATGTTTTAGAAAAGCATGAAAAAGGACACCTCACAAGGTCACTCCAAAGGGGAAAAGCTCAAGTCATGGCCATGTTTAAAAAAATATTTTACGTATAAAAGATGTGCAGAAGACTATAGACACTATCCTACCCTTACAGATATGACTAGATTATTCATCTCATGTTAGTGTACCTTGATTTTATGTGTAAAACGTTTTGAATGTTGGAAAAGTTACAAAGTGCACTTTTGCAATGATGTATTTCTTATTTGTGTAGGTTACATGATCAAAGTGAAGAACAGAGTTTAATACTAACCTTTTTTCCTCACAAAATGACGCTCACCTAAATTGGTAGAGGAGGAAGGGATACAGAAGACACTGTTAGAGAAGAACCTACAAAATAGATCTTTTGAAACATTGATGAGGGTTGAATAAATTATAAATGTGGATCAGAGAGGGGAAAAGGCTTGTCTGCAATCCACAGCGCTTTATTTCTAGCATCTAAGATCTTCTGTAAAACAAAAAAGACACCACTACACACAAACACACAATCTTTGTCTTTCACATTTACACATTTAATTAGCATGCAAATAACAGGTTAAAACTAAATTATTGTGAAGATACATTTATGCCTGGTAATGCATTTACATGTGTACAATTAAAATGATTAATTAATCAGCTTGTTTGTCTGCCGAGCGATTTAATCTGGCGAGCCTGTGTTAGCCAGTGTGGTCCAAAAATACATCTGTCAGTGCTCAAATGAAGAGCAAAAAATGGTGGTTTTGTATAGAGGGTTGAGCAATATTTTTCAGGATTTATATGACATTTCTAATTTACAGAAATTATGATGAAATTGTTGTTTTGAATATGTGTGCTATGCTCATAAATTCCCACTACTGTACTATAATCTAGTTCACAGTTGACAACTGAAATTACACCTATATGGAAATTTGTATTACGTTTATATATTTTATTAGATTTAAATACATCTTTGTAGACCAGGGTGGAAGAACTGATGTATTGTGAACTCTTCATTTTTCATTATTTGCACTGCAATTCAGTGAATTCCTCTTTCTGACATTTTGATTCAAATGATTGTGTGGTGAGAATAATTTAATTAAAATACCAACTTCTGAATTGAAAGAGAGACAATTATTTAATCCAGAATTTTGTATAAACCTGCTCCTGACCCTTTAAGTTCTTTCTTTCAGCTTATTGTATGTATATAAAACAATGCACATATTTCACAAACATTGTCACTGCTGTCTGTGGACATTTTTTTCTGGCAGTACATTAGATTTATTAGCCCATAGTATTATATACACACATTCACACATATATAAATGTAAATATAAATATGTGTATTAAGAGTTGACTTTCAGCTCATGAGTTAGAACTTGAATTAAACTGACCACACTTCACTGGATGTTGAATTGGAACAGGAAGTAGACTTTACTGTATTATTTCAAAGAAACAGGCACAGTGCCTCTAAACATTTTTTATTTATTTATTGATAAAACGTTGTCTGAAAAACATTTTCCCTCACAAAATTTCTGTAATCATGCTATGTGTCCTGTATTTTCTATCAGCTGCTTAGAAACAAAACCAGTGAGGCCCAGTTCTTAAATTAATCACACTTTGGTTCTTACCAAAGAATCGTACTGGATTTAACAAACGATCTGAATCTGTTCACAATTCAAAGTGAATCATTTAGTTCACTCACATAAAAAAGCATAAGGAGCAGTTTCTCCTACCATAAACAGAGAATACTAAAGTGCACAGGGAGCCAATTTTTTTTTTTCTCACAATATTTCAGTATAATCTTTTATACGTCAGGTATTTTCTGTCAGCATTTTAGAATCAAAACTAGCTAGGCCCGATTTTTAAATGAATCTCCCTATTAAATAGGTTCTTATTAATGAATCGTTCAGAGAATTATGATCTGAATCGGTTCCCAATTCAAAGTCCTATGAACCGATTCAAAAGTGTGATTCATTTAAGGCCTCGCTGGTGAAATGTTTAAAGTGCTCCCTGTGCACTTTAGTACTCCCTGTTTAAGGCAGGAGAAGCTGCTACAGACGTTTTAGTATGTGAGTGAACTATATGATTCACTATTAATCATGAACCGATTCAGATCGTTTGTTAAAACCTCTGAACGATTCATATGAATGACGATTCACTTTGAATCATGAATCGATTCAGATAGTTTGTTAAGTCCTATGAACGATTCATTAATTAGAACCGATTCAAAAGTGTGATTCATTTAAGGCCTCGCTTTTGATTTTAAACAGCTGACAGAAAGTACTGGACACACAACAAGATTACTAAAATATTGTGAGGTGAAATGTTTAAAGTGCTCCCTGTGCACTTAAGTATTCCCTGTTTAAGGCTGGAGAAGCTGCTACAGATGCTTTAGCACGTGAGTAAACTAAATGATTCACTTTGAATCATGAACAGATTCAGATTGTTTGTTAAATCCTCTGAACGATTCAAAGGGGTGACTTTTTTAAAAATCAGGCCTCACTAGTTTTGATTTTAAGCAGCTGACAAGATACCGGACACATGTCAGGGTTACCAAAATATTGTGAGGTAAAATCCCTGTGCACTCTGACACTTTAGTAAAGTGCACAGGGAGCCAGGAAACATTTTACTTAACACTATTTCAGTATAAACTTTAGTTCGTCAGGTATTTTCTGTCAGCTGTTTAGAATCAAAACGAGGCCAGATTTTTAAATGAATCTCTCTATTAAATAGGTTCTTTCTTATTAATGAATTGTTCAGAGGATTACGATTTGAATCGGTTCACGATTCAAAGTGAATCATATGAATGAAGATTCACTTTGAATCGTGAATCGATTCAAATAGTTTGTTAAGTCCTATAAACGATTCATTGATAAGAACCAATTCAAAAGTGTTATTCATTTCAGGCCTCGCTGGTTTTGATTTTAAACAGCTGACAGAAAATACCGGACACACAACAAGATTACTGAAATATTGTGAGGTGAAATGTTTAAAGTGCTCCCTGTGCACTTTAGTATTCGCTATTTAGAATACTAAAATCACAGAAATGATTCACTTTGATTCATAAACCAATTTAGAAAGTATGTTAAATCCTCCAAACGAATCAAACGATTCAAAGGGGTGACTCATTTAAAAATCAGGCCTCACTAGTTTTGATTTTAAGCAGCTGACAAGATACTAAACACATGTCAAGGTTACTGAAACATTGTAAGGTAAAACCCCTGTGCACTCTGATGCTATAGTAAAGTGCACAGGGAGACAGAAAACATTTTACTTAACACTATTTCAGTAATCTTGTCCTGTGTCCTGTGCGTACAATCTACCGAAACAAAACCTGGAAATACATATCGTTTGCAGCAATGAAAAAAGTCTTTATGAAGTTCAACGCCTGTACGTGCAGCATGTAAACACAGGTTTCAAGTTTCAAAACAGTAGCCTATGCGCTATCTCACACTTTGCCTGAACCCAAATTATAAATGCGCTAGCCTATAAATAAATAACATACATATATTTGTGCACATGTTGTTATCTCTTTATAAGCCTATGCCTTGCATTCTTGCACTGTTTTTTTTTCTTCTGTTTTGCTGAGATGATATATCCCACACAAGATGCTGTTGGTATGTCAGGTAACCATCAATTTGAAAAGCATTCATTGATAACTGGAGCTATTGAAGCAATGTGGCAGTCAATCCACATGCATTTATTTTAAATGAGCACCTCAAGGTGACTTTTATGAGGAATCTTAGCCAAGCGTGTTATTGGTTCAACAGTCTTGGCAATGTCACTATTGTGTGTGTGTGTCTCTGCTTTGAGCTCCCTTTATGAATGTTTCTGAAAGTGTTCACTGTGAATATGTGTACTCTATTTGTTCTCTGACAGCTCCATAAATGTTTATTTCTGCTAGATGATTCCAAACACTAGCACTCTAATGATAAATGTAGTGATGCAAATATTGTAGATCTTAAAACACTTGTATAATGAGTCTTGATGCGCTGTGGGGGTTTTTATAATTGATTACAGTTCTGTGGTCACTGGTAATTAACCAGAAAGTAAATGTAAAATGTAGATTCATTTCTTCATAGGTCTTATTTAATCTTTATAGGCTTTATTTATCTTTGAAGATTTTGATTGAAGATTAAACCAAATAGGCTTATATTTGCCTACAATAAAAGTGTCATTTAAAGTGTTAATGGCAGCCTTGTTTGCTATTTTACTAGTCTACTAGACTATACCACTCTCACTATGTGGGTACTTTGGATAGTCTAGTAACAGATGCAGACATTTTCAAGGTCATGAAAGTCAATTGAAAATGAACTCCACTAATCTAAACTTGATACAAAATCTGGATAAAGAGTAAAAGAGATAAAGCACCTAATGAACATTGCTTATGACCTTTCTAAGTGCATCTGTGGTTGAAGGCAGCCATATGAGCTGCCCTCAATGAGACCACAATGACCCATTAGGTTCCAAAATTAAAGGGATTAAGAGGTCTCAGGTTGTTTTGCTTCTTAAGCAGGCCTATTTTCTGAGATTTATTGTTCTCCCTTTCTGACAATTTCTCATTGTTTTAAGGTCTATTGAAGAACTCCTTTAATTTACCCAAAATAATTCATTATCTGTTTAACACTGAAAATAATTGTGATTAGTCAGTATTGTTGTCTTGTTTTCCAGTAAAAAATATAGATAAAAATATTTACAATGTAAAAAATATTTTAAAATATCTACAGTTTGATACCTTTTACAAGAAAATACTATTTCAGTCTTTCTACTTTAAAATTTAGTTTTACTGCTTAATGTGTTACATGCTGTTTCTTTGTAATTGTAAAATTTGCTTGCAATTTTTGAGTAGAAATTATTTGTACAGTATCTTTTTATTTATCTTTTTCACTATTCTTGAAAATGCTATTAATTGTTATTATATTATATTATATTATATTATATTATATAATATTATATTATATTATATTATATTATATTATATTATATTATATCATGTTATATTATATTGTTACTCGCAATTGATCGCATCCAAAATAAAAGTTTTCATTTATATATCTGTGTGTGTATTTAATATCTATAGATAAAGACATACATACACTATATATTTTGAAAATATTTACATTTATATATTTATATTCATATAATTTATAAACATATATACATAACATAATTTTCTTAAATATATAGATGCGTGTTTATTTATATATACCTAATAAATATACACAGTACACACACTAATTATTATTTAATATAGTTTTTAGTTATAATTAGTATTTTTGTCAGTTGCATTTTCTTGAAAGGTTTGCTTAAAATGCCAATTGTGTAAGAAAAATAAATGTAATATATTCTCTGAAAATAACTCCTGTCTTGTACAATTTTACTTGTATTATTTTGTATAAAACGGACAACAATCTTGATCAATAAAATTGTTGTTATTTATTCTCAACTATAGGACATAACGTTAGCCTGTTATAAAAGAAAGACTTCTTTCAGTATACTTGAAAATGCTATTAATTATTAGTTATTATTTTTACTTTTAATTATGTCTAATTTTAGTTTTTTAAATAGTCATGATCAATAAAATTTTTGTTCTGTATCCTCAACCATAGGACATAACTTTAGCCAACATTTTATTATATTATATTATATTATATTTATAAAATATTATATTTTTCAAATTTCAATATACTTGAAAATGCTATTAATTATTAATTATTATTATTAGTAGTAGTAGTAGTAGTAGTATTAGTAGTAGTAGTATTACTGCATTTTCTTGAAAGGTTTGCTTAAAATGCCAATTGTGTAAGAAAAATAATTGTAATATATATTGTCTGAAAATAAGTCTTATTTTATGCAATTTTATTTGCATTATTTTGTCTAATTTAATTTTTTTACCCCTGACAACCGTCCTAATCAATAAAATTGTTTATATATATATTTTTTTTTATTCAAACCACAGCACATAACTTTAGCCAACTTTATTATATTATATTATATTATATTAAATAATTGTCTTGAAAGGTTTGCTTAAAATGCCAATTGAATTGAATTTTCCAAAAGAAAATTAAATGTAATATATTCTCTGAAAAGAAGTGTTATCTTGTGTAATTTTACTTGTATTATTTTGTCATAAGTGGACACAACTGTAACCAACTTTATAATGTTTATTACATTATATTATATATTTTTATAATACAATATTGTATTTTTATATTCTATATTATAAGAAAAAAAAAATATATATATATATATATATAATAAAATGTATAATATAATACTAGATTATGTCACAGTGTTTTTTAATATAATGTAATTATTCTCTATATATACTGTAGTGCTCAAATAAAATTCAGTACTTTGCTAATGCTTTTTTTTTTTTAAGTTTCTAAATGTATCTTTAATGTCTTTCTAAATATCTTTTTCTAATATCTTTCTAAATGTATCTAAATGTACATTTAATCACAATTTAGCCAAGTATAATGTGTATGAGTCTTTGTGAATCAGAGACTGAATAACTATATTGTCCAAAAAAAAAAAAAAAGAAGAAAATTTAATGTTAAAGATTAATGACAGAGATGTGATACTGTTTTGTTTGATTTTTATTGTTATTTTGTAGAATCACACATGTGGCACACAGAGTTAGGGTTGACCAGTCCTGGTAGACATTCCTCTTCCTCTTTCTCAAAACTCTTCTTGGTAGTGTAAAGCTGTAAAATAGCAACCCATCCCTTAATATTTCATGCTTATGAAACACATCATTTAGAATTTTTAACCTGATCTTGTCATTTTATGTCAGAGATTGCTTGAAACACAATATTGGCACAAATATGATTCATGATATTCATTAATTCCTTTGGGAAACCATTTAAAGCAGGTTTATTCTGCAGAAGGGGAAAACGTGACCATAAAAGCCAGCTCGGATTTCTAATAAGACCTATTAGTACACATGGCTCGTCAGATCAAACCGCTGCGGGTTAGTCTGTGGTTTCTGAGATGCTGTTGATATTACAGTAAACACTCTGTTATAGAATCATGCTGCTGATATTGAGTGAAGGCTACAACAAGTTAATATACCTTCTTCCTCCTCCTCTTCCGGTGCTACCAAATTAGTCATAAAACTCAAGATTGATGTTATCCAATCGGTTGAATCGTCCATGGCATCGGTCACCGCCTTCATGGGATCAGTGCTGATGTGCTGAATACCTCCTAAGAGCATGTTTTAGACAGGGCATCTTGAGACATATTTCCATACGCTCAACATACATTCACTTACAGCCATTTAAACCAACAGTGAAAACCTCAAACCTATCACAGTCTTTTGTTAATGCTCTACAAAACCACTTCTTTATCTGCGTAATATTCAGCTGAAAAGCAGTTGCTAACAAAATACACTATATGGCCAGAAGTATGTGGAAACCTGAATGCTTTAACCATATGTGTACATTAAATTTGTTCACTTGTTGCTGTTCTTCTTGTTGTTTCATTTAGACTTTTATTACTTTTTCATACTGTTTACTAACCTAGAAATAATGTAATTAATTGTGATTATTTTTCTGTAATTTATTGTAGGTGTATGATTATTATTATTAATAACGGTCATGTTTTAACAGTAAACAAGTGTGCATACATTTTGTCATATTTTAGTATATTTATGTATTATATAATGTGGAATTAAAAATGTGCCTTTGTTTTGCATATATATCGTACTTTTATATTGGGTAGGTAAAAAAAAATGTTTTCCAGACATATACACGCACCTGAAAAATATATTCTATTATATTTAAATAATATATAATTTTAATGACAGTATAAAATACAAATTAAATTTTTGCAGACATTAAATAACATCTTAATATTTTCATGTTATCATTTCTCTTTTTAGTCATTTATTATCTGAAATTTATATGCATGTGTGTGTGTTTTTTTGTAATTTATTGTATGGAATTGTTTGAAATGCTTTATTACTAGTTATTACAATAATATATATATATATATAATTTTTAATTTAGACTAAAATTTATATTATACTTATATAATTTTAATGACAGTATAAAATACAAATGTTTGATTTCGAGACGTTACATTTATTGTATGAAATATATTAAATTATTTTACATTTTAAATGTTATTTATATATATAAAGTGTGGAGAAAAATATATATATATAAATGTATATACATTTTAATTAAAATATATATTAGATTTAAAAAATATATAATTTTAACAACAGTATAAAATATTTTATTTTTTGATTTTGGAGACTTTACATATCTGGAAATTTTCAAGTTATCACTTCTCTTTTTGTATAAATTATCGTATTTAATTGTTTGAAATACAATATTAATGGTTATGTCTAAAAATCATCTGAAAAAAAATTATGTTGTATTACATGTATATTTAATTTACATTAAAATATATATATATATATATAATTTTAATGGCAGTATGAAATACACATTTTTGATTTTGGATATGTTAAATATCTTAATATTTTCTCGTTATTTCGTTTATTGTATGTAATTGTTTGAAATACATCATTAATGAATGAAAAGTTTATATATCAAGTCTGTAAAAAAATATAGATTTTAGTATTATTTATTTATATAAAAAAAATATTATAATTATATAATATATCAATTACAGTATACATTTTTTTTTTCATTTTGTAGACATTAAATAATATATTGATATTTTCACGCTATCATTTCTCTTTATATAAAACATTTATATATTTTTATAATAAATAAATTGTTATATTAAATATTTTACAAAGGAGGTTCTCATTGTCCTTTCAGGGGTCCTTGCCATCAGAAAGTCTGAAAAACCTAATTTAAACAAATTGTTTGACTGTGTGCTTAATACTGTGTTGTTTTTAGTAATTATGTATTCATAGGAGCACACATACTTTTGGTCATGTACTGTATGAAGCTCTTCTTTTTAGATTTTGTGTGTGCTATAAACCCTGAATGGCATCTTCAGTAAGACAAACTAATGATTGCAAATTCAGCAGTGAAAAGCACCGAGCATCCACAGAAAAAAAGCTAGGCGCATGTATGTTTGCATATGCAGCTACAAATATAAATGCCAAGTCAGTAAAACCTATTTTCATTTAGGGAGACTTTTGGGTTTTCCTGCTTTCCACTGCCCATCGACAGGAATGCTCATCATATTTCACACATCATCATGTAGTGCCTGTCTGTCTGCAGTTATCAGCAGGCGAACAGCATGACCCGAGTCAAAGCCATTTTACCAGAAGCCATTATGCAGGGGTGACGTGACAGCATGCACAGACTCCAGACTCCTCAGACCTCCATTATAGCCTCTAAACACCCTCATGTTCACTACTTCTGTTAGAATAAATTAGTATTTGATTATAAAATATTCCGGCGGCCAGCTACTATAATCTGGAGCAGGATGTGTTAAAGCTATATTAGATGGGCAGTAAAGCTCTGTTAATTTTTAAAAATGTAAATCTAAAAAACCTATTAAGTAGATAATGATTTGCATAATTATAATTTATTATTATTTAGCTTAAGATGATTTGAATTGTTATAGACTTGCTATTATCATGGTTTACAGTTTTTTTTTCTTAATTAAAGGTGAAGTGTATGATTTCTGGGTTTCAAACTGTTTATACATATATTTAAAAAGTATGAGAATAAAGTCAAAATGCTTCGAGAATAAAGTTAAAATTTAATTGAATTGAATTCTCGTATTTTTGACTTTATTCTCAAAGTATTTTGACTTTATTTTCGAAACATTTTATTCTTGATATTGTGTTTTACAAATTTTTTTGTCTTAATTAAAGGTGATATGTATGATTTCTGGGTTTCAAACTGTTTATACATATATTTAAAAAATAAGAGATTAAAGTCGAAATGCTTCGAGAATAAAGTTAAAATTTAATTAAAATAATTGAATTGAATTCTTGTATTTTTGACTTTATTCTCAAAATATTTTGACTTTATTTTCGAAATACTTTATTCTTGATATTGTGTTTTACATTTTTTTTGTCTTAATTAAAGGTGATGTATGATTTCTGGATTTCAGACTGTTTATACATATATTTAAAAATATGAGATTAAAGTCGAAATGCTTCGAGAATAAAGTTAAAATTTGATTAAATTAATTGAATTGAATTCTCGTATTTTTTACTTTATTCTCAAAATATTCAGACTTTTTTCGAAACACTTAGACTTTATTCTTCGAGAATAAAATCAAAATGCTTCGAGAATAAAGTTAAAATTTAATTAAATTAATTGAATTGAATTCTCGTATTTTTGACTTTATTCTCAAAATATATATATATATTTTTATTTTCTTACTTTTTTTTCTAAACACTTAGACTTCATTCTTGATATTGTGTTTTAAAATTTTTTTGTCTTAATTAAAGGCGGCGTGTATGATTTCTGAGTTTCAAACTCTATATATATATTCAAAAAATAGATTAAAGTCATAATATTTTGAGAATAATGTCAAAATGCTTCGAGAATAAAGTAAAAATTGTATTAAATTAATTAAATTGAATTCTCTTATTTTTTACTTTATTTAACCCTTAGACTTTATTCTTGATATTGTGTTTTACAATTTATTTTTGTCTTAAAGGTGACGTCTATGATTTCTGAGTTTCAAACTCTTTATACATATAAATATATAAAAAAATGAGATTAAAGTCATAATATTTTGAGAATAAAGTCTAAACGCTTCGAGAATAACGTTGAAATGCTTTGAGAATAAAGTTAAAATTTTATAAAAGTAATTGAATTTAATTCTCATATTTTTGACTTTATTCTCAAAATATTTTGTCTTTATTTTCAAAAACAAATTTAATTAAAATTATTTTAAAATTTAATTAAATTGAATTTAATAAAATTTAATTAAAATTATATTTTGACTATTTTTTTAGACTTTATTCTTGGTATTGTGTTTAAATTTTTTTTGTCTTAAAGGTGACGTGTATGATTTCTGAGTTTCAAACTCTTTATACATATATTAAAAAATTAGATTAAAGTCATAATATTTTGAGAATAAAGTCGAAATGCTTCGAGAATGAAGCTGAAGTGCTTGGGAAAAAAAGTTAAAATTTAAATTAGTTTAATTGAATTCTCGTATTTTTGACTTTATTCTCAAAATATTTTGACTTTATTTTCAAAACACTTAGACTTTATTCTTGTAATTTTGAATGTATTCTCAAAACATTTAGACTTAATTCTTATAATTTTTACTTTATTGTAGTAATTTCTAGCTTATTCTCAGATTATTTCATCTTTCTTCTCGTAATTTCGACTTTATTTTTGAAATATTACAACTTTAATGTATATAATCTTCTTATACTTTTTTCTTTTTTTGCCGTGAAAATAGCCATTGTAGCTGACATGGCATTAAATAAAATATACTACTACTACTATACTTCTTTTTTTTCAATAATTAAATTGGTTTTTAAAAGTCTGTCTTCCACTGACCAAACAGATAGTGTTTTTCTGTGGAATCGACATGTGAATAGCTTAATTCCTCCAAATTAAATTGGAAAAAGAATCAATATTTTAGAGCAGACAAAAAATTGCACACCTCACATTTATGGATCTACAAAAACATCACATTGACATTATAAAGCTGTTATTTCTCTTACGAACGCTGCTTGAAGATGCCATTCAGGATGACTGAATTAAATTAGCAGTTTTTTTTTTCTTCTCACATTTTTAATACCTTACAATGACCTTGGTTTAGTCATTTAAATAACTACTTCAAATGTGTTGCCTACCAAAACCACTACTGTATGTGTATAAGATGTAAGATATAAGATGGCTTGCCTCTAAGGCTGCCTGCTTCCTTTAATGTTTTCCTGACACGGTATGGCTGAGGTCCTGTTAGGATGAGAGACACAGAAGCAGAGGTGTGGGATAGTAACACACACATACAGTACTGTACACACACACACACACACACACACACACACACACGCTCTCATTGGATCGTCGCTCAAAACTGTAGGCAGGATGATCAGGGTAATTCAGCCACCATTATAAATAAAACACAATCACACTTATGGCACAAAATCACAGGGAGGGTGTGAAATAAGACATATCATATTAATCCACATCACTGATTACAAAAACACTTCAGCTGTGTGAAAATAAAACATTTGGTGAGAAAATATACAGGTACAAGAGGCAGGATACATATGCATAGTGTGAATCTTCACTGTCATTGTATTACAGTCTCCTTTTTTATAGCATTTACTGGTTCATAGCAAATTTAAGTGTTACACTCTTTTCTCTCACGTCTCCTTCTGGCTGCATTGAAATTCAAGCCTCATAACGTAATTGTGACATCTCCTTTACATAGAAATGCTAATGCAATACTGATGAATTCAGTGACATTTGTTTGATTAACTTTTTAACCTACTTTATGGAAATTCAGTATTGCCCTCTAAGCTCTCACACTCAAAACTGACAACATTTTACATTTTTGCCTGCTTGAGTGTGACGTGTAAACTCACAGGAAAGGAAAATTACAAATGAGATTTCTAGACAGCAGTACGATTAAAATGAGAGAACTGAGAGCAAATGGAGACTTTTCCTATGTCTCCGTTTAGAGAGAAACCTTATAATCTCACGTGACCCTTTGAGATTTATCTCAGGCTGATCAGATTTACCTAGATACCAAAAATCTGCAATTTAAAAGATTGTCTGTAATCTAACATACTACAGTTGAGGTCAAAAGTTTACATCCCCCTTTCAGAATCTGCAAAATGTTAATTATTTTACCAAATAAGAGGGATCATAAAATAAATAAAGCATGTTATTGCTTATTTAGTACTGACCTGAATATATTTCACATAAAGGATGTGTTACAGTGTGTTATAATCCACAAAAGAAAATAAATTAAGTTAGGGGCCTCTGAAGCGCAGTACTAAGTTAAAAATATGACATTTAGGCAAAATAAGAAAACTGTACACTCATGTATTTTGTTCAGAAGTTTTCACCCCCAGCTCTTAATGCATGGTTTTTCCTTCTGGAGCATCAGTGAGTGTTTGAACCTTCTGTAATAGTTGCATATGAGTCCTTCAGTTGTCCTCAGTATGAAAAGATGGATCTCAAAATCATACAGTCATTGTTGGAAAGGGTTCAAATACACAAAAATGCTGGAAAACCAAAGAAATTGTGGGACCTGAAGGATTTTTCTGATGAACAGCAGGACAAACAAGGCACTCATGAACAACTATCACTAATCAAAACAAACAAAAAAACACAGCTGTGGATCTTTCAGGTAACAACACAGTATTAAGAATCAAGGGGATGTAAACTTTTGAACTGGGTCATTTTAAAAATTCAGCTATTGTTTTCTCTTGTGGACTATATGTAAATGTCTTTTATGTGAAATGTCTTATTCAGGTCAGTACTAAATAAACAATAACATGCATTTTGTATGATCCCTCTTATTTTGCTAAAATAATGAACATTTAGCAGATTCTGAAAGGGGGGTGTAAACTTTTGACCTCAACTGTATATAACCCCAGTTTCTGTATCACATGCGTTTCCATTCTTCTCCTACAGAAGAAAAAATCTGAGACAAAGTTGATATCTACAAAACAGATTATCCCAATAAATCTCCTGAGCTATAAAATAATATATGAACAATAGATGTTTTTCTCTGGGCAATGCTGCTGAACCATTGAAGTCAATATAAGAGACACAAAGCAATACAGATGAATAAAGGGATAGTTCACCCAAAAATGAAAATTGTGCCATTAATTACTCGCCCTCATGAGATTCCAGACCCGTAAGAACTTTGTTTTTCTTCGGAACAAGATGTAATCCAAGAGCTTTCTGACCCTCCATAGACAGCAACGGTGAGTAATTAATGACAAAATTTTCATTTTTGGGTGAACTATCCCAATAAGTAAAGATACAATGTGCTCAAACTGAATGAATGTCTTGATTTTTTTTATATGTATCTTGAGGACAAACTGCAGAGAGTTCAGTGTGCAAATGTGCTGGTTTTAGTCTTATCTGTAATATAGTACCTTCTGTTTGTATTAATGCAGAAATAATTTTTGTCTAAACATCCTTAAAATAAGATAAATGTAGTTGAAAAGCAAAGTCACAAGATATTTTGGTAACACTTTACAGTAGTGTCAGTTGGTAACATTAATGTATTAACTAACATGAATGAACAATGAACAGTACATGTATTACACTATTTATTCATATTTGTTAATGCCAGTTAATAAAGTTGTTCATTGCTTGTTCGTTAGTGTACAGTGCATTAACTAATGTTAACAAACAAAACTTGTGTTTTAATAATGCTGAAATTAACATAAATACAATATTAATAAATGCTGTTGAAGTATTGTTCATTCTTAGTTCATGTTAACTAATGAACTTTATTGTAGTGTTACCATTTTCTAGTAAAGTTTAAATTTTTTATAACTTGATTTCCTAGTAAACATTTATTACATTATTTTATTTTTCTTACCCTTCTGGCAAACACTGAATTTTGTTAGATTTATGCATGCAAGGAAAAAAAATATATATATACATTTGTTGCCATTTGGGTATGAAAAATAATGGAAAACAAAGACTGAAAAATCTTATCAAGATTTATTTATTTAATTATTTTAGCAGCACTGTCATTGGTGGTAAAAATATATTTCTTAAAGTATATGATAATATTTGAAATATTTAAAAGTCTAGCTCTGCAGTTTGTCATGGCTATGATATGCTGACTGGGATTTTGCCAAGTAGGACATGCTCCTGAATAAATAAATAAAAAAGAAAAGAAAAAAAAAAGAAATGGTAGGTTGATGGTAATGTTACTCTTTGACCAACAAGAAATATGAAAGAACATGACCTACTTGACAAAATTACAGAAAGCAGTATAATAGACAAACATTAAGTTTGGTTAAATTCATTACAGCTACAAATATTTTGTCCTTTGAAAGTGTATGTGTGTACCACTTATACTGATCCAAATTGTTCTTAGAATTATACTGTTGCATAGACCAGTCATGTGACTGAAGCTCCAGGGCAAAAAGAGGACACTAGACTATTCCACATCTTAGAAACATAGACACGAGGAGGACGATTCCCAAAAGATTCTCAGTCACAGCACTGGGGAACACAGTGGTCTTTGAATCTTGTCTTGAAAGTGAGTGAAGCTTCACCCTCCACTTTCGCTGCACAGTCCTCTGCGCTCTACTCTCTTTTCATGACCATAACTTTCCAACAGTAAAGGGAACTAGAAAAGTTTGGTATCAATCATGAACTGTGTATATGTTACATACAAAGTGTTGATTTTTAATGGCTTATTGTACATATGCCATCATTTCATGTTATCTGTGGCAGTGATATGTCTTATAGCTTTCAAAAAATCTTTATTGTCATCACAATATTCTTGCCACTCAATGTAATCGGTAGAAATACATGTTTTCTAGTGTATAGTTTTGTTTTATTGCTTTGCAGACCAGTGGTTCTCAACTGGTGGGACTTCTGGTGCAGAATGAAGACAGATGCCAGCATGCCAGCAAAATGTTGCATGACATCTTTTTATCTTCAAAAGCACATTGAAAAAAGCTACACAAAGTAAAATAAATATTAATAAACTTTGTTTTATGGTAATTCTAGACAGTTTAAAACTGTGTTGGGTCTTCATGTCCATTCTAAAATCTGGGTTTTGAAGCCAAATCAGTTGAGAACCACTGCTATAGACCACCTGAAGGCAAATGGTAAAGACTCTGTAAATGCAAGGCTGTGTTAAGACGACCAAAGCGCCAAGTTCCTCCCCATGATTCCGCATCGTGTTGCCCATTTCTCCAGGCTTAGCTGTGCATTGAGAGGGAAATTAAAGTATATATTCCTTCTCCTGTAAAGAACGTGAGAAATCTGCAACATAGAATACTTCATTAATATTCTACAGGTAAAATATCATTGGTTTGCTCAATGCATTTAATGAAAAAAGAATCAAATCATTCTGCATGGCAAAGAGGAGTTGCCGTTCAATACCACACAGTTAATAAACGAAGTCACGCGCCAGTGCTTTCAAAGCATAGTTATCGATGTTAGAGTAAAATTAATTGATTGAAGTGAATAATTTGAGGCTTATTGAAAGCAATATCGCAAAAGTAGACGTTGGGTATCATAGGGTGGAAGGGAGCAATTGGCACAAAGTGTTTTGATGTCATGCTGGCCCATATAAAATGATGGTTTAAAGTCTCTCAAATGATATACAGTCCACAGTTTTGAATTAAAAAGTTGCTTGGAGAGTTTCAGATTCTTGTTAACATCTTTGCAAGATTTTTTATTTTTGGAGCATTCTGCACTTAGAATCCAAATGGTGTTCATTCCCTTTTGTTATTGCAGTTCTGATGAAATCAGTGCCGCAAGCATTTTGATGATGCCATACTGTTTTATGCCCCTCATATCAAGCCCATACTATGATATGAGGTCTGAATTCATGACGTTTGTTATATATCTAGCCTACATATTTTTTTAATATAAACAGGTAAGAAGATTTTTTCATCTCCTGAGCTTAAATTAGATTCATGTTGCATTTCAATGCACAGCAACACTTGGAACTACAAATATGACCATGGACCACAAAACCAGTCTAAAATCAAGTAGCAGTAGCCAAAAATACATTTTACGGGTCAAAATTTATAAAAAAAAAAAATAATAATTGGAATATTAAGTAAAGATCATGTTCCATGAAGATATTTAGTAAGTTTCTTACTGCAAATATATAGAATCTTAATTTTTGATTAACTTAATTTGGACAACTTAAAAGCGATTTCATCAATATTTTTTTTATTTATTTATTTATTTTTTACATCCTCAAATTCCAGATTTTCAAATAGTTGTATCTATGACAAATATTGTCCTGTCCTAACAAATCAATGTCTTATTTATTCAGCTTTCAGATTAAATAAATGTCAATTTAGAAAAATGTACACTTATGACTGGTTTTGTGGTCTAGGGTCATGAATATATATATAAAAAAAAAAGTATTGTTATTATCATTTGTAATGTCTGGAATTAAAATAGCATTTTTTGCCATGTGTATGTTTAATTTCGAGACCAAAATAAACCATTATTTTATGCACGGGAATATGAAAGACGAACACTCTTGTACATTCTGGTGACACAACACCTTTTTTATATATTTATTTATGTTTAATATGCACTGTATTTAAATATTTAAACAAGATAAATATACTTGAAGCAAATTGGGTATTAAGATTTTCAAAGAATGTATCACATTATTATTATTATTATTATTATTATTATGATTATTTTACTTCATTGGCATATGTTTGTCTTGTTTTAATCAGCAATATAAGAACATTTTGTGAACTATGCTTAAAATAGGAGATCATTCTCTTTGCCAGTGGTTTAGATGCATTCTTTCAAAACCAGTCTGACTTTATTTTTGCTCATGAAGTCAATTTATCTTGTTTAGATATTACTAATGGAAAGCAAGACAAATAATCTGATTAATGTTTCTTTGCATTGCAAATATTACAATAAAAGCACTCCAGTGGAGTTTTGGCTTTTTATAGAGGCGACGGAAGTAAACGTAAAACCCGATCAGATATCTGAAATCGGAAGCAATCCCTTATTTATTTCCATAAAGCACAGTGCAATCTGCTTTCAAAGTGAACTTAGTTCCACAATTCACTTTGCCATTATGGTAAAGTCAAAGGTGTAGTGTCACACTGAATAGAATGCATGACAGTCTAGAGGAAGTGATGTCGTGTTCATGACAGACAGATTACATGGTTCAGTAAATTTGCATATCCGAACGAATGTTTGAGATGAGAGTGACAGTTGCTCCCTGTTTGCATGCGGGAAAACACACAAACACACACACAAAAACGCATTAGCACTGAACTGCAGGCAGAGAGTCTTTACCAGGTGGCAAACAGGGGTCGTCACAGTATAATGTATGGGCTTTTTATTGGATGGCAACAGGATGACACATGGTGATGGACAGGGTGAAAAAAGGAGGGAAACTTATTAGAAATAAGTAAATGTAAATGTGATTCCTAATGTGGGGCGGTGCAATCATGTAGTGAACTACATGACTTGAAAGTCTAACGTTTTCTTTTTGAAATACTTTCAAAAATGGGTGATGGAATGAATTGTGAATGAGATGTGATTTCAATGACAGTGATAAATCCATCTAAACAATGACAATTTTCTTAAACGGTTGAAGTTCAAAATTGTCATTATGAAACTGCTGACACAATGAGGAACAGATGACTACAACTTCAAGCAATTCAGCATCAAATCATCTTCCTTGCTTCAACAGTGGATTCTAATGTATCATCAGGTGGTAACAAGGTAAAACGGTGTCCTACAAGGACTCCACATGAATGTAGCGGTGGCTGATAGCAGCCCGGCCAACGGGACACCCTATCTATCCTTGTCACTGTCAATGCTATCAGGAACCAGTCAATATCCCTCCCGCTCTTTTAGAAGCCTCACAAGTTTGCCCTGTGGCACTGCTGATAAACTTCCAGCAAAAAAACAAGCTTTATCGCGTCATAAAGACTTGTCCAAACATCCAATTACACCTCATCTGAGTCCTGTTTTACTTTTAAGCTGGGAGTTAATAAATAATATAAAGCCCCCAATCAGCTAGTCTATGTGATAATTGACTGCTGCGTCCAACCTACAATCTCTTCAGAACAGCTGGACCGAAATAACTCTCCAACGAAGGGACCAAGATAAGAGAGCTGAACCTACCTTCAAGACCCTTGCTGTCCAGCAGGTCAAACATGATGACGGCCACGGCCGACCAGGTTACGATGAGAGCCAGCACGAGGATCCAGGCCATGGGGGAGCTGAACGTAGTGTGCAGGTCATCGGTTAAGGTGCGTTTGGATGAACGTGCGGGATTTGCGCTTACATCATTCTTGGTCTCGACTATGGTAGTCGTGGTGGTGGAGGACCGCGCTGTAGGGAAAGATGGTGTGAAACAACATGTTAAACTAATGGTTTCAAACTGGCAATTTATGGTAAATATCTGGTCCAGTTTTAGTTTTATACAGTTGTTGTCACAGGTGTAGTTGTGTTAGAGCTTAGATCAAACCAGCTACAATGACCACTTTAAAGAGTTTGCCATAAAATAGAAATTATGTCAGTTCCTCCATGTTTTGGCTTTGTTTGATCAAAATATTCATCATACAAAGTCATTGTGTCACTTCAGATGACATACAGTATATACAATGGATTAATTTCATGCCATCCCTTATGAAAAATAAGTTTATTCAAGCGTGCTATTAGAATACTTCTTTTAAACTAAAAAATAGGAAAGTATACTTTCAGTGCTTTTTATGTATTCTCAGAAATGTGCTTTATATACTTCTCAGAAATATACTTAAAATTACATTTAAGTATACTTGACTTATACTTAGAAAAAGCCTAAATATATTTGAGCTTTACTTGTGCTCTGATAATCTGTGTTTTCATTGTTATACGCTAGGGGTGCTGTTGCACATCTTCTTTACCTAATTTCCAAAACACAAGTGAAGAAGAAATCGAAACAGCAGATGCTTTCACTTGTAATCAGAGACACTATGGATATGTAAAACTGTGTAACGTTATGGAATAAAATGTCAATCCACGAAGGGGTAATAATGACTGACAAGCTTTAGGGTGTTTTTTCAACTTACCCACATTCAAGTGTTTATAAAACAAGAATGCATGAAGCTAGTATAAAATGTTTTTGTTTACAACAGCAGATACCCTGTTCTTTCTTTTGATGTTTTGTATGTTGAGATATTCATATAATAAAATGTATACAAATACCTAATATATAAGGACTTAGTATTACACTTAAAGTATGATGTAAAGTTCACTTACATTTCATACTTGCAGTATAAAACTACTAAACTAGTAGTTTACTGAGACTATATTTCAAAGTGTACTAAAAATGCATAAAGTATTTAATTAGTAAACTATTAGTAAACCTTTAACAGTCCACTTTTAGTATACTTGCCATACAAACTGAAAACATAGATTTAAACTAGTTTACTCAAAATTTACTACTGTTATACTTAAAAGTATACTTTTATATACTAGAAAGTGAGCCAATTTGTCCCAAGGAGTATTGGAATAGTACACTTAAAAGTATACTATTAGTACACTGATATTTGTATATTTACTGCATAAGGTATACTTAAAAATATACCTGAACTTTATTTAAGTATACTTATTAAAATAAACTTGAAGTATACTTTTTGGTAACAGATCTTTGTCCTTCTTGGAGTTTGAACGTTTTGGGTATGATTGACTTTTGTAATAGTGCAAAAAAAAAAGCTGGAAGTGTTCAAAATGTCTATTTTGTGTTTCAGAAAAGAACGAAAATCAAACAAGTTTGAGACAAAATGAGGGTGAGTAAATGCTGAGAAATTTATTCAAACTACTCAAAAGATTCAGATTAGGGGTGTCGCGTGTAGGATATGGACCAATCAAACAATGGTTCATTAGATTTAACCAAATCAGTAGTTTATTGAATTAACAAAGAAGCAGACTTCCCCTTCACCCAACAGAACAGTGGGTGACACAAAGTCCCAGATATGCCTGATTACCATGGCGGCCAGGACGCGTCTGGCAGACCAAATGGGCTTTTATGATCTAAAAGAATGTGTGAAGATGCTCTCCCCCACCTTGACTGTCTCTAAAGCAATACTTTGTTCCACTGAAAGTGACTTATTTGTTAATTCTTAGACAAACCAACTGACACACATGCCCTCGTATATCAGTGTATGTATATTACGACTGTCCATGTCCTTTGCATTTCTTATTTTATAACTGTTTTATGCTTGTGTTATGATAGAATGCTATATGGTGTAGCCACATACAGTATATGCCATGTTTGGTCTCTTTCAACTCCTAGTTTGACTACCCAAAAGATGGTTTTTGTTATTTGTTGTTAGATGTGCAACATATTAGTGTTTTAAGAATCCTTAGCAGTATTTGCATCAACACCCAATCGAATCACCTATGCAAAATACTTTGGATCCAGACAAAGACCATTAACCTTCCCTCCAAAAATACAGGACACCATTGGCTCTCTGAACTTATAGAGGTGGGACCACCCTATAAGATAAAAGATTCACACCAGCCACACTTCGGGTGCATTCTTCGTGTGCATTCTTCCAGTGTGTTCTTCAGGACTCGAGCATGATCCGTCGGAGGTTCTTTTCAGAACCTAGAAGATGATGAGAAGAAGATGATGAGCTAAACTCTTCTGGAACTTCTAAGTCTGTGCCAGGCCGTGCGGCCTTGTCTTTCCATTCTCCAAGAATCATCAGATTTCGGCTGGGTCTCTCTCTCTCTCAGCCCTTTTGTTCTTCTTCACGTCACTGGGAGGAAACTCACAATCACCACAGAGTCAGGACATCTCGGAGGACACTCTTCAAACCGGAAGGAAGTGATCGCAAATCCAAAACCTTGAAACCATCAAGACCTTCATACGGGACTGCATTTGGACACGGGTCCACAACCAAGGCAATGCAAGTATCGTACATTTAACTAAACAAACAGAGGTTTAGTATAAGCTATAGACCCATTGAAAAATGGCACAGATGGTTTCACAGGTTAACTGACTCTTTCTATATCTTCATTTTCCTTGTTTTCTCTAATGCCTTCTCACTTGCCCTTCCCCCTGTATGAATGACTGTATGTTTGTTTGTTTAGATTAGTTATGTGTTAGTTCTTAGTTAATAAAATTCTTGTGCACAGATTACATGAGTTTCTGATTCTGCCTTGCAAAATATTAATGTCCCTTTACGATTTCTGATTCGAGCTACATGCTCTATGCGCTAGTATAAAAGAAAGTTATTTTCTGTGGCCAAGAAAATATTCTTTCTTTGAATACATGTGAAATTACCCTGAATGTTCGCTGGACGAACGGGTCAATTCATTGTAATGTAAATTCAGCTTTATCAAGATAATTCTATTGAATTATCCAAATATTATAATTAATTATAATGAGTTATGATTAATTAGTAATATTTCCCCTTGAGCTAATAAATGTACTACACGCGATATAGAGTGTTTTCAGGACGCCTCATCAATTGACCAGATTGGTGGCACGGAGCATAAACAGTGCCACTGAACCAAACAAAACTCGCATATTTTGCTGATTATTGCTGCTAAAAATGGTAAATTTTTGTCATGTTTTGGGCTGGAGTATTACAGACCGCTAACAGTTATACTAAATCAAGGTGAAGAGTGCAAAAAACGGTCTGAGAAACAAAAGGCGTTTGTGGTTGTCCAAACTGAACAAGGATAACTGAACCAATGATAATCGTGTAGTGAGAAATCATCTAATTCAGATGATCGTCTAATAATCTGTTGCTCCCGGAAATACAACATCTGCTGGTGATAGTTTACAAACATAGTTTATTTTGTCTGCGTAGAGCATCTACAGACAAAACAAAGAGTATATGTTAAACAGCAAGTAATTTATGTTTTAAAATGAGCCGCAGCGGTTGCAACTTCTGTTTCTACAGTATTTTGCAATCATTTCTTGTGCTTTTTAACACAGGGGATGGAAACGATGCCTTGTTTTCTAATATGCTTTAATTTTTCTCATACATTTTGTATGGAAACAACAGAATATGTCTATTGTATGCACATTTCATTGGAAGTTGTCTAGTTCTGTCACGTCGCTCACTCTCAGTGCAGACAGGACATAAGAGTTATAAAGACAAAGGCAGCTGGACAGCAGCAGATGAATGTTTGCTTTTTGTCTTTATCAATGCATTGCCTGGCAGAGAGATTGAATTAAACTTGTTGTCTGTAGATAGGGCACACATCTACAATGGCAATGTTTCATCGTTAAAACATCTCCAAGGCCACATGAGGAATGCTGGCACTGTGTCATCTGGTGGCCGGAGCCCCTTTAAAAGCCTCTTTTCTAAATTGATATAAATTCTTGCGGCAACTCAGTCTGAATTGCTGCTCAGAGAGTCCAAACATAAGGCACATGTGACCTTTTATAATACGCGCTGCTATGTTTACTAGACCCATTTATTGATCTTTGCCAATATTGTTGACTTAAATCATCGTAAATGATTGATTCTTGCACAAACTGTTTTGATTGTGTTTACAGGAATGCATTTGCGGATAATCCATTGTGAATCTGAGCCAAGATCAAGGTGGTGGTTCTTGTTTATGTCGGCCCATTTGCTCAGAGAGCGACTGTATTGTGCTACCTCTGCTTTTGGCTTGCAGATAATGACGTTTTCCTGTGTGTGGGGGTTTGGTACACACGTCACACACCAGAAGTGTTAGCTAGGACCACCTGTTGCAGCTCTTCACATTGCTCCCTGTTGTCAAACTGGATTAGACGTCCCATCCAAATGCTGACTCAAGGAGCTTTCTGTAGACACCATATGCTTAGCTGCATCTGGTTTGGCGTTTTGCCGTATCTTTCTATGTGTTATCATGACTTTGCCCTTGCAGATTGTCTACAAGCTTCGGTATCTGATCGTAGAGAAACATAAGATCGCAGATAGTGTACACAAAAGGCTTAGGAGAAATCTTTCCATGGCAACACAATGCGCAAATGCCACTTCAACTCTTGCTGCGACGTAAACCCGAAAGGAAGGGAAGGTGGTACAGAAAATGTCAATTTTCTCATTGCTTATTTTAATATAAGACCTTGTCCTCCTCAGATCTGTGTGTGGATATCCATGGCAACTAATCCCAGGTTAGTAAGTGAGAGCTGTTGAGACAATGAAGTCAACATAAAAAACACTCTGCACCGCTATTCCCTCAAGTGTCACTTTAGATATGATTTATTCAGGCTGATCTGAGAGACTTTTCACAGTTTAATCAGAATATCAAATTTACTTTTAAGTCTTTGCAACATTAAACCATTTCACGCAAGACTGGGGCTCATTTATGCAGGCCCTTGACGTCGATAATTGGCTTCTTTTTTTTTTGGAAACTCTATCTCAAGTCACTGATAATGACTTTAAAAGGTTTCAAACTTTTTAAACACATTTCTTTTTTTGGTTTGGAAACTGACAGGGTTTCAGTGTCCACAATGAAAATCTTTTCATTAACCTTAAGCTTTCAATGGGGACTGAAGCTTTTCAGAAGCCACAAAAGGTCCGCATTCCAAGTTTTCAAAAGTCATATGATACTGAAGATAATAACTGAAGTTGTTCACTTATATTCTCAACATGATGGTTGATTTGTAAATGAATCAAATATTTCAGTGAGTGATTTATTCATGAATCAAGCTAGTTCAAATCTTCAATCAAATCCGTTGACTCAATCTCATTCAGTCCTTTTTAAAGCTTCAGTTACCATTTATTGTAAATGCATGAAAAAGAGTGACTAGTCTTTGTAATTTCTTCTTTTGTCTTCCACAGAAGAAATACATGTTAGGAACGGCTTGGGTAAGTAAATTTACTTTCAGAATTGTTTGAAATGTAAATTAATTTAAATTTTTGGATGAACTATTCCTTTAAATCTATTTCCTCTCTAGATGATTGAACTGTATTTCAGTTGATAACACTACCTTAAAACCCTTAAAAAGCTGCAACAACATCAGAGGCCTGCTTCAAAGGATAACAGATTCCCATAGAGCCATATGATATGGTGTATTTTTAGCAGCTTTCAGCCACAAAATTCCCCTGCAAAGCAGATGGTTGCTGTCTAAGAGACGGTTAACTTGACTAAAAGACTAAGTTAACTTGAAGTACGTAACTGTATACTGTTAGTAGCATAATTTGCATTACATACACTAACGTTTACCTTGTTGTTAGAAATGTAACTGTAAAATAAAGTTGACAGTACCTTCCATCTCTCTCATGCACTAACAGGCTGAAAAAACAATCTCAAGAGTCAATTCCCCGGTCCGGAATAGTTTTCCGATCGAAAGCACCACAATGGCTCTCTGTGCCTTTCCTGTTAGAGTTCCAATAAAACTTGTGCTTGTGCCAGGGCCCCCTACAAGGAAGCGAAAAAATGGCACCTGTTGCTTAAAATGGCATAGGAAAAAAAAAACTATACACTTCCAGCTGGGGACCAAGTACCAGCAGGAAGGGAAAAAACAAGGCTAGGCTGTCAAAAGAGCAAATCAAGCCCTAGGTTGTCCTTATGTTTGTTACCAGCCCATGATGTGTGTGTGGGTCAGGAAACATGGGAGAGAGGGGAGGACGGGTTTCAAGGTAACCTTAGCTGTGACTGGACTGTGTGGTTTATTCTTAGATTCCCCAGCAGCAACGGCATTATGCTTTGCCTTTTTAGGCCAGGGGTGTTACCCCTGAAGAGGAGCCTTGCTGTCATCGTGTGAGTGTGCGGAAGGCAACCACACATGTGAAAACGCGTCTTTTAAAAGTGTGTTTTAGCACCGTTTTCTGCTAATTTACATAATGAAATATTGCATGTTATGCATTAAAAGCATAACATACTGCATAAAGATTTCTTTAATGGAGTTTTTTTTAGCTAAGATTCTAGTTAATGAATGCGTGTAAGAAACTGAGCTTGTGATAAACTCAGGTTAAGCTGTTTACGGTGGCTTGTTAAATATTCATGCAAATCAAGCGAAACCTTTTTCATAAACCGTGCAAATGGAACATTTAGAAAGTTGACCTTTAAAGAGCAAATTGCATTTTATTCTTTCAGCTGTACCTTCTCCGTATTTCAGGGAATAGGGAAAAGCATGAGATGTCAGAACATAAGCATGCTTTTAAGATCGTATAAAATCGCTTGACAAGAACAGGTAGTATTTCTATTGAAGTATTTCTTACTTAAAAAAAAAGTTTAGACGTGATTTTTTTTTTTTTTAGGAAAAGAGAAAATAATAGTTGAATTTATAAAATTGACCCGTTTAAAAGTTTACATATGCTTGATTCTTAATACTGTGTTGTTACCTGTATGATCCACAGCTGTTTTTTTTTTCTTCTGCTGTTCTTCAGGTCCAAAAATATTATTTTGTTATTTAATCATTTTTGTGTATTTGAACCCTTTCCAAAAATGATTGTATGATTTTGTGATCCAACTTTTCATCCATCTGAGGACAACTGAGGGCAACTATTACAGAAGGTTCAAACGCTCGCTGATGCTTCAGAAGGAAACAAAATGCGTTTGGAATTTAAAGATCAGGGTAAATTCAACTTATTTTGTGTTCAGGGAAAAATGTAAGTGTCTTCTGTAGCTTCTGAAGGGCAGTACTAAATGAAAAAAATAAGATATTTAGGTAAAAAAAGAAAAATGTACACATCTTCATTCTGTTCAAAAGTTTACACCCCTGGCTCTTAATTCATCGTGTTTCCTTCTGAAGCATCAGTGAGCGTTTGAACCTTCTGTAAAAGTTGCATGAATCACTCAGTTGTCCTCAGATGGATGAAAAGATGGATTCAAAACACAAAAATGCTGAAAAACCAAAGAATCTGTGGGACCTGAAGGATTTTTCTGAAGAACAGCGGGAAGTTCAGCTGTTTAGAACAAATAAGGGACTCATGAACAGCTACCACTAAACAAACAACAACAATATATATATATATATAATTCAGGTAACAACACAGTATTAAGAATCAAGTGTATGAAAATTTTTGAACGGGATCATTTATATAAATGTGACCCTGGACCACAAAACCAGTCATAAGTTGCTGGGGTATATTTGTAGCAATAGTCAAAAATACATTATATGGGTCAAAATGATTGATTTTTCTTTTATGCCAACAATCATTAGGATATTAAGTAAAGATCATATTCCATGAAGATATTTTGTAAATTTCCTACCATAAATATATCAAAACCTAATTTTTTATAAGTAATATGCATTGCTAAGAACTTCATTTGGACAACTTTAAAGGCAGTTTTCTCAATATTTAGATTTTTTTGCACCCTCAGATTTCAGATTTTCAAATAGTTGTATCTCGGCCAAATACTGTCAAATCATAACAAACCATACATCAATGGACAGCTTATTTATTCAATTTCTAAAAATTGACCCTTATGACTGGTTTTGTGGTTCAGGGTCACAAGTTATAAATTAAAATCTATTATTTTCTCTTGTGGGCTATATGTAAATGCCTTTTATGTGAAATGTTTTAGGTCAATACTAAATAAAAAAAATAGCATGCATTTTTAATCCCTCTTATTTTGGTAAAATAATGAACAATATGCAGATTCTGCAAGGTGTATGTACACTTTTGACTTCAACTGTAGATGTATATAGATGACACATGTGGACTAAATGCTACAAGACTTTAATTTTGAGTTAAAAATCTCCCATTTTAAAGCTGAAATTTAAATAATGTTAAAATACTGCGCGCTAAAATACAAAATTACTACTGAAGCAAATTTGAACATTCACATCAGCCCACAATAACAGCATTGACTTTGGCAATGATGTGAGTTTATGGACTTTAAAAAAGCTAAATAATAGTCTAAACAGTATAATATTACCACTAAAGTTTGATCTTTTTTCTTGTTCATTTTTTTGGAAGACCCATATTCATGAAGACAAACTTGCATCTTTAGTCTTGTCCCTTCGGAGCTTAGTATACAACAGAAGCTTTGCATTTCTCACCCACTCATCTGCATTGCTGTCGTATTCAGTCAACCCTTTTGCAGGTCAAGATGAAACATGCAGGTCTGATGAAATCGGGTGCAATGAGGAGGAAAAATGACTGGCATTGTGATGCGAATCACGGGTGTTTTTTCCGTATGCGCGCGTGTTTGTGTGTGCGTGCTGAGCCCACGCTGAGAGAAGGTTGACGCAGACACATTCTGTCCTGTTTAGTGCGCCGCTATGTCACCTCAGGGTTCAATCCTAGCTCGTCGTCTCTGAACAGCTATCACATAAAAGACACTGCGATGACATCTGTGACCTCCTTATCTCACAATAGCAGGGTTTTATATCAGCCAGATTTACATCTAAATGCTGCCTCTCTGAATAGCTTCTCAAGTCCCTGAAATGAGACAAGACTTTGCCAAGGGTCTGAATAAACTATCTGTAGCTATATCTATGGTGCAAAGGCGAGAAAAAAAGCATTGTGTTTTGCAGACGGCTCAATCAACGGTCTCTGAATGTCATGCTAAAAGTGGAAGCTGGATAACTAGTCATTGCATTAAATAAGCAAATCAACCAATTGAAGATTAGGTTCAGTTGCTTTTAGGAAAGGGAGTTGAGAACAATTTAAGAGTTTTATTTCTGTTTCTTTGCAGTTCCCTCACTGTTCCATAAACATTTCTTTTAAGGAATAAATATTTTGGCAAAGTCTGTGCTGCATGTTTTTGATTACGGTAATGAAAAAGGAAGAAATTAGTTTGGAAATCAGACTACACTATGTTTTTGATCCACTTAAAAGAACCGAGTCAGGAGTCATTCGCTTGAGAATCGGACTGTACTTGTTGTGCTATATGTTTTGATTCACTAAAAAGAACTGACTCAGGTGTCATTAATTTAGGAATCGAACTGTACTTGTTTTTGATCCACCAAAAGCCAGCAACTCACAGCAGTCCTCTGTTTGGAAATCAGACTCTACTAGATGTACCGCTTTTTGATCCACTAAAAAGGACTGACTCGCAGGAATTATTAATTTGGAAAATTAGACTTCTAGTTGTGATGCGTTTTTGATACACTAAAAAGAATTGACTCAGGAGTCATTCATTTGGGAATCAGATTATGCTAATTGAGCTCTGTTTTTGATCCAGTAAAAGCCAACAGCTCATAGGACTGTATATTTTTAATCCACTGAAAAATAACTAAAAGGAGTGGTTCACTTGGAAATCGGACTCTACTAAACACTGTATGTTTTTGATCCACTAAAAGCCAATGACTCATAGGATCCATTCATTTGAAAATCAGACTACACTGGTTGTGCTGTCTATTTTTAATCCACTGAAAACTAACACAGGAGTGATTCATTTGGAAATCGGACTCTACTAATTGCACTGCATGATTTTTGTTCCACTAAAAATGACTGAATCATAAGAGTTATTCATTTGGAATATTGCATTTTAATGATTGCACTGTATGTTTTTGATCCGCTAAAAAGAACTGAATCAGGAGTCATTCATTTGGGAATTAGACTATAGTTGTGCTGTATGTTTTTGATCCACTAAAAGCCAATGACTTATGAGAGCCATTCATTTGAAAATGGTTGTGCTGTATATTTTTGATCCTCTGAAAACTAAAAACACTCAGAAGTCATTCATTTGAATCAGACTCTACTAGTTACACTACAGTTTTTGATCAACTAAAAACGACTGACTCGTATGAGTCATTCATTTGGACTACTAAAAGCCAGCAACTCATAGGAGTTATTCATTTAAAAATGAGACTCTACTAGTTGCACTGCATGATTTTTGATCTACTAAAAATGACTGACTTGTAGAAGTCATTTATTTGGAAAATTGTTTTTGATCCACTGAAGGCCAGTGACGCAGGAGTCATTCATTTAAAAATTGGACTACACTGGTTGTGCTGTATATTTTTGATTTACTGAAAACCAACAGCATAGGAATCATGCTTTTGGAAATCAGACTCTACTAGTTGCACTGCATGATTTTTGATCCACAAAAAATTAGACTCTATTGGTTGCGCTGTATGTTTTTGATCCACTGAAATCCAGTGACTCAGGAGGCATTCATTTTAAAATCGAGCTACACTGGTTGTACTGTATATTTTTGATATATACTGAAAACCAACTTAGGAATCAGTCATTTGAAAATCAGACTCTACTAGTTGCACTGGATGGTTTTTGATCCACTAAAAAGGACTGATTCATAAGAGTCATTTATTTAGAAAATTGGACTCTACCGATTGCAGTGTGTATTTTTGATCCACTAAAAAAGAACAAATTCATTCATTTGGGATTGGTTCAGTGCTGGTTCACTTTGTTTTTGATCCACTAAAAAGAACTGACTCAGGAGTCATTCATTTGGAATTAGACTATAGTACTTGCGTTGTGTGTTTTTGATCCTCTGAAAACGAACAACACAAAGGAGTCATTTGTTTGGAATTTGGACTCTACTGGTTGTGCTGTATTTTTAATTTTTTTTAATCTACTGAAAGCCAGTGACTCAGGAGTCATTCATTTAAAAATCGGACTTCACTGGTTATGCTGTATATTTTTGATGTACTGAAAACCAACATAGCAATCATTCATTTGAAAGACTCTACTAGTTGCACTGCATGGTTTTTGATCCACTAAAAATGACTGACTTATAGGAAGTCATTTATTTGGAAAATTGTTTTTGATCCACTGAAAGCCAGTGACTTGCAGGAGTTATTAATTTGGAAAATTAGACTACTAGTTGTGATGTGTTTTTGATACACTAAAAAGAATTGACTCAGGAGTCATTCATTTGGGAATCAGACTACACTGGTTGTGCTATATATTTTTGATCTATACTGAAAAAATAACATAGGAATCATTCATTTGGAAATCCGACTCTACTTGTTGCACTGCATGGTTTTTGATCCACTAAAAACGACTGACTCGTTGGGAGTCATTCATTTAGAAAATTGGACTCTACCAATTTCAATGTGTATTTTTGATCCACTAAAAAAGAACCAAGTCATATGAATCATTCGTTTGGGATTCAAACAATGCTGGTTCACTTTGTTTCTGATCCACTAAAAAGAACTGACTCAGAAGTCATTCATTTGGAATCGGACTATAGTAGTTGCACTGTGTGCTTTTGATCCTCTGAAAACGAGCAACACATAAGAGTCATTTGTTTGGAATTTGAACTCTACTAGTTGCATTGCAGGGTTTTTGATCCACTAAAAAATGAACCAACTCATAGGAGTTGTTTATTTCTGAATCGGACTATACTAGTTGCACTGTATGTTGTTGATCTATTAAACAGAACTGTCTCAGGAGTCATTAATTTGGGAATTGGACTACACTTGAAAAACTCACTCTACTAGTTATACTACATGGTTTTTGAGCTACTAAAAAGAACCAACTTGTTTGTAAATTGGACTACACTAGTTGCTTTGCATGTTTTTAAAACACCACTAAAAATCTCATAATTTGACAATAGTTTGTTGTTGATTCTATAATAGTCTTGTAGTCCAATTGCATAGGTAGTGCAGGAAACGTCATTATGTCATTAGAGAAATGCCTGTGCAAGAATCATTTAGTTCTGGTGTTTTATTAGAATTAGAACTTGTTTTCAACTCATAGGGGTTATAAAATGTCTGTAATGACTTAACAAAATCAGCAGTCCATGCACAACTAAAAACTGCTGAGTGACATGATGTAGTCCCATCCCGTCAGAAGATCTTTGATGTAAAATGTACTTTTATGTGGAGCTGGATGTTGTGGATGTGGCTACCTAGTGTGGTGCTGTAGATATAAAAACAAAAATTTTGATTTACTCATATTTATATAATATTTTGGCAATGTGTCAATGGTAACACAGTTTCAGTAGGCAGATAACTAGTCAACATATAGAGCCTACTGTGTTTCTTCACAAATCTTTATGAAAGATATGCAGATTTGTTTTTTTTAACATTATCTCAGTCTTTGGTCTGTGAAATAAAAAATGAAAGCAACAATAAATAAATAAATAAATAAACAGCAATAAAAAAGCTGATGATTCTATAATGATGAAAAATCTGGCAAAGTAGCCAAATTTTCCATCCATGAATGATTTTAAAGAACTAATTTAGAAAAAAAAAAAGACCTTTTGTGAGCCACACAAATGCAGTTTCTGGAAAGAAAAAGCAATAAACCAGCAGGTTGTGAAATAAAAATGTGATGCATAAACTTGTCTATAAAAACAAAGCATTCACTTTTATAGCATTCCCTGTCTGACAACCAAGAATTTTACAGTTTGCAGTTGTCAGACGAAACAACAACACACTACCTCCAAATCACTTAATTTCATTTAGTAGGTAAAACTTGCATTACTAACCTGGCATGATACAGATTCGGGCTGCTTCATTGGAAAATAATCCTTCAGCACAGGCAGAAACTTAAAGAAGCGTTCGTCTCCCTAATAGACGTCAGGTTTTGTTCCTTCTCACATGGTGAGATCTGTAGCTGTTGCTGAGAGGAAGCAGACCCAGCAGTAAAGGATCGGACAAAACTGCATCTTAATGGGTAATTTAAAAGAACTGCTGATGAAGTCATTAATACTTAAAGACAGTCTGTCTGGAGTGCCATAGCAAGCAGCGCTAAATGACCATAATGGGAGGAGAGGTCAGGCCCTGATTCAAATGCTTTTGGAGAACAGGAATTTCAGGGGGAAAAAGAACAAAAATAGGCCTAATGGGCTCTGTCATTGTATTTCACAGGGAGGGGTGTTATGGATGTTATGAGTGCATCAAACCCCTGTTATGCCATGCCAAACCCAATCATAATTTAGTCCTGTCAGCTCTAACCGGCCATCTGGATGCTCGCCGTACTAGACAACAACAGAGCCATAAACAAGAAAGAAAATAGGTAACAGAGCAAACTGAGCCTCTGCTTTAATGGGAGTATTGATGGGATCATAATGTATGAATGAGGATAGTTTTTGAGGGGGTTGAAGCCTCCTTATAGAGCTGTTTATTGAGCCATAAGTTTCCTTCTATGCAATGCAACCCAGAAAGGTAGCAAGGACACCGTTAAAATAGTCAATTTGACATCAGTGAAAGAGAAGAAATTGTTGAATAAAGTCATTATTTTTGTTTTCTTTGCGCACAAAATGTATTAAGGTCAAGTCCCTGATGTCACATGGACTATTCTAACAATGTCCTTACTACTTTTCTGGGCCTTGAATGTGTCAGTTGCGTTGCTGTCTATGCAGGGTCAGAAAGCTCTTGGATTTCATCAAAAAGATCTTAATTTGTGTTCCAAAGATGAACAAAAGTCTTATGGGTTTGGAACAACATGAGGCTGAGTAATTAATGTCAGAATTTTTATTTTGGGTGAACTAACCCTTCCACTGAAGAATAACATTTGGGTGAGTAAAATGACATTCTTCAATACAGTGGGCTTCTGAATAAGCTTTGCTGTCTTTGTTTTCTTGAATATTAATAGAGGCTTTTATGAAGTTTTAATTAATGTGGGTATTAGATTTACCTGGAGTTTTAGATTTTTTTAATGAATAAAACTGGTCTAACAGTGACAAATAGTCGTTAAAATATCACAGGTCAGAATAAAGGAGCAGTTCACCCAAAATTGAACAGGGAATGGTGTTTAATTGATGGACTAGTGTTGTGTATTACATAATTATTATTTTGTAGTAATGGTGAATTTCTTCAAATCTCTTTTGATGAAAAAACAAACTCACCTACATTCATCCATCTTGGATGAATTGGAAAAATCTAGGATTACGAGTTTAAAGTCGAGAATAAAGTCTAAATATTACAAGAATAAAGTTTAAACATTTCAACAATAAAGACAAAATTACGAGAATTAAAGTCAAAATATTTCGACAATAAAGTTGAAATATTTAAAAAAATAAAGTCAAAATTGTTAGAGTAAAATCGAAGTGTTTCGAGAATAAAATAAAAAAAAATTCCAAAGTCTCAGCTTTCAAAATCTGTTTTATTAGTTTTATAGCGAAATACAAACAATGTGAATATGTCTATTACAATAATGTTTTTTCACACTCTGTAATGTGGCTGTATTCGCCTCAGTTTAAGTTTTGAATAAAACAGCTTGTGAATAGTCACTTATATACCTCAGAAAAGACAACAGTATAAATGATGTTAACGAGTTGGAGCCAACTTCAACCTTTAGAATGTTTAATTGTTGTTTTTAATTAAAATCACAAACATTTTTTGAGGAGTAGGTGGTGGAATTTTCACAAAGAAAACAGTATAATTTAATGAAACAAATGAATAAGGTGATTCACATGAATACAGTGATCTTTCCCGCCGCATTAAAGAACGTAAAAAATACATCATTGCAAGACATATTGTTTGTATTTCACTATAGAAATGATAGATTTTATAAGCTAAGACTTTATTTTATATAAAAGTATTAAAAGCACAAAGCTTATTGCTATTATTGAGTGGATGATGCACTACAAATAGGCCCAATGAATGCAATCAAAGATGTAAAAAAATTATTTCCAAGCATATTGTCTCCGCGAGTATAACATATGGTATGATTTCTGCTAATAACCCCACATAAAGTATCTCACAGAAGTGAGTACACTCCTCAGATTTTTGTAAATATTTTATTATATCTTTTCATGTGACAACACTGAAGAAATGACACTTTGCTACAATGTAAAGTAGTGAGTGTACAGCTTGTATAACAGTGTAAATTTGCTGTCCCCTCAAAATAGCTGAACATACAGCCATTAATGTCTAAACCGCTAGCTACAAAAGTGAGTACACCCCTAAGTGAAAATGTCCAAATTAGGTCCAATTAGCCATTTTCTCTCCCTGATGTCTTGAGACTTGTTAGTGTTACAAGGTTTCATGAGTGAATGGGGAGCAGGTGTGTTAAATTTTTGGTGTTATCGCTCTCACTCTCTCATACTGGAATTTCAACATGGCACCTCATGGCAAACTCTGAGGATCTGAAAAAAGAATTGTTGCTCTACATAAAGATGGCGTAGGCTATAAAAAGATTGCCAAGACCCTGAGCTGCAGAATGGTGGCCAAGACCATACAGCAATTTACCAGGACAGGTACCACTCAGAACAGGCCTCACAATGGTCGACCAAAGAAGCTGATTGCACATGCTCAGCGTTATATCCAAAGGTTGTGTTTGGGAAATAGATGTATGAGTGCTGCCAGCATTGCTGCAGAGGTTGAAGGGGTGGGGGGTCAGCCTGTCAGTGCTCAGACCATACGTCCACACTGCATCAAAATGGTCTGCATGGCTGTCGTCCCAGAAGGAAGCCTTTTCTAAAGATGATGCACAAGAAAACCCGCAAACAGTTTACTGAAGACAAGCAGACTAAGGACAAGGATTACTGGAACCATGTCCTGTGGTCTGATGAGACCAAGATAAACTTATTTGGTTCAGATGGTGTAAAGCACGTGTGGCGGCAACCAGGTGGGGAGTACAAAGACAAATGTGTCTTGCCTACAAGCAAGGTGGTGGGAGTGTCATGGTCTGGGGCTGCATGCGTGCTGCCGGCACTAGGGAGCTACAGTTAATTAAGGGAACCATGAATGCCAACATGTACTGTGACATACTGAAGCAGAGCATGATCCCCCCCTTCGGAGACTGGACCGCAGGGCAGTATTCCAACAAGATAATGACCCCAAACACACCTCTAAGAGGACCACTGCCTTGCTAAAGAAGCTGAGGGTAAAGGTGATGGACTGAGCATCTGTGGGGCATCCTCAAATCGAAGATAGAGGAGCTCAAGGTCTCTAACATCCACCAGCTCTGTGATGTCATCATGAAGGAGAGGAAGAGGACTCCAGTGGCAACCTGTGAAGCTCTGGTGAACTCCATGCTCAAGAGGGTTAAGGCAGTGCTGGAAAATAATGGTGGCCACACAAAATATTGACACTTAGGGCCCAATTTGGACATTTTGACTTAGGGGTGTACTCACTTTTGTGGCCAGTGGTTTAGACTTAAATGGCTGTGTGTTCAGTTATTTTGAGGGGACAGCAAATGTACACTGTTATACAAGTTGTACACTCACTACTTTACACTGTAGCAAAGTGTCATTTCTTCAACGTTGTCACATGACAAGATATAATAAAGTATTTACAAAAATGTGAGGGTGTACTCACTTGTGTGAGATACTGTATTTAAAAATAAAAAAATTCTGGTGGGCTGGCAACTTCTCCCAATCCGTACCATTTGAATGTGCAGGCTATAAACATTTCGATTTTATTCTCGTAATTTTGATTCTCAAAATTCAACTTAACTTTGTTCTTGTGATTTAGATTTTATTCTTTTACTTTTTTGACTTAATTCTCGTAATTTCGACTTTATTGTCAAATTTTGATTTTATTCTTGAAGTATTTTAACTTTATTCTTTTAATTTCATCTTTATTCTTGTACTATTTTAACTTTATTCTTGTAATTTCGACTTTATTCCTAGAATATTACAACTTTAATCTTGTAATCATAGAATTATTATTATTTATTTTTTTAAAATTGCACTAAAACGCCGTCGTACAGATAACCACAATAGTTCAACATGTATAAAATAGCGGCTCAGCTGCAGTCCTTCAGGTCTCATCGTGGACCAGTTTAAGCAAACAGGTTGTAATGAATGACATTTAATTGAAAAAGGTAATTTTTTTTTGTCCTTTCTCTGGGATTTAACCTAGTGATGCTGGTCTCATCCACAGCAATCCATAAAAGCCCATCCTAAAAGCTAGCCGGATATTGATAGTGACTCAGCTGGGATTGCTCCTGCTGGCTAAATTGCAAACGTTCCATCATTGTAAAGTCCACAATATTATTGGAGTTGTATAAAGATCTGGCCATGCGACATGCTCTTTGGCAACACATCCCTCTGAACTGAACGCGGCCCAATACTGTTGGACGTGTTCATGTGTAATTAGACTTGACAGGGCTGCAGCATCCCATATTAAAGTGCTGAGATGGCCAACCCAATGCATCACTGATTCCCACTCAAGGAAAGTACGCCGGACACCTGAAAGGAGCCGCATCATAGCACAGCTGCTGCGGCCCTGCCTGCCGCACTTTCTTTGTTCAGATACCGTACCATCAATTAAAAACCCTGCATTGCAGACGCTCCTCTGGCATTCATTAGTTTTCAAAGCTCTCTAAAAGTGTCACCGTGAAAGTTCAACCAATCTCTCTCTCAAGTTCACTGGCAGCTAGCAGAGCTTGCTGGCAGCTATCAGTAGAGGCAGATGTGGAGGCCTCAGGATAAAAAATGTGCTGAAAAACACCAAGCTGTAAATGCACACTTTAAAACGTGTAGGATAATTGCAGAGGTTGTGCAAACAGCCTCGTTCGGTGGTAATGTGTAACGTCTGAGCTGATGGGTCAGCTGTGTTTGTAAGGCGAACACTTACATACGAATAGAAAGTTGAGTGAATTGTGCTGTGGTTGTTTACACTTTGAGTGTTAAAAGAAAAACTCACTTAAATATGACCATTCTGTAGGAAAATTATTACTGGAGTACATTTTACATGAAAATACTATTTTAGTATTTTGGCTTGAGAGTCATTTCTCAGTAAAAATTGTGTCAAAGTAAATCCTGCGCCATTTTTTTTTCTGTGTACAGTTGAGGTCAAAAGTTTGCATTCCCCTTTCAGAATGTGCAAAATTGTAATAATTTTTACCAAAATAAGAGGGATCATACAAAATGCATGTTAATGTTTATTTAGTACTGACCCGAATAAGATATTTCTCATAAAATATGTTTACATGTAGTCCACAAGAGAAAATAATAGTTTTTAAAAATTATCCCATTCAAAAGTTTTCATACACTTGATTCTTAATACTGCGTTGTTACCTGAATGATCCAGTGTTTTTTGTTTAGTGATAGTTGTTCAGGAGTCCCTTTTTTGTCCTGAACAGTTAAACTGCCTGCAGTTCTTCAGAAAAATCCTTCAGGTCCCACAAATTGTTTGCTTTTTCAGCATTTTTGTGTATTTGAACCCTTTCCAACTGTGACTGTATAATCTTTTCACACTGAGAACAACTGAAGGACTCATGCAACTATTACAGAAGGTTCAAATGCTCACTGATGCTCCAGAAGAAAAAAACATGCATTAAGAGCCAGGGTGTGAAAACTTTTGAACCAAATGTGTATATTTTTCTTATTTGGCCTAAATATCATAGTTTTTCATGTAATACTCCCATTTAGAGGCTACAGAAGACAGTTACATGTTCCCAGAAGACAAAATAAGTAAAATTTATCCTGAACTTCAAATTCAAAAAGTTTTCACCCCTGGTTCTTAATGCATGGCTTTTCCTTCTGGAGCATCAGTGAGCGTTTGAACCTTCTGTAATAGTTGCATATGAGTCCCTCAGTTGTCCTCAGTGTGAAAAGATGGATCTCAAAATCATACAGTCATTGTTGGAAAGGGTTCAAATACACAAAAAAGCTGGAAAACCAAATAATTTATGGAAACTGAAGGATTTTTCTGCTGATCAGCGGGCAGTTTAACTGTTCAGGACAAACAAGGGATTAATGAACAACTATCACTAAACAAAAAAACACAGCTGTGGATCATTCAGGTAACACAGTATTAAGAATCAAGGGGGTGTCATTTTTATTGTAATATAATTGTACTTCAGCTATTATTTTCTCTTGTGGACTATATGTAAACACCTTTTATGTGAAATATCTTATTCAGGTCAGTACTAAATAACAAATAACATGCATTTTGTATGATCCCTATTATTTTGGTTATTCTGAAAGGGGGATTTAAACTTTTGACCTCAACTGTATTTACTAATCTTGTATTGTTTTGAACTTGTATGCAGTTTTTTTTTCTCTGTAGGATCACAAATGTTGAACATTTGAATTGTAGTGCAAAAAAAAAAAAAAAAAAAACTATTATAAAAGTGGTCTACAGGTTGACTTGTGTGTTTGAAAATAAAGGGCAAGAGTCAAATGGACCTCCTTTATGACACTTTTATGAACACTTTTTAAAATAAAAAGGTTGTATATAAAACAGATTTATTGGAGTACATTTTACAAGAAATGTAAATCATTTCAGTTTTTCTACTTTAAAGTTTCACATTTAACTCAATGTTTGTTGCCATTTCTTTGTAATTATTTGTAAAGTTTACCAGCAATTTCTGAGAGAAGATTGATTCTATGTTGAGCAAATGAGAAAATGTTCATTTTAGGGTGAACTATTTAAATTTCGAGATCTATTCACCTCTTCTTGTCTGCTCCGTAGATTGCTTCACATAAACAGCAACTTGCATCATTTGCAAACTTTGATCAAACAGTCTGTCGCAGAGCAACAAACAAACTGGGGGCAGGAAATTATCATCAATATCTGATGGCCTTCTGGAATGCAGGTTTTAAATGATTCAAACTGGCAGTGAGCTGCAAAAGCACTGTGGTTTCCCTAACACAGCAGCACTCATTGTGTGATGTGTTTATCTGATGCCAAGACACAATTTGTGTGGTGAACATAATTCATCTGTTGTGCATCTGTGAAAATAACTTTAAATGATTAAAAATTATACTCCTTGCATTGCCGTTTTCAAACTTTACTGGAGCATGTTGAATTCTAGCCCAGTGGACATAAGCTTTAAAGTAAGTATTTTAATGCTAAATAATATAATCAGCACATTTTAATTGCCATTTGACAGCCCTGACATTTAATAGATGGGAGCGTTTAATGCTGAGTTGCTGAAATGTTATCCTACATCCACAAGGGGGCACTGAAACACCCAGAGGGGCCAATCTCTGACTTATTAAAAAATTAATTGAACAGCCCTTCTGCAGGCTGTTATTGAACACCTCATTATTGGAGCTTATGTAATCAGCTCTCAGTGTTACACTTATTAAGACATACCGACAGGTAGCGTAAAGCAGGACTGCTACTGTTTGTTAACACTGGCTTTGTAGACTAATTACCTCTAATATACTGTACCTCACTGCAGTCACGCATACCTGTAGTTGCAGTGTGTGACAAATAGAGTCACTCGAGGTAATAATATACAAGCCAGCAGAATGAGTGTACAAGGGAAGGATAATAAATAAATAAATAAAAATATGATACAGTTGTGGGATGTCCTTACAAAAACTGATTTTTTATATATACATAAAAGTTGCTATATATTCCAAAGCAAACACTTATGTAATATAGTAATTAATATAATATGTACAATACTATATGCAATAAATATTATAAAGTTAATTAATGTAAATGAAAGCATCTGCTGCATGAATTTATGTATATAATGATTTGTGAATTTCTTTAGCCCTTAGCTGAACCCATTGCATCTCAGAAAAACATCTATTTAGCATGGCAACCATCTGCTCACATGCTCAAGTCTTTTATAAGAATTCCATCTTTGTGAACAAATTATAATATTGTGATTAAAACATCTAAAAACTAGAGATTTCAATATGAGATGTAGTGTAACAATGAAGTCTGCCTATAAATACATTGAAAGCCATAGCGTCTGTCTTGTAAATATGTGAAATAGCCATTGTTTTATTTAAATGATACAATGCAGCTTTACCATCCACGGTTCAGCCTGACAACGAGAGTGTTTTTGAGGTGCAAAGGTAGCTTTGAAGGAATAATGTGCTGATTTTTCACTGTTAGGCAGGTGAAAATCCTATGATGGCATGCTGATGGAATAAGAGCAGATCAAATAAAACATTCAGGAGAACCCAAAGTTCAACCTCACTAAAGCACAAAGCAGGAAAGTGCATCTGTCTGGTGTCCAATTTAAAGTGATAGAAGTCAGGGCTCTGCAGTAGCTCATGAATTTTTAAAGGATCGATATCTCCCCGTACAGCTGCTACAGATGCGCAGTCCTTCTTAATTTCGTATTCTTTAATGGTTCGCCCCAGTTTGCCCAATCTAGATTAAGATTTGAGAAAGCTATCAGATACAAGCAGTGTGACACTTTCAGGCGGATAATTAAAATTTTGTGACGTGAATGAAATAAAATTAAATCATAGATGTGAATCAAAAACAGCTGTGTCTCAAAGAGTCAATTTTTTTGTCTATTTTCTATCTAATTTTGTCATGTGCTGACGTTAATGACTTTCATTTCCACCGGATTTGTTTATTACAGTTTGCTTGCTTGGACATTGTGGAAACTTGGCAAATGCGAGGACCAGGCGTGATGGAAAACTCAGATAAGTCATGTGGCATGGAACATTCGCACAAACCGAACCCACTGGGGTTGCTAACTATCCCAGGTACAAGTGAAATGAATCCAAGATTACACCAGAGCACAAGCATGACAGGAAGGAGGGGTCCGTGGTTTTGCCTCAAGTCATTACCTCCGGAAATCGGAAAGTAAATACATGCTACTGCCACTCAAGATTGCTGAGAAAATGAACGCATGCCATAAACATTGATGGAGAGACTGATTGTGTGTGTATTTTTTGTGGGTGTGGGCTAGTGTTTATGTCCATATTAGAGATTGCAATCTATATTTCGCTAGCAAGTACAATTTTCTGCTTATATAAATTGTGTGTATATATAGGATGTAAAGTGTATATTGTATTTGCTATTGAATGCTTGTTTCTAATTGGTCAGTTGCAGAATAATATTCGCCATCATCCTTGGCAAACTGGCAAAGCTGTATAGCAATCCGCTCGAGTGACTGATATTGGATGTCATGTCTTTCATGTCTCTTTTCACACAGCCAACTCATATCGTTTCGAAACGAAAAACTGCATCTCAATTATTGACTGTACTGAAAATAACCTCATAAGACTTAAGTGTTATTAAAATGACTTTTAATAGTATAGCAGTGTTCATATCATTGCTACAGATTGTTTTCACGACGCGTCATAAATCGGCCATATTGAATGTAAACAATGCCACTGAACCAAACGAAACATGCATATTTTGCTGATTATTGCTGCTAAAAAAATGGTCAGTTATTGTATATGTTTTGGGCTGTACTAATTGGTTAAAGCGGGAAAAACATTTGGAGCGCTATAGACTGCCAAAAGTTATAACGATTCAAGGAGATAAGTGCAAAAAATGATGAACAAAAGGCGTTTGTGGGTTGTCAACTGAACCAGGATTTCCAGGGCAAGAATCTTGCCAACATTCATATTTGTTCTTATCATTTCCGGTAAGGCAGGTGAAATATTAGGCTAATATATCTTTACCACCTATTAACTTTAGTTTGTCAAAATAATTGTTCCATTTTTCTGCTTACTAAGTCCTTCTCTATATGATTTAGCAGCTTCCATACATTTGTCCCATGGTTTAGACAGCATAAATTAGCAGAAAAACATATTTAGTAGTAGATTAACAGTGGAATCCATGCTGTTGTTTACACCCGAGTACCGCCAATATGGCCACGCATCCAGGTACCTGAGCAAAGGTGAGGTAAGTGCAAATGCAAGCTACTATAGCTGAAATTCTAAAGAGATTTCAACTTGAATCAATATTTCAATATTGACAATTATTATTTAGCGAGGGTACTTACTAATAACATTAAAACGCGTGATGATACAGTCAGTTCGTTATCGCGAAGTAAATCCCCAGTAAGCAGCCAAAACGGTGCTGTAGAAAAAGTCTTTTCAAAAGAGCCTTTCAATTACAATAATATTATGGAAGCTTGCAAAACGAATTATAACATTGCTAACAAAAACATTTCTTTTCATTGTAGACTTTGAAACCCGAGGGTGCCGTTTAAATTCAGACCTGGAATTTCCTGAGGGCGAACGAAGCAATTACAGCCCGTTGTATATTTGCGTCTTGCCCAGTGACCCCCCAACACCACACAGTCATTATTTCCATATCGTGTTGCTCTCACGCCCACTGAGAGAGGGAGCAGAGAGCTCATCCGGTGCATTGAGGGACGTCCAGGTCCTCATCTGCGCTCTGTACAGCATCAGCACCAGCCACTGCGTGAGAAACAAACCGAGTCGCATCCCCGCGGAGAGCAGCACCGTGTGCGCTTCATTCAATCTGGAGCGTCAGATGGTGCAAGATGCACCGCTTCTTTGTCCTCCTCTACACTCGGACTGAGCAAGTTAACGCTGGAAAGGACCAATAGTAGTTGAGGGACCCGAGAAGACACGTTTGAGCTGTGCTGAAAGGTTCCTACAGGACGCGCGCTTGGATTATTGTCCTCCCGTGGATTTCCTACTGGACAGCTAAACACGCTCACCGCGGCTTTCAGAGAAATAAAGCAAATCATTGCAGCCTAAAATGTGTTAATTCGGTTTCTTTCTAGCAAGGGAGGAGCAATGAGAGCGTAAACAACACTGGGTGGCTTTGTTTTCTCAGACACGGACCCGTGGAAGATCACATTGACATGTCTTTCAGTGCAGGATTTGGAGCTACCGTTATTTCTCCACTAACTTAGGAGAGTGTTGTTCGTATCTCTTTTACTTTGCAGTGGACCTCAATTCTACTTTTTTTTTTGACAAACACATGCAGTTTTCTTCATATATTCTTTCTACATGGTGGAGCGCTTGGGATGCTTTCATCGGAAGGGCGTATTTGAGTCGCGTCTATCGCCTTTGGAGTGAAGAAAGACCCCTTTAAACCCGTTGCCTCGGCATTATCTTGTGGAGTTACAGCGACCCACGTGGAAACACGGACGCGAAGGAGGGCAAGATGGGCTGTTGCAGTGGTAGATGCACGCTGGCATTTATATGTGGCATGCAATTGGTAAGTGATAATGCTTGAGTAATTTCTAAACCTGCGTGATGGTGATAGTTCATGCATTCGAACCTGCAACCTTCTGGCTATGTTAAATTAGAAAACCGCATTTCAATCTAATAATAATAATAATAATAATAATAATATAAAAAAACATTCTGTTTTACCAACAGAATTGGTAAAAAGTCTGATTGCAGTAAGCTTGGGTGAAAGTTCATAGAGGGTTTGAACCTACAACCTTTCAGCTGTGATATTACACAGTTGTGGAATTAGGTTTGTTTCAAAAATCCAGTCACTTGTAATTGTGCAAAAACTATAGTTGTCTCCCAGAAGTGAAAGTGAGAACTCAAGAACCCAAGTGTCCACCCGACAAGTGGTCAGTGATACGGCACTAAGATGTATGTGGCCGTGAGTAATCTTAGTGGAAATAATATGGGGCTATATGTGGAAACCCTGCCTCGTTATATTACACCGGAGGGCTGATGGTGCTCATGAAGGCAGGGCTTGTGTCATTAGCCTGGGGCCACTATCATTTATGCTTATCTTCCCACTACCACGGGTCCTGACAGCCAATTAGGAGTTTTAAGTTAAAGAAGCTCAGCCAAGTCTCACTGACCAACTAAAGCAGAAAACGATTACTTATTGCCTCCGCTAGAGCTTTAACCGTCAGAATGTTTTCTAATCTAGTCCTGTTTGAAAAGATGATTTCAGTCTGGTGTTTGCACACCAACATTGGGCTCTGTAAGAATTCACAGAGCTGAGTAATTGTACTCTTCCCAGACTATCTCTGTGACACCTTTTTGAATCACTCTTTCAGTTACAGTAATGGATAGTGGCCAGCGACAGTCTCGCCATGCCAACCAGCTGGCACGGTGAATCAGGCGTGCGTGATAGATCACATGACAACTGGCAAGCGGGACTACACTAATCCAAATGGACGTTTGTAGGTTAATGTATCACGCAGGTCATTAACCCAAGGAATCGGCCGTAGTGGGTGATGTCACCACCTGGTGTCTATTAATCAGACCTCACTCAGTGTTCATGACTAGAAGCGGGGTGATGTCATAAGCGAGTCTTTTGAGCGGGCTGATGTGATAAGCTCCCAAGTTACTTTTGAGTAGCTGTTAGTTTGGGATTAGGGTGAAAAATGAGGAGCATTCATGTTTTTTTTTGTTTTTTTCTGATATGAGCTCTCTTTTGTCCTCTCTGTTTCTCTGACCTTTTCCGATCCTCTTTTCCCCATGTTTGCTACTATTCTGAGAGAGAGAGAGTTCATTCTGAGCACAACTGAGATGCCCTCACTTGGATGCTCTTAAGGTTTGGAAACACATTCTTGTATTTCAATGTTTTGTGTTTGTTCCTCTTGACCAACTCAGTAGGAGTAACTAAATTTACTTTCTAGGTAAATCCTCAGTCATGGTCTTTCTCTTCATGAGAAAAAGAAGGGTAATTGCCTGAAAAAAGTCTTTTAATGTCCAACGTCTAAAATTGTGAAGCATTTAAACTTTATTTGAACTCCATGTTATTGGTTAGAGGTTAACATAAATGGCAAATGCTCATATGTTGTTGGTAGCCTCCACATATGGTTTCATCAGGGAGGTCGGGGCAATTGCCACACTTTTGGTTTATTCACATTTATTCCTGGCAATAATACAGAAAAATTCATCCTGTTTTTCAGCATTATTTGTGTGTTTGAACCCTTTTCCATGACTGTAGGATTTTGAGATCCATCACTCATATGCAGCTATTACAGAAGGCTCAAACGTTCACTGATGCACAAGTAGGAAAAAACGATTAAGAGCCAGGGGTGTAAACTTCAGTGTGAAAAGGTGGATCTCAAAATCATACAGTCATTGTTGAAAAGGGTTTAAATACACAAAAATGCAAGAAGAATTTTTGGGAACTGAAGGATATTCTATTCTATTATTCTAAAGAACAGCGGGCAGTTCAAATATTCAGGACAAAAATGGACTCTTGAACAACTATCACAAAAAAAAACAGCTGTGGATCATTCAGGTAACAGTTGGCTTTAAGAATCAAGCGTATGTAAACTTTTAGAAATTAAGCTATTATTGTCTTTTGTGGACTATATGTAAATGTCTTTTATGTGAAATATCCAACGCTATTTCACGGGAATTCGTACATATTTTATAAGGTGGCTAAATCGTACAAATTTGTACAACCTAACTCGTACAATTTTGTACGATTTGCCTAGACCCCAGTGACGGGTAGGTTTAGGGGCGGGGTTAGGTGAAGGGCATTCGTACAAATTCATATGAATTGGGAATGTAAAATACGTACGATTTAACCAAAAACGTATGAATTCATAAGAGCGAGGTCGTACGAATTCGTACGAAGTAGCCACCTCGTAAAATACCTACAAATTGTCGTGAGACCAGGCTGGAAATATCTTATTCAGACCAGTACTAAATAAAAAATTACATGCATTTTGTATGATCCCTATTATTTTGGTAAAATTAACGTTTTGCAGATTCTTGTAAACTTTTGGCTTCAACTGTATATTATATATATTATTTTATTTAAAAAAAGAATGTTCTTATGTGATTTATTTAATTTTTAAAGAAAGATAACTGTATTTTCTTTGGTTTGCTGTGAATATATAATTTAAAATGTGCAGATTAAATTAATTATTAAATAATTTGCTAGACCGCAAGAGCTCTTTTCTGAACCGCAGCAGCAAAAACAGTGGTTATGTAACTTCTTTCTTTCTTTCCATTTACTGTGCACTGAACTTCTGCAAACTGTCTGCAGATTAATCTGCTAAGAAACTAATGTAGCAGATTGGCTATCTGTGTGCATTAGTCGACCATTTTGCCCCAGTGATATAGAGCACCCATGTCACATCATGACATGAGTTACTGTAAATAAAAAGTTTGTAGCCCTTTTCTTCTGTTGGAATGGCTGTAGAAAAACGAATCAAATGGAGCTAATGCACTCAGCCCTGCTAAATTACCAAGCAGACAGTTTTTTATTGCCTAAGGCTATAACAGAGATAAAATGTCCATAGTTAAAGCATTTATAAGAGTTTTCTCTCTCGTGGTTTTTGTGTCTGGCAAGTATAAATGCCTGTGGTTCAACAGTGTGGCCTGGAGGCCCAACATTCTGACATAGAAGCAAAGAAAAGAATATCGTATACTCAAGGGATGTGTTTATAGAGATTGCTCAAAGATGCATTCATAGAATGGACATCTGGTAAAATAGTTTGACTCTATTATGGCTGATGAAAAACTTGATATCTGTTGTCAAAGCGGTCCTTTTAGCTTCAGCCTCTGACAGTGTCCCTATGGACGGCCTGATGCATATTGTACGCAAAGACGAATACAGCTGGTGATATCTGCCCGTTCCAATTGGCTGCCCACAAGGGAACTTCTGGGAATCAGGCGTGCACTAGTTTTTTATCAGGCAGTCGGAAAGATTTGTTTACATGCTACCAGATTGCTGCAGATGTTACAGGCTCAGGGCATTGAAACTTAGTTATTCAAGAGTTTTGTTTTAGACATCCTTGTATCTTATGTCCTTGAGGAAGGGTCTGACTAGAGCAGGGATCCTCAAATCTGGCCCGTGAGATCCACTTTCCTGAAAAGTTTAGATCTAACCCTGAGCATGCTAATCAGTGTATTCAGCATCATTAGAAAATCACAGGTAGGTGAGTGTGATCAGGGTTGGAGCTAAACTCTGAAGCGCATTGGCCCTCCAGGACAAGATTTGAGGGACCCTGGACTAGAGCCTCATGATGATTGAAAATGCGGTCGAGGAATCTAGTCATAAAAATGAAATTTACTGTATATTGTCGTGGAATTTGCAGAATTTTGAATGAATAAATCAAAAGTAGGTCATTACACTTAAATCAAAACGCGATATGGACTAGTGTCTGTGAATATTAAGCCGCAACAATATTTAAATATGAATCCTGCATGTTCTGCGTGTCTCTGTGTGAATGAACAGGTAAACATAATTTATATTTAGATATATATTAAATCAATTAAATGGAAATTCTTTTTATTATTACAATTAAATTACTAAAAAAGAATCCAGAAAATGAATGGAAAACAGAATTTGGTAAAAATAAAACAAATGTATTTCATAGGGCATAACATTTTTTTATTTATCTTAAACTTTTGATAAATTTCTGTTAAATTGTATAATCAAGTATCTTGATTTCAATTAATTATGCTTTTTGATTTTTATTATTATTATTATTTTTTTTTTTTGAGCCATTAAGCGTCTAGAAAAAAACACAATCTAGAAAAATGGTAAAAACGGTAAAAAACGAATTTGGGGAAAAAACAAAACAGATTTCATAGTGCTCTACCATGTGGTTCTCTCAAATTTGCTCTAATTTCCTTATTAACTTTTAGTTTTTGTTAGAGCTGTGTATTACCAAGAATCTGGCGTTGCGATACATAGCACAAGACGGGTTGCGATACGATATGTTGCGATACTGTAAGCAAGCCGATATATTGGGTTATATCTCATTTTATGAATAGGACAAACTTTTAGGAAAGCTGTAATTAAGAACACACCACCATATGCAGCATGCAATCCTTAGCCAAAAAAAAAAAAAAAAAAACACACACACACTGGGATCTGTATTTGCATTAATCAGTCCCTGTAACATTAAATGTTATTGAACAACTTTTTGTGTAGTACGAGTAATGGGGGAAAATACAGTGCTTGCAAGATTCTTCAATTATTAAATGTATAAAATTATTATTTTTTGTAATGTACAATAAAACTGTATAAGTTGCATATACAAAATATTATATTATTGTATGATTACCATAGACTATACAATAATGCAGTTCACATCACCTTCATAAACTGAATAAAAACAGAAAAATGCAAAAGCACAATGATGCACATTCTTTATTCTATATTTTGTAGATGCAGAGTTAAAAAAAATAGTTGAATTTTCTGTAGAAAAGATAAATTGTCATCTTGTTCCAACCAAAGTGACTTGAACGCACCTGACGTTGTAATGACGACTTGTCAACTCGTAAGTACAAACGTCCCAGGAGGACTTGAACAGTGACAGGAAATACGGACATGCCACTAATGTTAGTGTTAATGGAGGATTAAAAAGAATAGTTCCTGCTCCCGCCTCGGTGTACAAATCTAAAGTGTGGCGTCATATCGACTTTTGAGGTCCGCGTCCATCCCAGGGCCGCGGTGCTGGCGCCGCCTCGGCTGCACGGCCCGCTTCTACTGCGCGGAGGAGTGACGGCCGCACGGCGCTTCCCGTGAAAGGGCCTTCGCGCCCGCAAAGGTGGGGTTGATGCGCAGCTGCCCGCTGCTTTCTCTCGTGGTGGGGCCGTATTGTGCAGTTGAGGCGGTGCTCTCTTCTCAGTATCGGAGATTCCATGCTGAACATAATTACAAACTGAAAAAGTTGCGAAATCCAAAACTTAAGAAATTCTCAGAACAAAAGGTTCAGATTGTCCAATATCTGTATTCATTTGATTGTTTTACAATTCTTTTGTTTTCTTTAGGAATCCTGTAAGCACTTTATTTTTCATTGATATTCAGCAGATGTAGCCTAATTCTTAAGTTCAGATCAAAATGTTCTGACATTGTATGTTACAAATATGGTCTGTTTATAAAAGCTTACATTTTATTCATTTCAACAAATGTGCCGTCAATACAGATGCTGCATTGTACTGTTTTTGTCTGTGTCTGTTGCATCCGGCACGTTTTTTCACTGACACCCCAACTCGTAATAACAACTTTGTGGTGGCATTCATATGCGTTCAACTCGTAAATACAATCTATCCTACATGACTTGAATGCACCATAAATTCAGAGATACGAAGATTGCAATCTAACGGTCAGGATACAAACTGCCATGAATCTTGTACGATTGTACAATACAGTATCACCAAACAAAATATTGCGATACACGCGCGTATCAATATTTTCTTACACCCCTAGTTTTTGTGGAAACTGAAGCATCATTGTTTGAATGTTTTACCACTTTGTTGCACGCCAGTCTGTTGTTGTGACTGCATCAATTTCAGATTTATCTGCCCTCGCACACCCTTATCAACAACAGTTGGTCATTTTACATGTTGGTAAGAAGGCTGTCTAAGTGGGCAGTTCTTGGCCAGAATAAGCTGCAATATGCAGTATTTAGTGTTAAGAGTCAAAATATGGCATTATATAATGTCATAAATATTTAAAACTCTTTGCTGAGTTTGTTTCTAAATGATTTGATTGAACTGCTTGCTTATTAATCAAACTCATCGCAATTAATCACACACATCAGTGTTTTCTGAAAAAATGAGGCGAGTATCCCTTAAATAAAGGATAATTTTGGCTTTAGTGGCTTTAGAAGTCAGTATATTGTTTGTTTTATTTCCCTATCATTGAAGTCTACCACAGTCGAGAGCAATCCATTATGCCGTTGAGTTTGTCCATCTGTCCTTATTCGTTTCGTGCTGTCTCCTCTCAGTTAATGTGATTTGGCAAGTTTCCTGTAGAATTGCTTGAGTCAGGGAGCATGATTAAATGTGCTCATTTTTATGCATTACTTTTCTTATAATTATTAGTAGTAGAGTAACATGTTAAATTGACATCCAGTAAACTACAAAAGATGATCTATGCATTAATGATTTAACTTTAATCAGCTTCTGCATTTGTCATTCAAATACATTTATGTTAAGGTTTGGATTATGTTGTTCATCCATCTTATTGTTTTCTTATTTGTTTATGCTTTTCTTCTGCACCGTGTACTGTCATAGAAAACAAATCATTCTTTGCCACAAATGTATGTTTACTCAAATGCATCCAAGATTGATTGTTAACTCTAATGTTACCTTGGGAGTAAAAATAGAAGGGGTAAATTGAAAAGGCAAAAAAAAAAAAAGATTGTAATTGGGGAATAACAGATTGCCCAGATACTGACAGACACCTGTTGTTCTTGAGGTCACAGACTGAGTTCATTTCTAAAGTCTCTTAAAATATATTCTACACCTGGTGCTACACATTTCTATAATTGCTTTGTTTTCAAACTGGTATGAATGTCTGCTGTCATTTTTTCCTCTTGGAACAGCACAAAGACAAAGGTTTAATTGTTGTTTTCCTTCATCGTAATCAGCTGTGTGCAGGAGAAAGGCTTGTGCTCTTGAAATTAATTACTCTCCTGAATGCAGGTGATTTGCCAAACGTAAATTTTTTGAGGTTAATGCCGTGTATATTTGATTGAGTTCGCCCATAAGCGTGTAAAAGTGCTGTGACAACTTTCGTTGCTTTTTTTCTGGATTGGAAGTAAACTGATTCCTAGCATACAGACGGAAAGCACTTTGAACAGTCCGTTTGCCAAACAAAACAATCACATTGGCAGAATATTGTTCTAAATTGCTGTGCAATGCCTTTGCAACGTGACCTTGATTTCCCAAAACTGACAGATGGTTTAGGAAGCCGTTTTGCATAATGAATCCAAATATTTACATCTCATCAAAGCATTGATGCCATAACTCTACTATGTATAACTGCATGTTTTTGTACACCATGAATTTAAACTTGCTTATTAACTTTCTCTCACACAATTAAACAATATGTGATAAAGCTATCTTTTTATGTAAATCAGATTAGTAATTTGGTTTCTGTTGGTTTCTCTTGCATTTGACCAACACGTGTATCCAAAGTGACTCACATTTGGGGTACTCATATTATCAGTTCTTGCTTTTTCTGGGAACCGAAGTGAAGACCTTGCGTTACTTTTTGAGCTACATGAAGGCTGCATATATGGGCCATTCTACAGAATTGGTCCAAACTGCTGTCCCACAACTAAAAAAAAAAAAAAAAAAAAAAAAAAGGATATTAAGTAAAGATTATGTTCCACAGAGATATTTTGTAAATTTCCTACCATAAATATATCAAAACAAAATTTTTGATTAGTAATATGCATTGCAAGAACTTCATGTGGAACTTCATTTTTGGGTGTTATCCCATAAAATTGTCACTACCGTAACAGTCACGACTGACAAATTTTGTGAAGTTTTGGTAGTGAAATCTTTGTTTTTTGGGTGTTATCCCATAAAATTGTCAGTACCGTAACAGTCACGACCGAAAAATTAGATGAAGTTTCGGTAGTGAAATCTTTGTTTTTTGGGTGTTATCCCATAAAATTGTCACTACCGTAACAGTCACGACTGAAAAATTAAATGAAGTTTCGGTAGTAAAATCTTTGTTTTTTGGGTGTTATCCCATAAAATTGTCACTACCGTAACAGTCACGACTGAAAAATTAGGTGAAGTCTCGGTAGTGAAATCTTGTTTTTATGGGTGTTATCCCATAAAATTGTCACTACCGTGACCGTAAAAGTTTCGGTAGTGAAATCTTTGTTTTTTGGGTGTTATCCCATAAAATTGTCACTACCGTAACAGTCACGACCGAAAAATTAGGTGAAGTTTCGGTAGTCAGATCTTTGCTTTTTGGGTGTTATCCCATAAAATTGTCACTACCGTAACATTCACGACAGAAAAATTAGGTGAAGTTTCGGTAGTCAGATCTTTGCTTTTTGGGTGTTATCCCATAAAATTGTCACTACCGTAACAGTCACGACCGAAAAATTAGGTGAAGTTTCGGTAGTGAAATCTTTGTTTTTTGGGTGTTATCCCATGAAATTGTCACTACCGTAACAGTCACGACTGAAAAATTAAATGAAGTTTCGGTAGTAAAATCTTTGTTTTTTGGGTGTTATCCCATAAAATTGTCACTACCGTAACAGTCACGACTGAAAAATTAGGTGAAGTCTCGGTAGTGAAATCTTGTTTTTATGGGTGTTATCCCATAAAATTGTCACTACCGTGACCGTAAAAGTTTCGGTAGTGAAATCTTTGTTTTTTGGGTGTTATCCCATAAAATTGTCACTACCGTAACAGTCACGACCGAAAAATTAGGTGAAGTTTCGGTAGTCAGATCTTTGCTTTTTGGGTGTTATCCCATAAAATTGTCACTACCGTAACATTCACGACAGAAAAATTTGGTGAAGTTTCGGTAGTCAGATCTTTGTTTTTTGAGTGTTATCCCATAAAATTGTCACTACCGTAACAGTCACGGCCGAAAAATTAGGTGAAGTCTCGGTAGTAAAATCTTTGTTTTTTGGGTGTTATCCCATGAAATTGTCACTACCATAACAGTCACGACTGAAAAATTAAATGAAGTTTCGGTAGTGAAATCTTTGTTTTTTGGGTGTTATCCCATAAAATTGTCACTACCGTAACAGTCACGACCGAAAAATTAGGTGAAGTTTCGGTAGTCAGATCTTTGTTTTTTGGGTGTTATCCCATAAAATTGTCACTACCGTAACATTCACGACAGAAAAATTTGGTGAAGTTTCGGTAGTCAGATCTTTGTTTTTTGAGTGTTATCCCATAAAATTGTCACTACCGTAACAGTCACGACCGAAAAATTAGGTGAAGTTTCAGTAGTGAAATCTTTGTTTTTTGGGTGTTAAAATTCTGTAATCTAATGTAGTTGCTACCAAAGCATTACTGTCACTACTGAAAATGTGCAGTCAATACCAAAACATGGGATGTTTTATCAAAAATAAAGTATACAGAATTATCAACTAAGATGTTATGATAGTTTCTGGTTCAGTGTATATTCAGACAAATGAATCCTTAAGTTTGAAATCAATATGATCAGCTTTTTGCCTTTTACAAGGAAAATTTGGATTTAAAATACAACAAATCTCATAAATCACACTTGAAATACTGTTAAAATTTTAAAGTTGTTATTGATTTACCTATGAAAACTTAGAAAAATAGAAAAATATATATTTACAGGGAAGATGTAAGCAAAATCTTAATAGGTCAATATAACTCTTCTTATTAAATTATGTATTACGGTTTTAAAAATAAAGGTGCTTCCCGATGCCACAGAATTTTTTTTTTTTTTTTGTCTAAATGGTTCCATAAAGAACCTTTAACATCTGAAGAACCTTTCTGTTTTACAAAACAACGAAGGTTCTTCAGATTATAAAAAGTTAAGAAAGAGATGGTTCTTTAAAGAACCTTTGACTGAATGGTTCTTTGTGAAACCAAAAATGGTTATTTTATGACTATTCGCTGTGGAACCTTTTAAAGCACCTTTATTTTAAAGAGTGTACTGTATTTCAGTAGTGACAAATTTGGGGAGAGGACAAATATTCCAAAACTTTCTAAAAATACAATATGAAAATAAACTGCAGAATTACAAGGAATGTGTACCTTAGATATTATACAATGGTTATACATAAACAAATTGTGTAAATTCTGTAGAATGGCCCAGAATAAAAATGTTCCGATTGGCTATTTAGAGTTTCACATTCGCACATCGCTGGAAACCTTTCATGTCGTGCTTGGTGCAAATCTATTGATTTGTTATGCAAGTAGGACTGTTGAATCAGATCGCTTTGTTTGCTAATATTTTCATGAATTTGACAAAGAAGAATCGCAGATTGACATGCAGGATGGAGGCAGAATAGCATGGCGAACGACTGAAGCTCTTTGGCTTTGTGACTACGACTGAAGAGCTGCCTCTCAGGGAAAAGAAGTCCTTGATATTTGGCAAGTGAATTGAATTGGCTTCTCCACGCCACAATCCAAATCTAAAAAGGCAGAAAGATTTAATGGCTTTTCAGATGTTATAAATCATTCCCAGCTTAACAAAACCAATAAACACAAGTGCGGCACACATGCGGTGGGAATAAGTCTTTGCTGCAGGACATTTTTCAGGCGTCTCTCCTTCCTTCGGCATTAAATTAACCTTTCTTTTCCCGCCCCGGATGCCTCTTTCGCAGTCAAGAGATTTCAGAACACGAAAGGTTACGGTGATGATACCTGTGCTGTGCTGCACGCTATTTGCCAGCTTCCCGTTTGATTGAGGCGAACATTAGCGGGAATGTCTCCTAGCAACAATAGGTATAAATGTTGGAATGCTGCCTGGTAGCTGAACATGGAGGATCCAGACTCCTCATGGTTGCCCTTTTGACCCATCAAAGCCCAGAACAGTGCAAGTACTGCATTATGTGTATCATGATGCCTTTTGGCTGGTTTTGTTTTCTGAAGCTGTTTGATTTGAATTTGCATTTTATGTTCTTGGCACAGCCTTTCCAACCAAGTCGTTCACATAATAAAGTGCACAAATCACATTAATGGTTATTTCGGGACAGGTTGCTGAGAATACAAAGAGATTTAGAAAAATATTTGCCATTGGATCAGAAAGATCTCAAAGGAAAAATTTCCTAACAAGTGGCTCTTTTAACAGAATTTAAAGCTGAACTGTTTATTTTATTTTATTTTATTTTAAGAAACATGATCTATTTCAATTACATGTTGTGCCATAATTTAGTTTTTTGTAATAGTTTCATGGTTATTATAGGTAACTAAAACTAAAACTATAAAATTTTTTTTAGTTTTTTGTAATAGTTTCATGGTTATTATAGGTAACTAAAACTAAAACTATAAAAAAATATTTTCATTAAAATAAATATTAACTGAAATTGAATTTAAAAAAAAACCTAAATATAAAAACCTAAAATTATTTTGACAAGGCAGTATTTTTAAAATGTAATAAATTAATGTAATAAATAACTAAAACTAAAATAACAATGAATAAAAGCTATATAAATTAAACAAACCAAGATAACAAAAATATACTAAAAATGTATATAAACATAATTTTTATTCAAAAATAAAATCTAATTAAATATTAACAAAACTATAATAGTAATAATACCTAAAATATCACTGAATAGTTTATTTAGAATGTATAACACATGCAATATAAATTATAACTAAAATATAATAATATAAATTTGTTTAGTAATATATGTCATAATATGATGTCTTGTCATATTCATATTATGTTATATCATGACATATTTATAAACTGTCATTTTTACTGACTAAAATGGCATCTAATTTAATTGGAACTAATATAAATAACATATGATGTTATAACACATATAATATTATAATCAAATATTTAAATGTTATATATTAATTTAAGTTTGTATTAACAAAAAATGCGTAAAAAGCTAACTAACGTTAAAGTACAATGAAAAGACAAGATTTTTTTAATGTATTTTAAATATTTTTTTTTTTATGCTAATAAAGGCTGTGTTTGAATCCTGAAAAAAGAATCACAGGTTGCAAAAAAATATTTGGCAGCACAACATTGATAATTCTAATAATAAATCAGCATATTAGAATAATTTCTGAAGGATCACGTGACACTTAAGTCTGGAGTAACAGCTGAATAAAAAAATCAGCTTTGCATCACATTAAAATAAAAACCATTATTTTACATTGTAATAACATTTCGCAATATTACTGTTTTTTCTGTATTTTTGATCAAATAATTGCAGCCTTGATGAGCATAAGATACTTCTTTAAAAAACATTAAATGAGAGGGTGTATCCAAACTTTTGACTGGTAGTGTATATATGCATATATTCATTTTTAAACCTATTTAATTATTGTCATGATGCAAATTTAATTTAATTGTCATCATGATGCACTTTTATTAATCTCTTTTGATTGTCATTGACAGTTTAATTAATTCAGCATTTAATTTTGTTGACAGGTTTAACATTTTTATTTATTTTTTTTAATGTAATGCTTACACATTGCATCTTTAATGCATGTTTAATGTCAGTCTTTGAACACTTTTGTGAATGCTGTTACGTTCAAGCTGTGTAATCAGTTCCATTAATTAGTCTGTTAGACTGACAGCCTACCGATTCTCTGCTTGCTTGTTGTTGCTGCTGTCATTCTTGTTAAAACCATCGAGTTTTTCACCGCCACACCCGCCGGTCGGCAGCCGCAGTTTGTATCCGGCCACTTTGCGAAAGTCATTTTACGGTAAAGTTACCTCACTTTGCATCTGGGAATGAAGCCATCGTCTTTTGCGGTTTGGCTGTGTTTCAGCAAACTTTGTTAGAACAACATCTCCCTAATGCGGTTGCGTATAGTTTTTGATCTAATAATAAACAGTCCCTTGTGTTATTGTCTGGAAATATGAATACCCATAACGCATTTGTATCACCTGTCTGATAAATCCTCTGCGTTGTTGCCACAGCAGAAGCGTTTTTACCTCTGACTGCAGCGGTAGAGCCTAGAGGATGGGATCCCATGGGAATACAGACAAAAGCGCTTATGTGCTTCAGCAGAACGAAACGAGGCAGGCCAGTAGAATGGCTGTGAATAAAAGCTTTTTTTGCTACATAGCTTTGTATGTGTGTTCAAGCGTAGTTGAAGTAAAACAGTTTTTTATCATCCATTCCATTCTCAGTCGCGGTGACTTTTATATGCAGTATAGCATTCACATCTGTGTTTAATATATACAGATATTATACAGAATACGTGACAATTCGTGTCACAGTCTTTTCTTGCTTCACTTCCTGTAACCTGTTTCCATAGTGTACAGATAATAGTTGAGTGACGGTATTTTAGTACATGATATTGTGACGTCACCTCCCTTGATAGTTTGCAGCCATGAAGTGAAATAGGATCAAGCTGGAGTGATTTTCTTCTGTTCGCTTCATATGCCTATAAAGCCTTCAATCTGACACATTCATTTAGTGTGGTTAATTATAGAAAAAATGAATCATGCCTACTGAGCAGATTTGAGGAAATTTAGCCTTATGTCACTTGCTCACCAATGGATCCTCTGCAGTGAATGGGTGCCATCAGAATGAGAGTCCAAAGCATCCCAGTGATCTACAACACATCCATCAATTAAGATCATTAAAGCAAAAAATGGCATATTTTTAATGGAGATTTTTTAAACTGCTGGATAAAAGAAGTCCTCTATCTGTAAGTTCTTTTGTTTGAATCAAGGAGATAAATATGCACAAATCAAGTGACATTAAGGAAAAATAATCCAAAATAGTTTTAAACAAGTATTTTGGTCATTTGATGTGAGATGCCCCTGTGAGATGATGTATTTGTGCTTTATAAACACATCTACTTTGATCTGTTTGATCTGTTTATTTGCTTTACAAGACATTATTTGATGGACTGGTGTTGTGTGGATTACTTGTGGATTATTGTGATGTTTTTATCTGCTGTTTGGACTCTCATTTTGACGGCACCCATTCACTGGTGTTGTGTGGATTACTTGTGGATTATTGTGATGTTTTTATCTGCTGTTTGGACTCTCATTTTGACGGCACCCATTCACTGCATTTGATGTGAGATGCCCCTGTGAGATGATGTATTTGTGCTTTATAAACACATCTACTTTGATCTGTTTGATCTGTTTATTTGCTTTACAAGACATTATTTGATGGACTGGTGTTGTGTGGATTACTTGTGGATTATTGTGATGTTTTCATCTGCTGTTTGGACTCTCATTTTGACGGCACCCATTCACTGCACTCTAAATGGGTCATTCCTGGGAATTGGTTTATTTTTAACTTGGAATATACATGTTTTTCAGTTGCATTTTATTTAACTTTCAAATACCCCACATTATTAGGCACATATCAAACCTCCAAAAAATCATATTTTCCCATCTCAGGCATTAAAGACCTTTTATTATTTTCAGTTGTTTTCAGCTTTAGACTAGGGCTGTCAAACGATTAATCGTGATTAATCGCATCCAAAATAAAAGTTTATGTTTACATACTATATGTGTGTGTTTACTCTGTATATTTATTATGTGCATATAAATACACACACATACATGTATATATTTACAAAAATATTTAGATGTATATATATTTACACCTGTTTACAATTTAGATTATTAATAAATATAAATATTTTAGATGTAAATCAAAAATATTTTTTCCTTAATATATACATGCATGTGTGTGTATTTAAATATACATAATAAATATACACAGTACACAGACATATAGTATGCAAATAGAAACTTTTATTTTGGATGCGATTAATCGTGATTAATCGTTTGACAGCACTACTTTAGACACTTTTTTTCTCAACCCGTAATGGACAAAATGGGATTGGTTTAAAAAGGATTTTTTGCAGATGTTTCACGATTTAATGATAAAAAATGTTAACATTTATAATAATTTTCACATTTTTTATTGGACTGAAGCTAAAAATACACAAATTGTCTGTTTACGGTCTTTTTATTTTTGTAAAAAATGTTTTTAATTTAAAATTTCAACTAAAAGCACATTTTTATTGTTTTAGCCCTTAACATGTCAGATGGTAATCAGCAAGAAATACTTTTGTTCTTAATTGTCTCTAAAAATATTAACGTGACAATGTGCGACGGGGTTGAATAACACATTTGAAAGGATACATTGCCTTAAATGTACATTTTTGGTTTTGTTTCTCTCTCAGATTGTCCCCTTTTTTCTGAGTCAACATATCTGCATGCCCACCACTGTCTTTCTTCTGCACATGTGGGTGCAATTTCTGATATATGATGCTTGTCAACATTTAAGTGGATATATTATGTCAAAAATTCTATATATATATTATCTATATATATTTATTGAAACCATGAGTATTTTATACTTTTTTTTATTCAAATTAATAATAAATGAAGCAGATAACTCAACCCCGTCACAAGTTTACAACCCGTAACAATGAGAAATACATATATTTGTGATGGGGTTGTGTTTTTTCACTTAAAATGGCCACTGCTCCTTATTGTAGCAGAGTAGACCATATATGGCAGCAATAAAATAAATACATTGTATATACTTATGGATTAAAATAAAATGTTGAAAAAGTATTTATTTCCCATCTTAATTTTATGTGATGGGGTTGAGTTGTTAAGCTTGACAGTACCCTCCCTGACTATAACATGCCTCAAAAATATGAACATAAAGTATGAGTCTACTTACCACTGCACCTGCACCACTAATTTTCCAGATAATATATAGTCTTACAAAGCTATTGTGATCAGAGCATGTGAGCAGACTATATTTTTACTGGTTTTTGGATAAAAACTGATATTTTTTTGCAGCCGAGATATTGGTGCATCCCTAGATTCTATGACGAATAGAAGTATTAAACAGTGTTCAATTAAAATATAATTTTTTGTAATTTTATGTTTATGCGCCTTACCATCTTTGTGGCCACTTTTGTTCAATTTAATGCATAAACCCAAAATATGATACTGTATATTTTTGCAAATTGATATATAAGGTAATGTATTAACAGTCTTGTTTAAAGCGTTCAGTCCTGTAATTCAAAAGGCTGTTTCCCGAGAACATAGTGTTACAAGAAAAGCTTTTAGGATTGAGTGCTTTTTGATGCCAGAGGAATCATAAATATTTAACCAAGCTGAAATCTAGGTTTAACGTTTCTTTGTTTGCCTTTACCTACAATGTATACTGTACATAGGCTTACTTTCTTATGTTCTTTAGAACCGTTTAAATTTCATAACTTAAGGGGGTAGTTTAATCCATTTTTCTCCAAGCAAGAAAGTAAGTCATACTCATTTGGAACGACAAATGTCAGAATTTTTTTGGGGGGTGAACTGTTTCTTGAAACAGATTGCATGTAGCTGTTACTGTAATATGAAGATAACATGCAATCCAATCCGAAGAAGGCAACAATGCCACCAGCTGCTTTACAAGACATTCAAACATATCCAAGCAGAACAGCCACACACCCCCTTTGATAAGTTCTAGTGGTTAACATCAATCTGCTGACTGCCTGCAAATGTTACGATAATTTACGATCGATACTTAGTAGTGAGATTGGTCTTTATTTTCCATAAAGTGTTTTATGGGTGCCTGGAATGGCATTTTAGCAGGGTTCACGCCTCAGCATGGCACTTAGCCTGATTACGACTGTGCCTCTGCATATCGAAACATGATAAGAGATTTTCTTACACCGGCACGGCATGCCTGGTCAAGGACGGCTCTGCTGCTGCAGGACCTGTGAGGGCTATCCTGACGTGTGATCTGTCATTGTGGCATGGCTCAGATGAAGAAGCGCTCTCGCTGATGGGGTGGGCTGTTCCACATCTGTTCTGCTCAGCTGAGAATGTGCAGGTCTGAAGGGTCAAAGCCCATATCTAGCACATACTATACAGCCATCCTTCTTTATTTCGAACGCTATTTGTGCAACACCTGCTCTTTTTTAACCCGGGTCTTTTAACTAGTTCAGTTGCGTTTGAAGCAGGTTGCAGAATTGGCATTTAATTTTGAATGTATCTATCTATCTATCTGTATATATATATATATATATATATATATATATATATATACTTTCTGTATTATTTATTATATTATTTCTGTTTTATTATTTCATAAAATGTTTAATATTTAATGTGTATTATATATTTTATTACATGATGCTTTTATATTTTTTATAATAGATTTATTTATTTTATTTATTCTTTATTTATATTCACAAATTTATATTTTATCATTTTGTAATATGTAATTTATAATGTAATTTATGGGTGGATGGATAGGTAGGTCTTTTTATATTTAAAATTAAATTAAAACATATAGGTAATACAACTGTTTTCATTATTTTTTTTAAATATTGATAAATTTTATGTTATTATTTATTTAGTTGTTTTATTTTTATAACGCGTAATACAGTATTTAATTTCTATCATTATAAAGAGAGAATATTTCATTATTTTATTTATATTATTTATCAAAATGTTATACATATTTAACAGCATTATATATAGTTTTTTAGTGATTTTATAATAAGCAATTTATAACATGTAATTTTTTGATGGGTGAATTGATGGATATGTAGATAGATCATTTATAGGTAATTTAATTTATTATTTATTAAATGCTGATTTATATGTATTTAATTATTTTTGTTTTATTTTAGAGCATAAAATATTATATTTTATTTATACTTTATTTTTTGTTTTATTAAAAATATAATAAATATAATTATATATACATAAAAATATCATATAAATATAATATATCATGTGTATATATGCATATGTAGGTATGGAATTTTTTATGATTATAATTCCTGTTAAATTTTTACTCAGCATCCCGAGTGTGGCTATTTTATTTCAACTTCCAGCTCATAAATTTCTTTTTAACAGTGTTTTTAATTTTGAAATCCTGAATGTTGCCCAATTTTAACAGACCTTCATACTGCACACAGCATTGTGGATCTGGCATCCTTTTTCAAACAAAATCACCTGTACTGTATGTCTCATGATAATGACAAATTCAATCACATGTCCACATTTTAGGTGACGTTAGTGGCTTTTATAGTCACAAAGATTGCCATGGTAAATTGCTCTATAGGGCTCTGGAATCCAGCGTAATTTCCTTCACTTCTTAAAGGAACCTATAGGGTTCCATCAAGGCTATTAGAGTGAGAGAAGCAGATGTGTGGTGTCCACATGAGGTGCTTTTGATGGAAGCAGGTTATGAGGACTGAAGGCTTTGTTAGCCAGGGCACACGGTGGCGGATCACATGTTTTAATGTGCCTCAGGCCATTGCCAATGGCTTCATATTACAGTGTGGAAATGTAATTACATTCTTAGAGCACAGGAAGAGAAGCCTTTATGGAATATATTAGCCGTATTAGACACACTTTTTACCAGATAAATTAAAATGAGGTTTTGCTGATCTGCTGTCATTGGGCTTGGTTTGAAAAGTGGAACTGACAAATTGATTGTTATTGCTTTTGACTTCCCTCAGCGATTGGAAACACATCCTGCAGTCTTCAAGGGAAGCTGGTGTGCTGTGTGAAGTATAGACTTTTTTATTATTAACTAGCATAACAAACTAGAATTCTTTGGTCTACCAGCTTTAATCAAATAGTCCATGTTGGTGGACTAGTGTCAACAGCTAAGCTAGTTATCCCTACTTATATTCACTCCTCATACAGTATTCTTGTTCTTTAATTATTGTTTTCAGCCATTATGACTGCTGCTATGCTTCGTAGGAGGTGTGTTTAGATTTTCAAAAGCTATGGCAACACCCCAGGGTGCTGAGCTAGCCCATATTTTAAAGATATACCATTTAGCACTGATTTAAAACATTAAGGAATCCAGTCAAGACTAAAATCACAGTGGGGTCGCTTCTGCTGATTGCATACATAGGCCTTTGTCTTTAATATCTCAGTTGTTTCATTAAAAGGAGAATTTTACTTTTGCTTCTCTGTTTTCTCTTCTGAAAAGCACTTAAGTAATCTCACATCCTTGTTGAAAAAACTCTTTAAACCAGCCTAAGCTGTGTTAAGATGGTTTTAGCTACCAATACAGATGGTTGGCCAACTTTTCCAGGCTGGGAGACCAGCTAAGATCAACAAACTAGCTTAAGTTGGTTTAAAGAGTTTTTTCAACGGGAACATGCCATCTTCATTAACTCCCCTGAGCTATGAATGAACATCAGAACAATAACTTTTTCCTCTGGACAGGGCTTGACACTTATATTTTTAAATTTTTTCAAAATGGATTAATTTATTTGAATACAAAAAGTAAACTGGGTTTCTTTGTTTTTCCTTGTCATAACGGCTCCATTCACAGTAAATACTGCTCCACACAAACTGTTTTTATTTACATATGTGGAGCATCTTAAACTCCATCTCTGCATATTGTTGTGAGTTTGGTCTACCAGCTTTAATCAAATAGCCCATGTTGGTGGACTAGTGTCAACAGCTAAGCTAGTTATCCCTACTTATATTCACTCCTCATACAGTATTCTTGTTCTTTAATTACTGTTTTCAGCCATTATGACTGCTGCTATGCTTCGTAGGAGGTGTGCTTAGATTTTCAAAAGCTATGGCTACACCCCAGAGTGCTGAGCTAGCCTATATTTTAAAGATATACCATTTAGCACTGATTTAAAACATTAAGGAATCCAGTCAAGACTAAAATCACAGTGGGGTCGCTTCTGCTGATTGCATACATAGGCCTTTGTCTTTAATATCTCAGTTGTTTCATTAAAAGGAGAATTTTACTTCTGCTTCTCTGTTTTCTCTTCTGAAAAGCACTTAAGTAATCTCACATCCTTGTTGAAAAAACTCTTTAACCCTTTAACTGTCACTCCCTATTGTGAACAAAGACATGAAAATGCACTATCCAAATGTAATTTGTTATAATTCATGAACAAAAACATTTTGTAATATGATTTTCACGTACAATTTCCATGATAATGCAATGTCTGATTTTAAAATGGTTTCCAAAGGATGAATTTTGAAATTTTAAGTCTTTAAGTGATATATAATTTCTTATGATTTCTAAAGCGTGATAGAAAAAAAGGCAACAAAGAAAGTCTTTTTGTGAAAAAGGTCTGAACTCCTGTTATGAAGTAAATTTTTTGAGGTGCACTCTTGTCATAAATTAATCTATTACTTTTTCTACATAATTTGTAACACAAAACAGTGGTAAAATATCAATTTAGGAGTCTTAGCCCTTTCCAACGATATATAGTTTGTCATGATTAGATTAGGATTTATTTGAAATGTGGTGAAGTAAACGTAGGCGTCCCGGTGACGGGACGGTGACAGTTAAAGGGTTAAACCAGCCTAAGCTGTGTTAAGATGGTTTTAGCTACCAATACAGATGGTTGGCCAACTTTTCCAGGCTGGGAGACCAGCTAAGATCAACAAACTAGCTTAAGTTGGTTTAAAGAGTTTTTTCAACGGGAACATGCCATCTTCATTAACTCCCCTGAGCTATGAATGAACATCAAAACAATAACTTTTTCCTCTGGACAGGGCTTGACACTTATATTTTCAAAATAGATTGATTTATTTGAATACAAAAAGTAAACTGGGTTTCTTTGTTTTTCCTGGTCATAACTGCTCCATTCACAGTAAATGCTGCTCCACATAAACTGTTTTCATTTACATGTGTGGAACGTCTTAAACTCCATCTCTGTATATTGTTGTGAGTTTGGTCTACCAGCTTTAATCAAATAGTCCATGTTGGTGGACTAGTGTCAACAGCTAAGCTAGTTATCTCTACTTATATTCACTCCTCATACAGTAGTCTTGTTCTTTAATTATTGTTTTCAGCCATTATGACTGCTGCTATGCTTCGTAGGAGGTGTGCTTAGATTTTCAAAAGCTATGGCTACACCCCAGGGTGCTGAGCTAGCCTATATTTTAAAGATATGCCATTTAGCACTGATTTAAAACATTAAGGAATCCAGTCAAGACTAAAGTCACAGTGGGGCCGCTTCTGCTGATTGCATACATATGCCTCTGTCTTTAATATCTCAGTTCATTAAAAGGAGAATTTTACTTTTGCTTCTCTAGTTTTTCTTCTGAAAAGTGCTTTAGTAATCTCACATCCTTGTTGAAAAAAAGTCTTTAAACCAGCCTAAGATGTTGTAAGATGGTTTTAGCTACCGATACAGATGGTTGGCCAACTTTTCCAGGCTGGGAGACCAGCTAAGATCAACAAACTAGCTTAAGTTGGTTTAAAGAGTTTCTTCAGCGGGAACATACCGTCTTCATTAACTCCCCTGAGCTATGAATGAACATCAGAACAATAACTTTTTCCTCTGGACAGGGCTTGACACTTAATTTTTCAATTTTTTCAAAATGGATTGATTTATTTGAATACAAAAAGTAAACCGGGTTTCTTTGTTTTTCCTTGTCATAATGGCTCCATTCACAGTAAATACTGCTCCACACAAACTGTTTTCATTTACATGTATGGAGCATCTTAAACTCCTTCTCTGCATATTGTTGTGAGTTTAGGTTTATTATAACGTTCATCTGGGAATGCCATTTCATCATTTCACCATTTTCATTTCATCATTCACACAGGAGAATACATCATCTTTCTCAATATGCTAACGGTTTATTGCGATTTTTAAATAAAAGCTTAAACCCTCGCTCTGAGTTTACACGTTTTGATGTCTACATATTCGAGAAATTACAATGAATTCAGCATTTCTGTCATAAAGAAATGGCCAAATATTAAAGATTAAGTGGGCCTTTGAAATTAATGTTGTTTATTCAATATTAAACAAGGATTAAATCATGCAGTGAAGTGTAAAAACGTATTATTACTTGCTTTTAAAACTTTATCTGAACTAATTATTATTGCTTTATTGCTATCATATACAGTGCCTTGCGTTAAACTGTTTAAAAAAAAAAAATTTCACATCAATCTACACTCCATGCACCAGAATGACAAAGCAAAAACAGAACTGGCACAACATAAATTTATTAAAATAAAAAAACTGAAATAAGTATTGCATAAGTATATAACTACTTAGCTGAAGCACCTTTACAAAAAAGTCATTTAAAAAAATTAAGAAGTATGAATACTTTCAAAAGGCACTGTATGTATTTTAAATAATTTTAAGGCTTTTGTTTGCTTAAGTCTATTTTTACCACAAAAAAAAAAAGTAAAACGCTCAGATTACTCAATTAATTGTCAGAATAATTAACCCTAAGAGACCCTAAGAGTTTCCCAGCCTCTTAAAATTAAGACATTTGTAATACCATTATATATGTAAGACTTTTTATGATTCACAGGGACCTACTTTTTCTCACACACATACTCTTAAATATATTTTCCTGTTCGCACATCTATTTTTAGTCACCAATACAAGTGAAATGCTTGCACTGTCGAGCCCTACTGGGAAGAGTAATTTAACACTTGTAGCCCTATAACCAAACACACAAATATGCATACTGTTTTCCAGTTGGAAATGTTTGCTTTGACCCATTTTTTTTCCCTCCTTCATCATTTGTTAGGTTGTTTGGGGACGTCTCTTCTCAATACCCAAAACGGCCCATCTTAGAAATCTCAAACAAACGATGATTGTGAGTCGCCCTGCCTGTGTGTTGGTGGCATTGTTCTGGGTGTCAGTAGAACCCAGTGGAAAAGCGATCGCTGACTGCGACTCATAAATATAATTTCCTTGAAACCTGTGAGCCGTGCGCCGCTGTGGGGAGGTTCTGATTGCATTGGAGGTGACAGAGCTAGCATCAGACTGCCTGTTTCAACGGAGTGACCTTGTGGGACTCAGGGAAGTGGTCAGGAATGATGGATTTCCTAGTGCTTATGATGCTTGTCTGTCGCCCACTGGGAGAGATTCTGTAGAGTGCAGATTTCAAAGCAACAACCTTTTTCATTTTATAGTGAAAAGCGGCGGGGCAAAAATTTAAAATGCCATGCCGTGTCATTTTACTCACAGATTTATTGGGATTGAACTTTTTAGTGACTTGGCTTGAGTTGCTTGGTTTGTTTGCACTGGGACTTGACTTACTTGAGAGTAGTGTGAATTTTCTGTCTTAAATGTATGTTTGCGCATTTGCATTCCTTTGCATATATACATAAATAATTTCCTTCATTTCCTGCCAAGGTGTCACCAGAAACAACATGAGCCTGTATAATCACTGATAAACTGCACAAGCATGTTGTTGAGCATATGTGTGAGAAAGAGAGACTGAGGGAGAAAAGCAGGTTTATAAAATAAGAAAATATTGCTACACACACACACACACACACAGATGTGTGTATATATATATGCACGCTCAGGTGTATGTGCACAACCCAGAAACGAGAGCTAGAGAGGTGTATAATGGGCAAAAATTAATTAACGAGTGGTGGCTGAAGTTGCTGGGTTCAGTCACAGAGCATGGTGCCGCACAAGGTGCTGAGCTAGCTAATGAGATGTGGAGGCAGCTGGTATTAAACAGCCAGGCTCTTTTAATAGGAAAGGTCAAGCATGTCAGCCGCCATTATTGTTCTGTGTGTCCTGCTGACGCTAAAGCCAGTCTAGCTAAATTGAGATCTCAACTTGCTAATAGCCTAGAACTTCACTAGTGGTGTATTAAACCTGTCCAAAAGTTTCCTTGGGGGTAAAGTGTGGTCATTTACTGCTATGGACAGCAAAGACATGAGACGTTGAATTGGAATTTGACAGAAATGAGAATGAAAATGATGTTAGACATTGTCCTCTCTCACTATTTATCGTTTATCGTTCTATCATTTCATCTACAGTACAGGATCCTGTTGTTGTATCTCTCTCATTCAGTCTATTGTTCTGTTATTTGATCATTTTGTCGTTGTTTCATTCTATCTATCTATGTAGGATTCTGTCATTCTATCGTTCTATCAAGCATTCTATCTATCGTTCTATCTAGGGTTCTGTCATTCTGTCGTTCTATTTATCGTTCTGCCTATCTATCTATCTATCTATCTATGTAGGGTTCTGTCATTCTATCATTCTATCTAGGGATCTATCTATCTATTGTTCTATCTATCGTTCTGTCATTCTGTCATTCTATCTATCATTCTATCTTTGGATCTATCAATCTATTGTTCTATCTATCGTTCTATCTAACATTCTGTCTTTCGTTCTATCTAGGGTCCTGTGATTCTGTCGTTCTATCTATAGTTCTGTCATTCTGTCGTTCTATCAAGCATTCTATCTTTCGTTCTATCTATCATTCTGTCATTCCCTCTATCTATCTATCTATCTATTGTTCTATCTATCGTTCTATATAGCATTCTATCTATCGTTCTATCTATCATTCTATCTGTCTATCTATGTATCATAGTAAAAGTTTTGTGGACTATGCTGGAGCAACAATTAATTCCCCAGACCGCACCAGTTTAGTTGATAGAATATATAATAAAAAGGTCCTTTATTATTTGATTTGATAGTCCACTAGCGTTGGAGTTTTTTGTCGTTTTCAGATATAGTCACCTTGAGCCCAGTGCTGAATCAGAGATGATATTGTTGGCATGGACACTTTGATGCTGTAAAAGTTATATTTTTTTGGTAATCACATATTACTCTTATTCATTTTACTGGCTGGTGGGGAGATTCAGCTGGATTGACAGTGATATTGGTGTGCTGTGTGAAGTAGAAAACATGACTCTAGCAGTGAATGCAGGGGTGGATACTCACAGGGACGCCACACATCAGTGTCGCACTGTCATTCTGTCCCAGTTTGTTGAGGATTAGACGTATACATCCCTGTCAGCAGATACAGCTGTCGCTACTGAACTGAAAAATGGACATACATACATCACCTTCTCAGGCTTTAAGACAGAATAATGAATTTCCCATGATGCTTTGGGTGTTTTACCTCACTTCTGAGAATATTACTGAGCAGGAAGAAAAAAAAGGATGCTTTTGCAGAAAGCAGTCATAGTTTCCAAAGCATTCTGTTGGGAGTGATGTTTTATAGGTGACATCATATTTTAGTCTTCTGTTATTATGCAGTGTGGTAGTTTGTAATACTATACTAGTAAGTAAGAAAGAAAATATTGTACTCTGCTATGAACTAGATGTTCATTTGATGACTTTTGAGGTGAATTTACTAAACAGTTGTGCGATTTTCAGCACAAAACACTGTTATTTACAAACCACCTAGTAGAGCAAGGCACTAGTATTTAAATTGTCATTATTTTAAGATCAAACACGCTTCAATTTATGTAAATTAGAATTTAGGTATAATTTGTTAAAGGGGGGGTACAATGGTGTTTCGTATATTCCGAGTTGTTAACAGTGTTAAAGAGTTGGATTCTCATGCTAAACATGGGCAAAGTTTAAAAAAATAATTTGGACAAATGACAGAATTTCTTTGCCGAAAATCTTACTTCCGGGTTGGTACAAGTTTTGGCTGATTTTTTTCGATCTTGTCATTAATGACGAATGACGAACTCCTTATATGAGCATTTCTCCCGGAAAAGCGCGTCCGCGGCGCCCGCGATCACGTCGGCCAGACCGTGAGAAAGAGCGCGCCATCAACGTGCTTCATTCAGATGCACTCTGCAAGGGATTCATTCGGGAAGAATGTCTCTAAAGAAGTGTGGTTATGGTTGTAAGGCAAAGATAACGTTGCTCAGCTTCCTTAAGAACCCAGCATTACGTGAACAGTGGATACAGTTCCTTTTTCCGGGGCAGCAATGGAGTTTAGCAAGTGTGTGTTTCATATAACGTTACGAGGACCAGTTCGACGCTGGATTTGCACATTGTTTGATACTGAAAGACGGAGCGGTCACAGCTATAAAATATCCCGGTAATGATTCACAACTGCAGATGGTAAGTGAAACAGCATCAAATGTCTGTTTTATTTCCAATTCTAATCTGATGGTCGAATTTAGCTCCGCCCACGGCGCGCCTCCAGAAGTTCGGCTTTTTCCGGAGAAAATCGGAAAGCTGTATTTTTCTTTCATAAATATAATAAAACTTTATTATATTATAAAGACTTTTTGGAGATATTAAGGATACATTACTACTCTATAGGTACTCAGGATTAATATGAGATTAGGTGAAACTGTGTACCCTTTAAAGAGGACATCTAATGCAAAAATTCACTTTTACATATTGTTTGCTTATGAATGTGTGTGGACACAACCACCCTACAATGATAAAAATCCATTCAAGCCCCGCCCATCTCAGCCTGATGTTCAGTCCCAAATTTGCATATTTACTGCTCAGGCCCCGCCCACAACCACTGATGGACTGTCCTGTATTAGCATATTTCCGTCCTCATCCAGTTATACGTGCTCGAGCAGCTGTAGCAACAATAACGTCTCCTAAGCAATGCAGGTGTTTTGTATTTGGATGTAAAAGTGAACATAAGAGTCTTAATTTTCTCCCAAAATCAGAGCCACTGAGGATGCAGTGGATTAGTTTTGTTTTTGATGGTAACACGCCACTGAATACCCAAAAACGGAAGAGGGGGTGGAGTGAGCAGTAGCTCATTATCATTTAAAGAGACATGCACCAAAACGGGTCATTGTGAACAGAGTTGTTTTTGAAGGTAAAAAGGTAAAAACCATTAAGGAATTTTAACCAAAGTATGTTGCAGACATTTCATGAAGACTAAAGAATCATTCCAACTTGTGGAAAGCGAGACGTTTTTGGCTTGCTTGATGAGAATGTGTACAATGTTGTTTGTTTACTCTGTTTGGTATTTGCTGGTATTTATCTTTTCTATAAGCTAGTGTGGATCTTGGAAAAATACTCTGTATGTACTGATTAATGTTGTGTTTGCTGACATTATAGGGATAGATCACCCAAACATAAAAATTCTGTCATCATTTACTCACCCTCATTTTGATCCAAACATGTACGAGCACAAAAGATGATATTTCAAAGAACGTTGAGTCTAAGCAACATTAAACTTCCTCTACACAAGAAGGAAAGCCCTACAGGTTTGGAACAACATGAAGATGAGTAAATTATGATTTTGTGTGTGTGTGTTGTGTGTGTGTATGTGTGAACTATGCCATTAACATCATTTTTCAAGTGGATTCTGCCCACAAACCTTAAACAGTCATTGTGTAATGTAGCATCACTCAACGTTTTCTTAAGGACGCACTTGTAGATTATCGATCATCATTTTTAGGGCTTGACATTAATAGAGTCTTCACTTATGGGAAATATGTGCTGACCCTGGACGATGTCACATGGACGTGAGTAATAGCGGAAAATGAGAATGAGGCCGATGCCCTTGCGACCCTCATTGGTAGGCTTGACAGCAGCAGGTCAATATTGTCTTCCCGTTTAATTTATTTAATTGCTTGACCTATGAAATGAAAGGTCACAGCTGCTGCTTGAAGGTTTTTATCAGTTCATTGACCATTTGAAGGTGTTTAACGGTGAGACCGCTTTTAGATTTATATATAATTTTATACCGGGTGAAATAAAGGGTTGAGTAGTCTTCTATTCTCTTGTCGGACAAAATCCCATTCGCCTCGTGAATCGTCATTAGAGTTTCGCTCTGCAATCTGTACACGTCTGTGCTAAGCAGCCCAAAAACAGCTTCATAGGCAATAGCACATCCTCCGGTCTTCCATGACTGGTAATTAAGTGGTAAAATTTCTGACACATTCATTACTAGACGGCCTAAGGATGCCAGCGTTCGCTGCATTTTATAGGTCGTGACTGGTGTCAGAATGTCAGAAAACTGTTGATGGAGGAAAATTATCATGCATTTAGAGTACATGATTAAAAGACCACAAGGACTCGTGAATGCAGGTCGCATTTAGAACAGCGACTCACTGGGGGACTGTGCGAGACTTTTTATCAGCAAAGAGCGCTTCCAGACATTTTAGGGAAAGAAAAAAAACTGCAATTTTGTTGTAATTTTTCAGTCTTTCTCTAAATGACAGCCTGAAAACTATGTAGAATTACTCTGACATTCATAGTGCAAAGCTCCCTTTCCAGTCCTCCAATCTGTAACTAAACTGCAAAAACAGATTGATCAGAAATATTTTAATTTGCTGAATACTTTGTTTAAGTAAGAATGCATTAAGGTTGATCAAAAGTGACAGCAAATACATTCATAATGTTATAAAACATTCCTATTTCAAATAAATACTGTTTTTAAACTTTCTATTCATCAAAGAGAATCAAAATCTTAAACAGCACAACTGTTTTTCTTATTTATAATAATGATAAATATTTATTGAGCACCAAATCAGTATTATAATGATTTCCGACAGATCATGTGACACCGAAGACTGCAATAAACCACAGGAATTCCATTTTAAAATACAGTAAAAAAAAATACTGTATTACAATATTACTGTTTTTACAGTGTTTTTGATCAAATAAATGCAGTCTCTTATGCAGTGACTTATTTCAAAATCTATGTAAACTAAACTACATCATATTTAAGTGGCAGATTTTGTGTTAAAATCAACTTTTTTTTCTCCTCAAAGAGTATTTGCTTTTAGTGCTCAAATATATAGACTCTCTGACCATGGAGGCACTATATGAGAACCAGAGCAGCTTCGCTGTGGGTCTGTGACATTCATCGATATAAAGCAAACATCCTGAACACAGAGACCTTCTGAACTCGGTTCAGTCCACAGAACCTCACAGCAGCCTTAACACTTCCCAGATAGATCTCTCAGACCCTGCCAGGTAAACAAGATGCACCATCAGCCTGGAATGAAGGCTTGAAAGGTGACAGGCTGCAAAAAATATTGGCTGATGCCTAAAAGCAGTGGTTCTCAGACTTTTCAGGCCAAGTACCACCTTTGATCGAGTCAGAGCATCCAAGTACCACTTATTATTGTTTTATGTGTATTATCTATATATATATATATATATAATTATATAGTGGTGGCCACAATTATTAGAACACTAGTATTTTCATCAGCTAAAAAATGGTTTTAAGTCAGATATTTTTATCTTTTACTGTAGTGTGTCAATAGAAAATATCAGTTTACATTTCCAAACATTCATTTTTGCCATTAATTGTAAAAATCCAGTGAGATTTATGTTTGCACAAGGAGTCAACAGCCAGTGGTCCACAGAGATCTGATCTCATCATCATCCAGTTTGACCAAACTAAATCCAGAAGAACAGTGGCAACATCTCCAAGATCTCCAAACCCACCTGCAAAGCTTCATTACTGTTAAAAGTGGATGCTGTCAAAAATAGATTTTTTTTTAAATCCAATAACTTCTATTAACTAAATTAAATTAACATTGGTGTGACCATCAGCTTTTGCTCTAGGTGCACTTGCGCATAGTTTTTCAGGTAGCTTTGCAGGTAGGTCTCTTGCAGCATCTTTGAGACGTTGCCACAGTTCTTTTGCATTTAGTTTGTCTCATTTTGTTCTGTTTCTTCATGTCATTCCAGAAAGACTGGATGATGATGAGATCAGATCTCTGTGTGGACCACTGGCTGTTGTCACACTCCTTGTGCAAACAAAATTGGGCGATTACAATTAATGGCAAAATGAATGTTTGAAAATGTAAACTGATATTTCCTACTGACACACTACAGCAAAAGAAAGAAATATCAGATTTAAAAGCACTTTTTAGCTGGAGAAAATACTAATGTTCCAATAATTTTGGCCACCACTGTATACATAATTTTACAATTTGTTATTATTATATATTAAGTGTGCAGTTTGAGTAGTGTTGTGTTAGAGAAAGAGAGAGAGAGAGAGAGAGAGAGAGAAGTGATGCAGGTAGAACAAGAGCGAGGAAGATTGGGGGTCAAACTGAAGTGGCGGAAAGAGGGAATAAGTTGGTAGAGCGGAAATGTGTGTACAAATGAGAGGCCAGGCAAAGGAGATGGAAACTATAGATGAGGGAGATTGAGACAGGCTTGGAGAGTGAGACAATCAGAGAGAAAGAGCGAGAGCTCTGAGCGGCCCGGATAAGCTCAGCACAGCTCAGGAGTTGATAGCACTTGACTGCTTGAGGGTGGCTGGAAATAAGACAAACTGTCCCTTGCTGTCAAGCCTTCAGGACTGATTGATCTGTTATCTCTCTGCACAATTTATCTTTCACTTGCTTTATTACCGTGTGTGTGTGTGTGTGTGTGTGTGTGTGTGTGTGTGTGTGTGCGCTTTAGAGAGAGTGAACAAGTAAAAGAGGGATTTTGAAAGCCATGAGACCATTTACACTTGAAAGGTGTACTGAGTGCAAAGACTTGTGTGAGATTTATTTTCACCCGTGCTTATTTAAAATCGAGGTACAGTATCTCACAGAAGTAAATACACCCCTCACATTTTTGTAAATATTTTATTATATCTTTTCATGTGACAACACTGAAGAAATTACACTTTGCTACAATGTAAAGTAGTGAATGTACAGCTTGTATAACAGTGTAAATCTGCTGTTGTCCCCTCAAAATAACTCAACACACAGCCATTACCCTCTGGGATCAAAGAAATTAGCTAAACTTCAGTCAAGCTAGTTTTTCAAAAGTTACAAGCCACTTAGAAAATTTATAGATTATATACTGTAAATTACTGCATTTTTTTTTACATTTTAAATGTTAAAAATATATATATTTTTACATAAAATATATGTAGGTGTGTATAATAATATTGGTGTGTGTGCATTTATTTGATCAAAACACTTATTTTAATATGTAATAATGCATTTTTTCTTAGTTTGTTACTGTGTTTTCTATTTAAATATATTTTAAAATTTAATTTATTCCTGTAATGGCAAAGCAGAATTTATCATTATTCCAGTCTTCAGAGTCACATGATCCTTCAGAATCATTCTAATATGCTAATTTGGTGCTCAAGAAATTTTTTTTATTATCAATGTTGAAAACATGATTAATCAAAATGAGTTCATTAGAAAAAAAAAAATAGCATTTTTACATTGTATTAGAAAACAGCTTGTCATGAAAAGCCTAGAGAACTGTTGTCAGGCTACTGCTATAATTATGTTTGTGGTGTTGCAAATTTTAGTAGGTCTCTTCCCAGCAGATTCTCCAAACCCAAACCATGCAGGGTTGCAGAAATCATGATAAGTGGGGTGGACAAGTTCTAAAAAATTTCTAAGCATTTCTCCCCCACATTTTTAAGTAATCGTTTTATTTTGCTTTGCCTGAAGACAAAAATTAGCCGAGCTTGAGCTTCTGCAAACTGGTTGCAAATGCAGTGCACTGAAATGAATAAACAAATAAGCAGTTATTCTTCTCCGGTTATCACCTATTTAATGGCTATCAAGAAGACAGATACAGGAGTCAAATGCATATTTTTTTTAAATGTATATTATATGAGCTGAGGTGCGGTTCATTTTCACAGTTGCATTATGTTTTTCCAAATTCAATTCTTTCTTTTTATATATATATATATATATATATATATATATATATATATATATATATATATATATATTTATTATTTATTTATTTATAGTTTTCTAGAAGTTTAATACTTCTATTATGATGATCCTTTAGGTCCCACAAATTTCAGCATTTTTGTATATTTGAACCCTTTCCAACAATGACTGTATGATCTTGAGATCCATCTTTTCACACTGAGGACAACTGAGGGACTAATACAACTATTACAGAAGGCTCAAACGCTCATTGATGCTCCAGAATGAAAAATGATGCATTAAGAGCCAGGGGTAAAAACTTTTTAACAAAATGGAGATGTGTACATTTTTCTTATTTTGCCTAAATATCTTTTTTTTTCCATTTAGTATTGCTCTTCAGAAACTACAGAAGATAGTTACATGTTTTCTTAATTGTTGGAAAGGGTTCAAATACACAAAAATGCTGGAAAATGAAGGATTTTTCTAAAGAACAGCAGGCAGTTTAAATGTTTAGGACATACAAGGGAATAATTAACGACTATCACTAAACAAAAACACAGCTGTGGATCATTCAGGTACAGCACACAGTATTAAGAGTCAAGGAGATGTAAACTTTTGAACTGGGTCAACTATTATTTTCTCTTGTGGACTATATGTAAACATCTTTTATGTTAAATATCTTATTCAGGTCAGTACTAAATAAACAATAACATGCATTTTGTATGATCCCTCTTATTTTAATAAAATAATTAAAATTTTGCAGATTCTGAAAGGGGAGTGTAAACTTTTAGAAAGTATATTATACTGTATAATAGTAATGTATTTCTGTTTTTAGAGCTTTTATTTTGACAGATTGTCATGTTAACGATAGTTTTTTATCAAAATAAATTGTTAAATGCTCATTAAATGAACTCAGAATAGCTCTGGAGATGAAGTTCCTCATATAGTGAGATGGCAAATGCTAAAATAACACCATGAGCCTCATGTGGGCTTTAATTAAACATGTAGTTAGTAGATAAAACTGCGCCATCCATTCATACAGACAAGCAGAGCCTGCAGACTTCATATGTATATAGTCCCTTCAAGAAAGTGGTCCATATTGGGATTTGTTTTAAGTGTACAGCCCTACATTTAAACTATTCATTCAAAATGTGCCAAATTCGGTGACATTCTGTGTTATACAGTAAATTCAATTTTTGTGACAGGATTCTGCAATTCTGTCTGTTTTCTGCATCTTCCAACTTACTGAAAGGAATAACCAAGCAGGACTGATAATGTCATCCAGGGCTACATTATGACGTGGTTGAGTTGCAGCAAAATGAGCTCTTGTCAGTATCACCTTTAACCTTATAGATGGTTCACACATAATTTTTGCTTTGTCTTATGACCTTTTATTGTCGTTTCAGAAAGAGCGTGCGGACTAAAGGTTGATGCTCAGCTCTGCTAATTTAATGTCAAATCTTTACGGTAACATCTGGGTCAAAACAGCGCCTGTTTGCTGTTTAACACTAATCAGACCGTGTCCTGGATCTCATCGAGGTTAACTACTCAAGACAGAGCGATTTGTTACGCAAACTGACAGTCAACAGTCCTTGCTCATCTGCTCTTATGAAAAATCCATACGTCAACGATAGCCGCTGTGCTGCAAAGTAAACACAGTGGAACCCAAACGTTGACTCAGCTCAATCATCCATTAAAATAATGAAACGATCTAATTTAATTCCACCTTTGTGCGTCTGCCGATCCATTATTTCTTTGTTTGGGTCCGTCGGTAGAGGAAGTTGCAGGCGGCTTGTTTTAGACTCTTCTGAAGTGTGTGTATGTGTGGTAGCTCAATAGCAATATCTTAAGTAGTTTGAGTCTTAAAGTGCCGGGCTTGTATAAGATGGATGGAATTGGCTGATAAATTGCATTAGACGAAAAGCATAGAGTGTCTCCTGCCAGATGCACTGGCCGCTGAGAGGGTCACAGCGTACTGGAAGCTATGATGGTATACAATCATACAAGACATTCTGTCATCAACATCCTTGTTCGAGATTCCTCTACCTCGCTTCACTATTAAAATATCCTGGCTTCCTCCACTGCTCAACAAGGACTGTTTGAATATAGCTGAAACTTTTTACTGATTTACATGCTCTAATAATCCACATCCAATTAGATGGCAATAGCCATCATATTTTCTGCTGCATTTTGATGACGTGATGTAAAAGCCACTTTTAGCCGGAGATGATTTATTACAGGCTGTGTTCAGAATAGAGTATTAGAATTTCTGCACTGTATAGAATGTGTACTGTGCACAGTATGCACATTTTCTGAATATGTAGAGTATGTGGATGACCTACATGTCAGCAAAATGTGTTGAATACATATACAGTATACAGTATCCCACAATGCAGTGCAGTCAGTTTGACTAGTCATTTCCAGTGTTATGAGTAATCTGGAAGTAATTGTATGTCTATATATATATACATTGTTGGGGTAACACAAGTTACATTACAAGTAATGCGAGTTATGTAATCAGATTACTTTTTTTAAGTAACTATTTTTCATTTACAAGAAAATATCTGAGTTCAAAAGTAACGACAGTTTCCTTTATGTATTTGATCCCATTTTATTAACCCATTTTTTTGCTTCTGACCTTGGTTGATCCAATTCAACCATTTTAATAAGCAAGACTTACTTTAGATTAACTAACATTTGTGCTTAATTTTTCTCATTGCTGAAGAGTGTTGAACTTCCTTTTCCTACAGTTCCTACAGACGTGAATTTACTTTTCCTTCAGCCTTAGGCTTATTCATTTCACTTTTTGGTGTAAAAAGCCTTTTACATTTGCTATAAATCAAACTTTATATATTAAAAACAAACAAGCACTCCCGGCCCAGATTTAAAAAGTAACGCAAAAGTAATGTAACGCATTACTTTCCATAAAAAGTAACGTAATTATTAATTAGATGTACACTACTGTTTAAAAAGTCTGGGTCAGTACAATTTTTCATTTTTCAAAGTTTTCATTTTTCAAAGTACAAAGTTTTCATTTTTCTAGACTCTGTTTTAATGGTTATTTTATTAAAAGTTTAACAAACATTATATTTGTAAAGCCCTATGAAATTCATTTTATTTTTTTTTTTCTCAAATTCAGCTTATTTTTTTGTGGAAACTGTGATTCAGGATTATTTGATGAATAGATATTTCAAAACAACAGCATTTTTTTGAAATAACATTCACATTTTTTAACATTAATGCATTCACTGTGAATTTTAATCTATTTAATGAATTCTTGCTGAAAGATAAAAAAAATCTTTAAAAAAACAGACCGAAAACTTTTGAACAGTAGTCTATACAGTATGAAGTATTCAGTATGTAACCTGTTTTATTCTGTTAGCAGTATGGAATTATTGCATTTCAGAAACAGAATAATAATTATAATGTTCATTTACTTCACTAAACTTGCTATTAAATATTCTTTCGTTCACGTGGAGGTCACATGCTCCAAGGTCACGGGTAGACTGTATGCAACAGAGATGCAATCAGCGCCTCGTGTGCTCACACACCTTCCCTTTCCAGAACAAGAATGGGACAGCTTGATTTTTATTATCCATCTCCCTTTTCATCATGCAATTGTGGCTCCAGCCGTCAGAGAGAAATTACTCTGATTATTTTCAGCATATGGGGAAATAAGACCCAATTTCCCACCTCAATCTTGGAGATGATTTGAAGTGTAACCAGTCTGTCACACTGGACAGGCAGATAGACGCACCAGGCTCTGATTAAGGTCCACCATCAAGCGAATAGGTTTTTTTTTTTTCTTTTCAAAATTATATCAATCTTCATTTATTTAGACTGTAGGAGCTTGGGTTTTTTGTTCACCTCCTCAGAGGATGAGGATATTAAATGCAAATCGTCAAGTTAACTCCTGCAATTTTCAGTGATTTAACAATAGCTCTGCTTTGGATTTCAAGGTTGTGTATAATCAAAACAAGTGTTTTCCCTTAATTGACACACAGAATCAAAGCTTGTCTCTTGGATGTCTGTTTCAGTCTTAAATCTAACAACTACGTGTGCCAGGTATCGAACGTAACCTTTGATTTGTGTTTACTATTCCCTAAAGTTCTTTATTACGGTAATTACATGTCTTTTAAAAAGGCTGCAGCGTGACTGAATTGATTCCATATGATATGTGGTGAACACCAGGGCATGTTATTTACTATCATTTAAAAAAAAAAAAAAAAAAAGTCTCAATTTCATTAGCAAATGAAATTTAGATATATAATGTTTCATAGTATTTTGTTGGATTGTGAATAAAATAATTAAATTAATCATTAATTTGTTAAGGTCAAATAAAAAAAAAACATCTTGGGTGATAATTGTGTTTAAAGTTGAGATTTATCTAAATTTCATAAAAAAAAAAAATTCTTCATTTTAAATTGAAAACATTGCTAAATTTTACTTGAGGCCTAAGCCTTGAAAAACTAATTTACTTAACTAATATATATATTGTTGAAGACAAACTTATTAGCCTCTTATAAATATTTAACATTTTTTAAATATTTCATTATTTTTCAAATAACTCCCAAGTGTTGTTTAACAGAAAGATGATTTGATCAACACAGCATTTTTAAACATAATACTTTATTCAGGAAGCTTTTAGGGTTTGTAATACAAATAGAAATAAATATATAACCAAGAATTTTAAAAAGTCTACTGGTCAAAATTATTAGCCCTCTGATGTTAATAGTCAATAGTGTATCCCTTTTGCTTGATAACAGCCTTTAGTCATTTGCTGTAGTTCTCAACAAGTTTCAAGCATGTCTCCTGAGGAATGACAGCCCATTCTTCCTTAGCAAATCTCTCAAGCTCCTCCAGATTTGTTGGTCTTCTGGCACAAACTCTGGACTTTAGTGTGCCCCACAGATTTTCTATTGGATTCAAGTCTGGGCTTTGTGCAGGCCAGTCAAGTACACTCACTTTGCTCATTTGGAGGTATTTCTGCACCAGAAGTGAGGTATGCTTTGGGTCGTTATCATGCTGGAAGACAAAATGTCGACCCAAACCAAGTTTTCTTGCAGACTGTCTGAGGTTGTCTTTCAAAATCTTCTTATAGTCTTCCTTTTTCATGTTTCCTTCAACCCTGACGAGATTCCCAGTTCCAAATGCACTGAAACATCCCCACAGCATTATACTCCCACCACCATGTTTCACTGTGGAAACGGAGTTCTTGGAGTTGAATGCCTCTCCCTTCTTTCTCCAAACATAGGCAACATCTCTATGGCCAAAAAGCTCTAGTTTTGTCTCATCTGACCAAAGGACATGTTTCCAGTATGCATCACATTCCCCCAGGTTGTCCTTAGCAAACTTCATTCTAGCTTGGATGTGTCTCTTCTTCAGAAGTGGAGTCTTTCTTGGTCTGCAACCTCGCAGTTCATTCCTGTGCAGGGCTCTAGTGACTGTCTTCGTTGAGACATCAATTCCAGACTTGGCTAGGTCATTCACTAGTGTCTTGGCAGCTGTTCTTGGGTCTTTAGAAACCTCTCTCACTAGTTTTCTTTCCAAAGTTTTTGAAATCTTTTGCTTCCTTCCTCTGCCCGTCTTGTTCTCCACTGTGTTGGTCTCTTTAAACTTTTGATGGAAAAAAAAAAAAAATTTATGAAAGAAACAAAACAAAACAAAACAAACAAACAAAAAAAAACTTGTTGAACTGTTACAGCTTCTAAAAACTTATGTACCCTCACTTTCAGACATAAATTCCCAACTAATTAGGCCAAATAGTTGTTTTTTCAATAATGTTTCATAAATTACAATTACGATACTCACAATTCTAAGAAATTAAGTCAAAATTACATGATATAAACTCGCAATTGCAAGTTATAAAGTCAGAATTCTAGGTATTTTCTTTCAAATGTCAGTTTGTATCTTGGAATTCTGACTTTTTTTTTTTTACAATTGTGAGTTTATGTCTAGCAAACCTGATTTTACAACACACAATTGCAAGTTATATCACACAATTCTAAGAAAACAAAATAAACTCACAATTGTGAGAAATGAAGTCAGAATTAATAGATATTAACTCGCAATTCTAAGAAATGAAGTCAAAATTGCATTCTTGCAAATCTTTGTATCTCAGAATTTTGACTTTTTTACAATTGTGAGTTTATGTCTAGCAAATCAGATTTTCTATCACTTGCATTTTTATTATTTATAAAATTAGTTTGTTCCGCCATAAAAAAAATGTAATGAAAGAAACAAAAACAAGCAAAAAAAAAAAAAAACAGCTTCTAAATACTCATGTACCCTCACTTTCAGACATAAAGTCCCAACTAATTAGGCCAAATAGTTGTTGTTTTTAATAACGTTTTATGCTGCTCCTCTCTGATTTGACGAGGTACATGTATCGCTATTAGAAGATCGCGAGTCAAGTGAAATCTTCCTTTCCATCCCGACTGTTTCAGCATGCAAATTAGCATTTGCATGTGAACCAACAACATCCGAGAAATGGCTTGAAAAATTGATGACCTCGGTACAAGCATTACGTCTGAAACACCTCATTAGCTGCTTTCCTCTTGCTAGAGTCTAGACTGTATTTGGGTTATGGAAACCAGTCTCGGTTGTGGGGGTGTTTTTTTTTTTTTTTATCTATAAAAGGCCCAAATAGCTGTAATTATCTGGAAGAGTCATTAGCTTGGTGTTTATCTAGGTAAAAGCGATGCTTTGGTAAATATCCGCAATTTATGAGTGATATTTGTCCTTCTCTCTGTTTGTGCCAGAGGCTCTGTTTCCTGTTTCACTCAGCAGAGATAGAAATCAAACATGGAAAGTTCAAACCGTTTGCAGCGACTCTCTTTCCTCTCGCACGGCCGTCACCGTTATTAATGCCCTTCGATGTAAATGACTGATAGTCTGGAGTTGCACTGCCCCTGAAGTACGTTGCAACGGGGTATCGGCCACTTAATTCTGCTGCTATGCCACGCTTTTAAGAAGGGAGATAAGCCAAGAGCGGCCAATTTCCTTCCGAGATGGGTGCGCTTTATTGATGGAGTGGACCACGCTAATGTTTTTAGCCTTCTGGGTGTCCATCTGTGAGCATTTTTCCAGTGTCATCACCACTCTGTTTAAGTAGCTCCAATGGCTTCTTCGGGCAAAGGGGAGATAATGCAGGCTATTTATCATGCAGGAATTCAATTTTGAGCCCACCATTCTCCTCATAAAAGAGTTACCAATCCATATATCAACCATTTAGTTGTCTGTTTTCATGAGCGGGAAATCATTTGTATGCATTTTATTTATTTATCGCACAGGTCGGATGGCCGACGGGGGGGATGGGATGTTGCGTTCACCCGTAGGGTGGAGGAGAAAGATAGTCGAGGTGAACAATTAACTAAGATGGCAATGTCAGAGAGAGAAAGAGGAAGGAGAGTGGAATGCTGGGCTGGAGTCTGTTGACTTTCTGTGTGTACCTTAAAGGAATAGTTCACCCAAAAATCTAATTCTGTCATTGATTACTCACTCTCATGTCGTTCCAAACCCGTAAGACCTTTGTCATCTTCGGAACACAAATGAAGATATTTTTGATGAAATTTGAAAGCTTTCTGACCCTGCATAGACAGCAATACAACTGACATGTTTTCATTTTTGGGTGAGCTATTCCTTTAGTATGAATTTGTCTGCTTGCACAGGAATTTGAATTGATTTGTAATCAGAATTTATTGATTGTGGATCTGTTTTGATTCTATTAGTATTGTTAATGGGATTCTTTTAGTACTTTTGTAGAATATTTGAAAAGGTCTTATAACACAGTAACAATGGTTGATTTATTTCAAGTTGGATATTAAATTAATAATTTGTGGTTCATTACGTAAGCCTTCAGTAAAAAAAAAAATAAAAAATTATTGAGATAATTTGTTTTTTTGATTCACTGAAGCTGCTCAAAAGACGTATTGTATGTTTCATTCTAATGATGTACAGTAACTCCTTATGAAATCAATATTAGTTTTATTATATTGGTCAATATTAGATATTTAATCGTACGTCATCGTCATCAAAGGTATAGGTAATCTTTTAAAACACTCATAATTTAAATGTAATCTCAAAAATGATATTTTCTCAAAGAATATTAATTTTAATCACATTTATTTAATTGTATTAATATAAATCATATTTAATAATAATAATAATTTAATTAATTTTTTGATGATGTTCATGTAATTTTTTTTGTATTAACTATTTCATATTAAATATTACATTTTAATTTTTAGTGTTCTTATCTCACAATTCAGATTTTTCTCAGAATTGCGTGATACAAACTCTCAATTCAGATTTTTTTTTTTTTTTCAGAATTGTGAGAGATTGTTGTTGAGAGATAAAAATCACAGTTCTGAGAAATTAATTTTCAATTATGAGATATAAACTTGCAATTGTGAGAAATGAAGTCAGAATTACTAGATATAAACTCGCAGTTCTAAGAAATTAGGTCAAAATTGTGTGATATGAACTCACAGTTGCAAGTTATAAAGTCAGAATTCTGACTTTTTTCTTGCAAATGTGAGTTTGTATCTCGGAATTCTGACTTTTTTTTATATCTAGCAAATCTGATTTTCTAACACACAATTGCAAGTTTATGTCACACAATTCTAGAAAACAATATGAAAAAAAAAAGTTTATATCTAGCAAATCTGATTTTATAACACACAATTCTAAGAAAACAATATAAACTTGCAATTGTGAGAAATACATTTTATATCATGCAATTCTGAGGGAAAAAAATCAGCTTTGCGAATCCATATCTCGCAATTTTGACTTTAAAACTCACAAATTTGTGTTTATAACTTACAATTTTGAGAAAAAAGTAAGATTTGCCAGTTTGTATCATGCAATTGTGAGAAAAAAAGTCAGAATTGTGAGATAAAGAGTCGCAATTCTCTTTTTTTATTCAGTGGCGAAAATGGGCTTCCATAAGATACAGTAGTGATGTTTTTTCTTCTTAAAATTTACCAATAAAAGTCATTCGTATTATTATATATATATTTTTTTTTTCTTTCAAAAATGGAACCATTTCTTTTACAGAATCTGACCCCAGTGACTGATACTAAATGCTGAGTCGATTGTGATTGAGAGGCATATTTGTCATCACCCACTGGTTATTTTCTCCCGGATCTTGTTTTCTCAACGTTTGCGTTCTTAATGAGCTCTGTTGTTAACATACACTCGGCCCTCCGCTGGGGAGCGTGACCTCCAGTCGCCTGGGCTTTATGTTATATGATTAGCGAGAGCGCGATTCCGCCAGATCAGACGAGCATTCAAAAACAGCTTTTGATGAAAACCCTTTTGATGAACGGCCGATACTAATAGCGTCCGGTGTTTCATGTGGCTCTTGCGAGGGCTTCAGATCTAGGTACACGTGCACTTTTCCGCTGCTTGAAGCCTTGGAGGTACTCTTGTGCATTTAGAGGGCTAGCTAGCTGTGCGCAGCTGTGGTCCAGTCAAGGTCATGCGTCTAAGACGTGTTTCATGCATGTCTGACAGTAATTAATTGTGCTGGGCTTCTCTTCCTGTCCTTTCTCAGCTGCCGCTTCCTATAGATTTCAACAGAGTTGGCTGTTAGAAAGCCACAGATGTGCTAACTTGCCAATATATTTCATATTACTTGATAGAGCATCATGCCGAATTGCATCGATCGCTGTGCGTCTTTCCTGTTTTTCCACTGTAATGGAATGGCAGATGAGATGATTTACATTTTTAAGGTTACTTTTTTCTCATGAGCGATTTTCCTGCCAATAAAATACATCACAGCAGAGGAAGTCTTCATCTAATGACGAACCCCCTAATGCTATTTAAATGACACTGATTGAGGGGGAATGTGCGTGTTCAACTGTGATTGTCAGTTTTGGTTTTGGTGATACGTTCCTCACCATCTGGACTATCAGTAGGAACCAACTATAAAAAATAATAGGTGCAGAATTTCCAGTTCAAAGTACTTTGTATAAAAATACAGCTGCCTGGTGAGGTTATAACTCATTTAAGTGTATCATGGGGAAAATATTATAACATAGTAGGTCATTTGTATATGAATTCATGGTAGGGTTTTATTTAAATAGAAATGTTGTTTATTGTATTTTTTTTTTAGCATTTTCGTTAGAAAAGCAGCTTATACTTTTAATTTTTTACTTATAATTTTATTTATATGATTGTTTTTTTCTTTTATTTAACTTGTTTTTATCACAAGCAGGGTTGCCAGATCTTCTGTGTAAAACAATCAGCCCAAAGGCCGATCAAAAATGGTCTAAAACAAGCTTGTTGAACATATTCAAATATTAAAATGCAACATATGCCACTCCCATACCTAAAATATGTTTTTACAGTCACAGCTACACTGTAAAAAACAAAAAACACAATTTGTTTAGTCAACTTAAAATTATTTGTTACCCTGCTGCCTTAAAATTTGTAAGTTCAGTCAACTTAAATAAGTTTATTCAAGTTAAAATGTTAAGTTCTACTAAGTAAAAACTTATTCACTTTGACTAAACTAAAAAAAAAATGTTTGTTAAACTTAACAGCTGTGTTTGTTACTTGGCTGCCTTGAAATTTTAAGTTGAATCAACTTAAATATCTAAGCTGTCACTTAGTAAAACATAACATTTCAAGTTGACTAAACTTTTTATAAAGTTGATTGAATTGAAAATGTTATGGCAGCCAGGTAACAAATTATTTTAAGTTGACTCAACACATTGTTTTTTTACAGCGTATGCGTTATACACAATTGCGTACTTAAAAATCACTAGTACTGTTTTCATAAAAGAGCTCAAGGTTCCCTCACAAAACTCAAAATCTAGTACAGTTTTTTCATTAGCAGAATGTAAAATATTTTAATACACACATTTCAGTCAATTACAATTTATGCAATATGTCAAACCTTTAAACCGTGGGAAAAAAGCAAGAGTTTTACAAGCAGCTAAATTAGCAAAACAGATCACACATGAATTGGTAGCCAGGATTTATTGATTGGTGAGCGATTTGGATTTTATTACTATTGTTGATATGATATGTGGAATATTAGAAAAATAATCTTACAGTCTTACATACCATAAATTCACAAAACAACAACAACAACAACAACAACAAAAAAGAAGTTGGAGATTAAATAAGTTGAGTTGAATTAAGCTGTTGAGTAAATTTAGTAACTTATCATAATCATAATGATTCCTAAGGGGTTTGATCCTCCTCAAAACACTCATTCTTTTGAAAACTGGACAACACAAGTTGTGTTGTATGCTTCACACAGATTCTAGGGATGCACAATAAATTAGTAGGCTTTTTTTGTTATGTTTTTACTCATTTTAATTATTTTAGGAGATTCAGTTGAACCCACTTTGCTCAAATTATTTTTTTAACAAGAAAACAAAGACTGTTAGCCAGTGGGGTAAGGAAAATGTAATACAAGACATGTTTCTCTGAGCCCAAGTCTTATTATCTTACACCATTTTGCTTTTCAAGTAAATTGATCTTGTTTTAAGGGCAGTTTAGATATTTTTACTGGAAAACAAGACAAAATACTGATTACAAATGATTGTGCAGTGAAACCAGAGAATGTTTTCAAGCAATTGGAGTATCGGTTTTCTGTACTGACATAAACAGCAAGTCCGGCATATCCCGGAGCCTGTCTCGTTTTCAAATTGTCCTCACTTGGCTCTCAGTTTGAAGCTCTGCGTGAAAGAATTAAGGACTAAAATCAATTTGAGTACTGCCATTTCCCCCTCAAGTGGCTTATTAGAACATTACGCCACTGCCTGAGATTATTGATTCCAATCAAATCTGTTAGCTTCATTAGCTGATAGTTTCGGCCGTTCAGCCTGATAAAAGATCAGTGGAAATGGCAGCTGATGTTGTGATTTAGTTGTTTCAGATCGCATTACGTTTTTACATTTAAATGCCAGTGAGGCTTTGTGTATAGAAATAGCAGCATCTTTTCTCAGGCAGGGGTTTTTGAGATAGCAAAGCAAAAGCTTTTTAGATGATTAGGGGTTGGATAGAGAGAGAGTAAGAGAGAGTGAGCAGGAGCCAGAGACCTGTGCAATGCATTTAATCTCATAAAGTAATGCGCTGCGCTCACATTCAGCAATCAGCTCATCATGGTGGGCTGAAGTAGCTGACACTGTGACACGTGTGAGGTAGAAATCACAGTAGCAATAACTCTGTTCTGATCTTTGTGCATTGCTGGCTCAACAGGAGAAAGCATGGATACACACTTCGCCTTCCTCAGGAGCTAGTTCTAGTCTGATTTGGTGCATAAATATGTGTCTTTCTTTCTTAAACTGTCATGATGTGGATAGTAGATGGATTTCATAACATTAAGGTTGAACCACTGATGTCACATGGGCTATTTTATGTCCTTTCTGGGCCTTGAATGTGGTAGTTGTCTACACAGGATCAGAAAGCTCTCAGATTTCATCAAAAATCTTAATCTGTGTTCTGAAGATGAATGAAACCCTTACGGGTTTACCCTGTAAAATTTCCGTAAAATTTACAGTAAAAAAACGGTAGCTATGTTTGCTAGAATTTTATTGTAAAAAATACGATAGCAGCGTTTTAGGTTTTACGGTTTTACGGTTTAAACTTAAATTTATATTTAAATACCATAATTTCATTAACTGATATAATGTTAATGTACCAGCCTATTTAAGTAATCTATTTGGTACCTTTGTAATACACTGATAACCACCAAAACAGGTGGTGATGAGAAAGTCACATGATGAACCAAAGCCCATCACAAGCAGCTTTTAAATAGTGCAACACGCTCCCAACCCGTCACATACTGTCAGTTTTGGACGCTCATTTTTTTTAAATTATATAAATAATTTTATATAAATGTATACTTTCATTGGAGCACCTAACCCCACCCCAAACCCTAAACCTACCCACTTCTGAACAATATAAAAGATGTAACAGGCAAATATAAGTCACAGTCACAGGTATTTATTGCAAAAACTGACCATAAACAAGCAGTATAAAAGCATTATGCGTCCAGAGTCTTCTGAAGCCATGCGCTCTCTTTATGCGAAAAACAAGTTTTTTAATCGCTGAAAATGCTCCCGCTCAGTTAACACGCACATCTCATTTAAAAAGATACTCCTGAACATTAGCATGACACAATCGGTCACAAGACACCCGAGAACCAATAGCATTTCGCAACCAAGGCTTGCTTCTTCTGGTGGCATTTTTTGAATTTGTGCACAGACAGACTGCAGGGCGGCACACAGGATGGCGGACAGAGATGGCGATCGCATCTATTCTTCTCACAAATCAACCGCTTTTGCCTCGGAACCCTTGGAATATTACAATTTTTGAATAAATTATGAATATAGTTGTCTGCCTGTTATATCTTGTGTTTTGTTGACAGATGGTTAGGTTTAGGGGCAGGGGTTGGGTTACATGTGTAAATAGTGTAATATAAATAAAACTGTTGTGACTGTTTGCACTGAAAAAAAAAATCACACCCCAACATATATGCAATAATAGTAATATTATTACCCAGTATATAATTTAAATAATGAAGATACAATTCCCAATGCCTTTCACGTTAGCACATTGACCAAGGGTTTCTTATTTAAAGCACTACGCATTAAGAGCCGGGGGGCTTTTGAAATGTGAAGATCATGGTAAATTTAACTAATTTTGTCTTCTTAGAAACATGCAAGTATCTTCTGTAGCTTCTGAAGGACAGTGCTAAATAAAAAAAATATGATATTTAGGCAAAATGAGCAAAATGAACACATTTCCATTCTGTTAAAAAGTTTTCACCCCCCGGCTTAATGCATGTTTTTTCCTTCTATAGCATCAGTGAGTGTTTGAACCTTCTGTAATAGTTGCATATGAGTCCCTCAGTTGTCCTCAGTGTGAAAAGACGGATCTTAAAACCATACAGTCATTGTTGGAAAGGGTTCAAATACACAAAAAATGATGGAAAATGCATTTTGTATGATCCCTCTTATTTTGCTTAAAGAATTAACATTTTGCAGATTCTGCAAGGGGTATGTAAACTTTTGAGCACAACTGTATATAGTAGGGAAACTTACTGTTAACCATTTAACAGTCTTTTACCGTTAAATTCACAGTCATTTTTTACAGTGTAATTAATGATTAAATCTTCATTTTTGGGTGAGCTAAAATACTCAAGATGGTTTGCTGGCCTTACTTGGCCTCCGAGTCTGGTCTGGTTTGCTGGTTTTTAAAGGAGTTTTGGACAAGTATCAGCTGGTCAGACTGGACGTCTGGCAAGTCAACCAGCTAAATACTAGCTAGCAGGCTGTAAAACCAGCTAGATGACTATAAACTGAGCTAAGACCAGAAAAACAGAATTTTTCCCAAGCAGGAATATATTGCTGTGTTGGATCTTTTAGCATTTCCATTCATCCCAATTGCACTTGGACAAGTGGCGCAAAACTATGTATCAGGCTAACCATAAAATTGCAAGGTAAGACCAGTACTTTGGATTTTTGGGGGTTTGGAATCTCTTATGCTCACCAAGGCTGCATTTTCGGTCAAAAATAAAGTAAAAACAGTAATATTGAGAAATATTATTACAATTTAAAATACCTGTCTTCTATTTAGATATGTTTTAAATATGTATTTATTCCTGTGATGGTAAAGCTGAATTTTTAGCATACTCCAGTCTTCAGTGTCACAATTATTATTAATGTTGAAAACTGTTCAAATGAACAGCATTTATTTATAAGTCTTCACTGTCATTCTTGATCACTTTAATGCATACTTACTGAACACAACTACTAATTTCTACTACTAAATGATAGCAGAGCTCAAAATATCTACCATAGCTGTAGTTATGGCACCATACGTGTTAAAGATTTAATTATATCGGTAAAGGTCAAGGGCTCTAACGAAGTGATTCGTTAATGTAAGATAATCATCTCATGAACAATACTTAACTGCAACCACAAGGGAAATAGAATATGTTAGCATGCACAATGACTGGGGTGGAATTACACAACAATTAGCATTTGAACAATGATTGGCAAGTTTAAAATGCCGTACAGCTGTAATTAAAATGCAACCAAAGCCGAGACTCTGGAGTCCTGTTTGTGTTCGGCATCGCTTTACTCTGGGCTAAGTTCACGGCTCAGTTTCCTATGTATTACTTTACGCCACCATGTACCTCAGTGAAATGAGAAGGATATATGGGTCCTCTCCTCTAACATTACCTGAAGGAAATTACTTTGAGGTGAGGAAAGGAATACTGTATTTCTTCATCTCATTTTCTGTCCACTTTTTTGATTGAATTTGGGGGGAATTTCGAGTTTACTGATAGCCTTTTGTTGTTTGTGCAGTCTACAGATAGCAGCCAATGTGTTTTCCTAAAAACATGGTGTTGTTTGTTGAATGATACTGTTTAAGCCACATTATTTTGCTTGTTTTGATTCTTTTTGACGTTTAAGGGACAAAATTGTGGATTGGCTGCCCGCCTTAATGTTCCATCTGATCGATGACAGGGTCAGATGATTGATGAATCAAGCAATCAGTGACTCTCTCCCGTGGACGACGCAGACGATCAATTCCCCTCCCAATGGAGTGATATCATTAAGCCTCAGGAAGTTTCGATAACAGCCTCTGCAGGATCCTCCTGCCCGGACCTAGGAATATATTTGACCTAGGAACAGGCTGTTAACTTTTCCAAAGTCAAGACACAATAGCGATACTTTGCCAGGGCCCCAGGGCACAATATTACTTTTTCGCAATTTTCAGACCCAGGGTCCCAAAGCACTTTGGTGGAAAATGCAACCATTTTCAGGGCTTTTTTCGTAATTAAAGTCGACAGCCATTTTGCTAGGTTTTTTTTTTTCGATGTTTCGCTTAATCCATTGTGCTTTTTTTATTCTCTCTTAGAAAAGGTCAGGGAATCATCGGAAAAGGTGCCCCTAAATCCCAGGCGTACACAGGGATCAGAGATGAGCCGCCATAATCTCCTCTCCTTTATGACAACGGACATTTTTCTGCTTTGATATCAGATAGGTGTTGACCTTTGTGTGTCTGCCTATGTCACTAGCAGTCAAAGCTAGTGTCGGAGGTTTCTCGTTCATCTCATGAATTGGAAAAGGAGCAACAAAATCAAACAACAAACAAAATCCATGTTCGTTAGCTTTGAGACTGTATTAGTGCTAGTACACATTTAAAAATTTAAGGTCAGGGTTTTTTTTATTTGTCATAAGTGACACGAAATAGGTTCATAATGGAACAACAAAAAAAGTGCTGTTCTTTTAAACTTTCTATTCATCAAAGAATTCTGCAAATGCATCACTGTGTCAACAAAAAATATTAAAGGAATAGTTCACCCAAAAATAAAAATTACACCATGATTGACTCACCCTCAAGCCATCCCAGGTGTATATGAAGGAGTCGAGTTTCGGCTTCTTCCCTGACCTCTGACTCGACGTATGACATACAAAATAATCCGCATTCGTAGTGTAAGCTCAGGTGAGAATAAACGAATGAGGATAGAGCAATACAATACTTAAAAGTCGAAAACTAGAAGTTAAAAAAAAAATTCAGCAGATTTCACTATAAGAGAAGAACAGCACAGCCTTATTTGTTTGAACTGGAGCAACGTTACACCAACCAAGAACTTGACTCTCTCGTAAACACGCATACGGCTGTTGCCGGAAGTCAATGATTTGAGTTTAGAATTTTAAAAATAGAAATATTTTTGTTACAAAACTCCCAGAAATCTGCTTCAGGAGACATGTTAACTCCCGGAGGCATATGGGTTAGTTTTACAATGGATATACAATGGAGCTTCAGAATGGCTTGAGGTAAATCATGGGGAATTTTTCATTTTTGGGTGAACTATTCCTTTAGGCAGCATGACTGTTTTCAATATTGACAATATTGAGATATATTTTGAGCACCAAACCATAAACCAAAGCATATTAGAGTGATTTCTAAAGGATTTTGAATGAAGACTAGAGTAATGTTTGCTAAAAACACAGGAATCCATCACAGGAAAATAGTATGTTTATATTGAAGAAGGTTTTTTAATTGTAATAATATTCCATAATATTACAGTACTTTTGATAAAACAGGCCTAAGAGATTTGGTGAACATAAGAGACTTCTTTCAAACATGTAAAAACCTTACAGACCCTAAACTTTTTAGAACAGTTCATGAAACAATTCCTAATTAATTCCTAATTAATCTTCCTAATTTCAAATTTCATGTTAGTTTAATGTGTTACTTGCTGTTACTTTTTGGTGATTTTTTTTTTATTTTTATTTACTAGCACTTTCTGAATGAAAATTGTTTCTGCACCAAATTTTCTCAGTGTTGTGTATATGCCTAAAAGTTGAAGTTAATTTTAAGCAGATGCACACATTTAAAGTGCTTTCTCTTCTAGAAAAAATAAAAAAACACTCATCCTGCTTGCTTGGCTTATCCAAATATTTATGCAATCCAAAGGACTGAAAAGTAGCAAAATAAAGTTCATAGATGTGTTGTATTCACAATGCATATAGCTTGTTTCAATAATCATATGCATTCATGTCAACACTGGTAGGAAAGTCAATGCTTAGGGGGGGTTCAAATACATATTTGTGACCCTGGACCACAAAACCAGTCATAAGGGTCCATTTTTGGAAATTGAGATGTATACATAATCTGAAAGCTGAATAAATAAGCTTTCCATTGATGTATGGTTTATTAGAATAGGACAATATTTGGCCGAGATACAACTGACAAATGCAAAACAAAAATCTAAATATTGAGAAAATTGCCTTTAAAGTTGTGAAATTAAGTTCTAGAAATTCATATTACTTACCAAAAATTAAGTTTTGATACATTTACGGTAGAAAATTTATAAAACATCTTAATGGAACATGATCTTTACTTAATATCCTAATGATTTTTGGCATAAAGGAAAAATCAATAATTTTGACCCATACAGTGTAATTTTTGCTATTGCTACAAATATACCCCAGCAACTCATGATCGGTTTTGTGGTCTAGGGTCTCATTTAGGCTCTACAGTTCTTACAAATGCAGAGCGTGTTTGCCAGATCTCTCTTCAAACTACAGATTTTTTTTTTTAGGATCGGTGTATTTTGGCATATTTGGTTAAAAAGTGATTCCCCTTCTGTGCTTTGTTTATGGTCTGTTGTGTGTTTTGTTCTCAGGATCAAAGCGACATGCTGCACAGTAGCTTCTTTTTTTTTTTTTTTTTCCTGAAATGCTTCCCTAACAGAAGGGACATGTTGCTCAATTGACACCCAGATGCCACAACAAAGACATGATACAAAACCAAGACCTCTCACTCAGCCTGCCATTCATTTATGTGAGAATCTGGAAGAACAGGGTGACTCATCATGGATATTACCATGTTGAAACAGGGCTGAATTCATACATTTTAAGGAATAAGATAGCATTAAACAATTAAAAGACTTATCTTATGCCATATCTAGTTGTGTTTACTGATTTTAAATGATAAAAAATAGACAAATGAGACTTGTAAGTGTATAGAGCTTTAAAATAAATATAGATAGCATGGAATAAATTGATGAGAAATACGTCTGTATTGTATCTTGGCAAACCTGGGCAGTTTTAGATTATGAGATTGACACATTTGAGTATTTTTCTCAGAAGAAAAAAAAACAAATGAACACCCATTTGCTCTCCATTTTATCTCCTTCAGTTTAGAAGAAGCAGTTGAGATCCTATATAAGAGATGATGAGTGGGAAAGAGGTGCTTTATGGGTGTCTGTGTGGGAAGATGGTTTGTCCCCTGTCTCTGCTGAATGGAACAGGCCATCTCCATCAGCACATGTTCTTCCCCAGAGGGGGCCTGTCATCGGAGAGCATGTGGGCTTGTGGCAACGTGACCTTAGTAATACCCTGGCTGTTGAACATGCCTGCCTTTCACAGGAGATTTACATAAGTATGGTAGAGTCTGATGAATATTCACATTTTTTGCCCCAATGCACTCAACTTCTTGACCCAAATGATGCTCCATGGATGAATCCAGAAGAAACGCACATGTTGTTGTATCTTAGACCACAACAGTTTTGTGCAGCTCAAGTTATTGACTGTGATATCAGTTTATAATAATTGATGTAATAGTTAAGGTCTTTTGCTTAAGGCTTATACTTTTTTTTTTTTTTTTTTTTTTTTTTACTTTTAGGCTGCATCAATATTTTACATTTGAGGTCAAAAGTTTACATACACCTTGCAGAATCTGCAAAATGTTAATTATATTACCAAAACAAGAGAGATCATACAAAATGCATGTTATTTTTTATTTAGTGCTGACCTGAATAAGATATTTCACATAAAAGATGTTTACATATAGTCCACAAGAGAAAATAATAGTTGAATGTATAAAAATTACCCTGTTCAAAAGTTTACATACACTTGATTCTTATTACTGTGTTGCTAAAAAAAAAAAAAAAAAGTAAAATCTATATAACTTGTATGAAAAAAATGCGTTCAGTGTTTCTGAGAATTTCCTGTGTATAAGGTTGTTTGTTTTGGTAGACTCTGCAAATATTTGATTAGCATTAATAACATACCCATCAAGCAGTGAAAATCTGTTTTGTTATTGTTGACCAACTGAAGTGAGAAATTAGTTATTTATTTAGTGATAAAAACCCTGTAATGTATGTGGCTGATGAGTCAGTCAGCACTGCTGTGGTGTGTTATTATTAGCTAAATATTATATCTCCACACCTACTCTACAGCCTGTTAATCAGCAAACGCATATTTGTGCATAATTCTCAAAAACACAGCTTTATTTTACATAAGCACAGTGGAAATTATTTTACTGGCCCTGTGGTTGTGAATCGAGTGCCTCAGATGAAGGCAAAAGCACAGATGGTGTGGATGTCTTGTATTTGTATCTAATTTTTACACCGGCCCCTGAGCTTGGCCTCACATATTCAAAATCAATAGTTTATTTTAAGACATTGCCAAATATTTCTTCATAGGGAAAGTGAGCACAAATACAGTGGCTCCAAAAATGTATTTGGACACTTAAGCCACACTTAAAAATGTATGAGTGTTATTGTATTAGGTAGCAAAATATCAGACTAGGGTTTGAGAAAGTTATTGAGCATGTCAGTTTTCCAGATAACTTTTTGACTTGGCTATTATGAAACATCTTTGTGCTCTTTATAAAGAAGCGGGTGAAGCTCAACAGGGTCTGGTCAACGTGGTCTCTAAAGCCTTCTAAACAGGTTTGTCTGACCTGTAATATTTCCTATTAAATTCCACAAGCGGATTCCGGCTCTTTGTGGCAGCGGAGCTTTTGCGCTTTTAAGTAACTGGCACAATGTGAAGAAACTGTCAGTCACTGAAACTTGGTAATGCTGCTATTTACCAGCCGCTCTCTGACAGAATCGCTTAAATGAGATCTGGCACTTTTCTCAAACACACCCAGCGAGAAGTGAAATAAATAAGGCATCAAGCAATTATGAAGCTTGAAAATAAAGATGACAGTTTAAGGTCAGCCAATTAGCAAGTTTCTCCACCGAAGTCACCTTATGGATACTTTTTTTAGAGGTCACTGTCCCAGGGACGGCTGAATCGTTTAATGCATTTGTGTCATTTATGTAGCATCACAAGTGGTAGATTTTATGTCAAGGATCTATTTTTAATAGCTTCAGTGGTCGTGCGGAAGGACCTGAAGGGTATATGACATTTGGATTGAATTTCCATGCATCTCTAGAGTTCCTACTGTACCCTGACTAGTTCATATTTTACATATTTATTAGTAAAGCCATTGTGGCAGCTCTCGCAGTGGGCCTTCTCCGCATGCTGGCAGCTTCCACCCCGCTCAGTTGACATTTGAGTTCACTGCTGGGTCTATTCCCGTATCAGTCTCGATCATCTTTCTGGCCCTCGGGCAACAGCTCTTTCGCCAGCCTCATTTATATGCAAACGAATATTAAAATAGATTATCATCATTAACACTGCTGTATCTTGATGAATTTTATTCAGTTGCTCTCCTCCTCCCACCCCTAGAGCCATCCATACTAAGGAAATTAACGTTCGCCACTTGGTTCCCTGAAAACCTCTGGGTGGGAAACAAGAAGCTCTTTTTCACTGGACTGTATTAATGAGGCTCTCAAATATGGGTGTGAAACATCTTTAATATTCTGTTTCTGAAGTAATTTATGACATGAAGTCAATGGCTGCTTCCCATTTTGCATACTATTCAGATTACATAGTATGTGAGATTTAGATTCAAGTCAGCTTGATACTTTACTCACCCCCGTGTCATCCAAGATCTTTATGTCTTTCTTCATTTGAAAAAAAAAAAGAAATTAAGGTTTTTGAGGAAAACATTCCAGGATTTTTCTCCAGATAGTGGACTTCAATGGGGAACAGTGGGTTGAACGTCCAAGTTGCAGTTTTATACAATCTCAGCCAAAGAATAAGGGTCTTATCTAGCGAAACAATAGGCCATTATCTAAGAAAAATACAAATGTATATACAGTATCTCACAAAAGTGAGTACACCCCTCACATTTCAGCAACCATTTTAGTATATCTTCACAAGGGGACAATAATATAGAAATAAAACTTGGATTATTTTAGATTAGCCAGTGTGCAGCTTGTATAGCACTATATATTTACTGTCCTCTGAAAATGACTCAACATACAGCCATTATTGTCAAAATAGCTGGGAACAAAAGTGAGTATACCCTAAGTGAACTTGTTATCTAGCACTGCCTTTATCCTCGTTAGCATAAAATTGGTGCTTCTCCACCTTCCTCTTGAGGATGCCTAACAGTTGTTCAAGAGGGTTTAGGTCTGGAGACCACTCCATCTTGGCAACTCCATCACCTTCACCTTCAGCTTCCTCAGCAAGGCAATTGTCATCTTGGCTGTGTGTTTGCCATTCAGACTACAGTAGTTTCTGAAGGGAAGGCATCATGTTTTAGTTCAGAATGTACAGTACATAATAGCATCCATGTTTCCCTCAATGAACTGCAGCTCCCCAGTACCAGCAGCACTCATGCAGCCCCAGACCATCATGCTACCACCACCATGCTTGACTGTAGGCAAGACATAGTTTTCTTGGTACTCTTCACCAGGGCATCGCCACACATGCTGGACACCATCTGAGCCAAACAAGTTTTTCTTAGTCTCATCAGACCATAGGACATGGTTCTAGTATTTTATGCTGTTGGACAGGTTGTCTTCAGCAAACTGTTTGCAGGCTTTCTTGTGAGCCAGCTACAAAAGAGGCGTACTTCTGGGATGGCGCCCATGCAAACCGACTTGTTGCAGTGTGTGTCATATGGTCTGAGCACTGACAAGCTGACCTTCTACTTCTGCAGCCTCTAAAGCGATGCTGGTAGCACTCATGCATTTGTTTTTTGAAGCCAGGTTCTGCACCTGACGCACAGAATGAGTACTCAACTTCGTTGATCCACCCTTGCTAGGTATATTCCGAATGGAACCCATCTTGGAAAACCTCTGTATGACCCTAGACACTGTAGTACAACTCTGTTTCAGGGTATTATTGAACCTTATAGCATAGGCTATCTTTGCGGAGAGCAACAATTCTCAAATCCTCAGAGAGTTCTTTGCCATGAAGTGCCATCCATTGAACATCCAGTGGTCAGTATGAGTGAATTGTAACTGCTCTAATGCAAGATACACAACTTTGTATGGCCCTGTCAAGCAGACAAAAACATGAACACGATGAAAAGGACATGTGGTTTTGCATGGTTAAATAACATAGTACTCTTATCACTTAGGGTGTACCTTTTTTTTTTTACTTATTTTGACAATAATGGCTGTATGTTAAGTTATTTTCAGAGGACAGTAAATCTGTACTGCTATACAAGCTGCACACTGACTTCTCCATATATCCAAGTTTCATTTCTATAGTATTGTCCCTTGAGAACATAAAATGTGTGGCTGAAATGTGACTCAATGTCCCATTGAGGTGGTCCCATTTTCTCCACTATTTGGAGAAAAAACCTGGAATGTTTTTCTCAAAAAAAAAAAAAATCACTTTGAGTGAAGAAAGAAAGACATCCGTCTTGGATGGCAGTGGGGTGAGTTAAGAGTAAATTATTAGTACATTTTTATTCTGGAAGTGAACTAATCCTTTAATTCAATGTGTTGCGTTTTCTTTGTAATAGTTTGTGAATTTTCCAGCAATTTCTGAGTGAAAATTGTTTCTATACTAATTTTTATAGGGCAGCCCTACAAATTTGCATGTTCCCATATAGCAGTCAAAGAACAGTCCTTTGTTGTATTTGTATGGTCTGAGAAATGGATACCCAGTGAAAAACAAAATTTGGCTCTCTGACATTTTTGTAGTTGTTTGTCTTGGAGCAAAATCTCCAGTATGTGAAATTTAATATTAATGTCTGCCGTTTCCTCCGTGGTCTCTTTATCTTTGCTCAGTGGGTGTAAAGCGCGATTGCTTTAGTGGAGTGCTTTTCTTTTGCTGCCGTTTAGACCTTTGTGAGGATTCTGGTCAAAGAGCAAGAGGCCACGAATATGAAACGGCCCATTGTGCGATGTAGATAATGAACAGCATTTTTCAAGCTTAGCTACACATTCTGACAGCTGCTACGGAATCCCTCCACTGTATGAACGGCATGCTTAAACACATTATTGTCTCTGTTACACGCTGCGGCTGACACTGGAACTCATCATCATTGCCCATTATGAATAACACAGTTACTCGTCAAATGTCCAACCTGCGTCATTCAGCACAGAATGCCGAGATTTGTGCGAATGGCAAGTCTTCGGTGGTGGTAATGAACCCGTTCAGACAGCTCCATGTATGTAAATAACCTCATGCATTTTCAGTAACTTCCTAGATGCATGTAAATGTTGGCATTCATTACATTGGGTTGTGGGCTCTCTGTGCACTTGATGTGCTTCTCTTTGCACCATTTCCTAGAAGCCTTCTATGACATAATGAAGCCCTTGAACTTAAATTGTTTCTCCTGAGAAAAGTTGACAATCCAAAGCATGAATGTGTTTGCCTAGTGTGCAATATATATTTATATCATTTTGTTAAACATCATATTCCAGTGTTCTTCAATGGATGGATGGATAGATTTAATTTCATAATGAGACCTGTGCAAATCTTTTCATTCAATATGATGGATGTCATTATATTCCACATCAACAGCAGTATCTCAAACTACACCAGATATGCCCATTAAGTTATCATTAAGTCATACTTACATACTTTTATCTGGAACCATTGAACTGTGTTGGATTCATCTTGTCTTGTCTTTATGTGCAGCTCTGCAAGCTGTGCCCTTTAGCTGAAGACGAACAAAGGAAGTGCATAATGATGTACATCAACTCAAACTGATGGCTTTCTGTCATTGTAGTCAGCAGTGGGGCTTTTAACTACCATTACCTGTTCATTTTTTTTCAGTCTTCAAATGATCCTTTATTTAGTTGTTCTCCATTTCATTTACTTATTGTGAAATATTGTTTTTTATGCCTTCCCATAGATTTCCCCCCTTTTAATGCAGTTGTTATAAAATAGTACATTTGATTTTTCTTCTTTTTATAGCATACACTACCAGTCAAAAGCTTTGTTTTTTTAAAGAAGTCTCTTCTGTTCACCAAGCCTGCATTTATTCGATCAAAAGTACAGCAAAAACAGTACAATTTTGAAATATTTTTACTATTTAAAATAACTGTTTTCTATTTAAAAATTTAATTTAGTCCTGTAATTTCAAAGCTGAATTTTTAGCACCATTACTTTAGTCACATTATCCTTCAGAAAGCGTTCTAATATTCTGATTTGCTGCTCAAAAAACATTTATTATTATTATGTTGAAAACATAATAGAGTAGAATTTCTTCAGGTTTCTTTGCTGAATAGAAAGTTCAGAAGAACAGCATTTATCTGAAATAGAAATCATTTGTAGCATTATAAATGCCTTTATCATCACTTTTGGTCAATTTAAAGCATCCTTGCTAAATAAAAGTATTAATTTCTACAATTCCATAAATCAATAAAAAATTATACGGACTCCAAGCTTTTGAATGGTTTAGTGTATGTTACAAAAGCTGTTTATTTCAGATAACCTTTTCTATTCATCAAAGAATCCTGAATAAAATGTACTCAACTGTTTGAAATATTGATAATAATAATAATAATAATAATAATAATGTTTTTTGAAAAGCAAATCAGCATATTAGAATGATTTCTGAAGTATCATGTGACACTGAAGAAAAAAAAATTGAGCTTGGGTTACAGGAATAGCTTAATTTTAAAATATAATCAATTAACAGTTATTTTGAATAGTAAAAATATTTACATTTTACTGTTTTTGCTGTACTTTGGATCAAATAAATGCAGGCTTGGTGAGCAGAAAAGACTTCTTCAAGAAACATTAAAAATCTTTAAGAATCATTAAGAATCTTGGGGAAAAATGGATCAGTTTCCACCAAATCAGCATATTAAAATGATTTCTTAAGGATCATGTGACAATGAATACTGGAGTAATGGCTGCAGAAAATTCAGCTTTGCCATCACAGAAATAAACTGTAATTTAAAATATATTAAAACAGAAAACGGTGTGAAATAATATATTTTTTTTCTCCATTACGCTGTACCTTCCTTACGCTTCCCCCTCCTACTGCAGTTATTCTTTTTCCTTAAGAGTTCCTTTTTTTAACGCTGTGATTGTAAAATAATTTCATGGTCAGTGATGCATAATTTGTGCGTTTATCAGCTTTGATATGCATACAATCTTGCAAATATTTCATTGATACACCCACTTGAATTTTTGCATGAAACATATCCATTGTACATAACACCCCGGGGAAGACAGCAGGGGTCCATTTAATATGTCTGATTATCAGTGTGCATTTTAGATTTCTTCACATTACTATATAAAGGTGGTTTTATATGCTCTTTGATCACATAATTATTTATTTACAGTAGCTGGGAATATTCTTTGGGGCGATGAAAAGATATAGACCTTTAAGTAAAAGCACCATATTCATTTGGAATCATAAATGTGTCTTTTTCTGTAGCTGATGAGTTATACTTCATCCAAATCTGCTGTTTGGACTTAAATGAGATACAATGGTACTTTTGGAGAAGCAATTCTCACCAGCGTTAGTGCTTGAAACAAAGACCACTTGAACACGGTGTTGGTGGAACAGTGTCTTGACTAAAGCAGACACAGTTGTGAAAGGACATCTTTTGTTTGCAGATGCAAATACTTGCATTTCATAAGCACTTCAGCAGTTTGCACTTACTTTTTAAATGTCTCCGCACCTCGAAGCCCCCCGTCTGTTTAGTTGCTCCAACTGTATGTGTCGTAGTTTAATTAACCATTCAATTCTGCTGTTATTTTTGCAGTCTCATCTCTGCAGAGCAGCATTAAAATCACTGGCGGCAGCCGCAGATGGAATTGGATTACTGACGGACAATGGAGGCAGGCCAAGATGCGCCTTCCCTCTGCCATGCTGCATGGGAGCCTTCTTCATTAGCCCATGCTCATTCTGTAGTTAATGCTCTGTGGCGCTAACACTGGGAAACGCTATAACTCGGCCAGCTTCGTTTGAATGCGCCGTGAAGCTCTCTATTCAACCTGCCCCTGCTGATTGATTAGCTTTTGTCTCTCTGATTAAAGGCTGCTCGTGTCCCTGCGCACCGAAAGAAATATATAAATGGGGGAAAGGGAGAGAGAAGCGGAGCGGGAGAGAGGCGAGCGAAAGCGCAAGGTTGGGAGAATGAGATTCGGCTTTGTCACAGGGAGAATGAACTTTAATCTCAATCACAGACTGAAAGCGTGCTCTATAGCTGGCTAATCGCTAATGGGATGCTTCTGCTGCCAAGTAATAATCATGAAAAAACATTATGCGCACATAAGGAAGGGAAAATATCATTACAGGAATTGGTTATGCTGACCTTTGGATTCGATATTCATTACGGAATCGGTTTAGTGATGCTTTTAGCTTGACACTCTCACTCCTCTATGTCAATTTAGCATGGTTAAGGAGTGTTGTTGCCGAAAAACAAAACAAAAATCCGCCTCGACCGTGGTAGAATGGTAGAACATATGGTCTCGAGTGGCTTATTGCTTCTATAAAATGATGCCAACTGCAATATGTACAATAAATAATTGCATGTATTAATATTAATAATCGCACTAAACAATTTGTCCGCCAAGTTATATTGTTCATTATGCTAACTGTAGGCTGTTTACCACTTTAATAGCTTGAAGCAATTTTCTCATAGCTCAAACTGACAAAACATGGTGCCAGCGAGGTCAGTGGTTCAATTCCCACAAAATGGTATAATGATTACATTGAATGCGCTGTAAGTTATAAAAGCGTCTACCAAATAAGTAAATGTAGATAGAAGCAACATGCAGTATTTAATGTAGAATTGAGCTGATGTCTGGCCCTGTGTGTGTATACTGTCATTCAAAGTTTTATTCAGCAAGCATACATTAAATTAATAATGCTATAAATTAATTATTAAAAGTGACTGTAAAGATTTACATTGTTGCCAAAAAAGTGAAATAAATGCAGTTTTTTATAACTTAATGTACATCAGTTGAATCCTGGAAAAATGTATTACGGTTTCCACAAAATATTAAGCTGGTTTCAAGATTGATATTTTATTTCTGAAGGACCATGTGACACTAAAGACTGGAGTAATGGCAGCTAAAATTCAGTTTTGCCATCACAGGAATATATTATGTTTTAAGATACATTAAAATAGATTTTTATTATTTTTTTTAATTGCAATAATGTTTCAGAATATTACAGTTTTTACTGTATTTTGATTAGGGGTCAGTGATATGTGTTTTTCAGGGCCGATGCCGATACCAATTATTACAGATCCGATATTTTAAACCGATATATGTCTGGTGTAAAATTTTAAATGAATGCAAAATGACAAAAATGTTCTTTAAATGCTTTTCAATTATTTTTTAGATTTGAAAATGACAGATACCGATAACCATAAAAATGCTTAATATCGGCACAGATAATTGCTCAGGCTGATAATCGGTCCAGCCCTAATTTAGATCAAATAAATGTAGCCTTTGTAAGCATAAGAGTTTTTAAGAATCTTTCAAACGTAAGAATTATTCAAAAACTTCTTTCAAAAATAATCTTACCGACTCCTGACTTTTGAATGGTATTTTTATAGATACTTTTACAGATAATTGCCCAGGCTGATATTCGATTGAGCCCTATTTTTTATCAAATAAATGCAGCTGTGGTATGCACAAGAAACTTTAAGAATCTTTCAATAATGATCTTGTCGACTCCTGATTTTTGAATGGTATATATCGGTTTATTCAGTGGCTTTTAACAAGATTTTAAAGCCTCAGTTAAAATGTTATGACTTTTTTACAGATACAAACTCGAGTATACTATTCTGAAGTACTTTTTGCTTTTGGTTGAAAATGACAGATACAGATAACCGCAAAAAATGCTTAATATCGGCACCGAAAATTGCTCAGGCCAATAATCAGTCAAGCCCTAATTTAGATCAAATAAATGCAGCCTTGGAAGCATAAAATTTTTTAAGAACCTTTCAAACATAAGAATTATTTAAAAATAATTTCAAAAATAATCTTACCGACTCCTGACTTTTGACTTCTGCTTATTCATTTGCTTTTAACAAGATTTTAGAGCCTCAGTATTTGTGTTAAAATGTTATAATATTTTATATATTTATAAATATTTATAATAAATATAAATATAATATAATATATAAATATTATTATTATATATAATATTTTATTATATTTATTATATAATATTTTTATAGATACTTTTACAGATAATTGCCCAATCTGATATTCAGTTGAGCCATATTTTTTTATCAAATAAGTGCAGCCTTGGTAAGCACAAGAAACTTTAAGAATCTTTCAAAAATTATCTTACGACTCCTGATTTTTTAATGATATATATCGGTTTACAAGATTTTAAAGCCTCAGTTAAAATGTTTTGAATTTTTTACAGATACATACTCGAGTATACTATTCTGAAGTACTTTTTGCTTTTGGTTGAAAATAACAGATACAGATAACCGCAAAAAAATGTTAAAACGTTATGATTTATGAATGTTAAAATGTTAGGATTTTAAAGCCTCAGTTAAAGTGTTATGATTTTTTTATAGATACATACTCGTGCATGTTTTTGGTAGAAAATGACAGATACCAATAACCGCAAAAATGCTTAATATCTGTGCCGATAATTGGTCGACCCCTAATTTTTATCAAATAAATCCAGCCTTTTAAGCATAAGAAACTTTAAGAATCTTGCCAAAATAATCTTACCGACTCCACACATTTCTGTGGTGTGTTTGGTTATATACACTTTTGAATAGTGTATATATATGCTTATTCCGTGGCTTTTAATGAGATTTTAGAGCCTCAGTATTAGTGTTATAATATTTTTATAGATACTTTTACAGATAATTACAAATAAATGCAGCCTTTTAAGCATAAGACACTTTAAGAAACTTTCAATCATAAGAATCTTTCAAAAACTTCAAAAATCAAATGGTATATATTGGGTTATTCAGTGGCTTTTAACAAGATTTTAGAGTATTAGTGTTATGATTTTTTTTTATAAATACATACTCGTGCATATTGTTCTGAAGTACTGAGTGTTCGCATCGGCAATGATCATTTCTTTCATCGATAATAACTTATTTCAGAAATCTTACCAACTCCTGACTTTTGAATGGTATTGGCTTATTCAGTGTCTTTAAACTACATTTTAGAGCCTTAGTATTAGTGTTATGTCAGGTACATACTTATGCTTACTATTGTGGAGTACTGAGTGTTTGCTTTCGGTTTTAACCCATTGGATATCTCTTTGTTGTCAGTAGTCAGGCCTTCAAAGTTCTTCTTTTCATGCCTTTCCACTTCCAAATCTCAGTCTTTTGAACCTTAATGAGAGGATTTTCCTCTCATATTTATAGATCTAATTACTCATCTACAAAAATGACTTGATAAGTCTGTCACTTTGAGCACAGCTGCCCTACAATGCTGTTTACATTATTGTTTATATAAAAGGGAGGCCCAGGAGCCACATTATCCTGATGATGATCCTGATCCCCCCACCTCAAACAAGAGCCTCCAGCCTCTTCATAAAACCCCTGAAGCTTTTTTCCCCCCATTGGACATGCATGTTAATGCTAGGGCTCTTTTGGGAATTCTGTCAATAAGCGCAGGTGTCCACAAAAGCCTAAGAGAAGAGAACTGCGAATTTGAGTGCCATTAAGATGTGTTTTAAAGCCATTGTCAACACACCATCTTTCACTGAACAACATAATATAGCATAATTAGCCATATTTGCATTTTGCAACCCCTTCGCAGATAGGGCAGATTGTATTTTGTGCTGGCATATGGGCTCCCTTTAACACCATGACATGGTGGTTTATTAGTGGATTTCAGGGGTGGCTGTAGTTTTTCACAAGGCTTTGCAAAAGCAATGGAACCGCTGAGTCGGGTCAATCAATCGTTTTTTTTTTTTTCTGTGTGCTTGTAGTTGCAGCACGACTCATTCTTCTGAGAATGTGGTGTAATGCATGGCTCATCTGACGAGAAGAGCTTTTGATAATAGAGGTGTTATGGATTGAGCATAGTGCTATCATGCTCTCCAGCTCATGTTTATGCTGTTTTTGGTGGATAATGGAAAACAACCTATTAAATGAGTACTCCTGCCAAAATTATTGTTTTGTTTATCATTATGTATTCATCCAGTAGGCATTTCAAACATGTACAGATGGTAGAATGTTTGAAGATTTGTACTGGTCGCTATTTTCCATGAGAGTGAAGACTCTAAAATGTCAAAATTAGACTTTATATCTTTATATTCTAACTTTTCTGAACCCATGCATTATATAATAATCTTCCCCTCCAGTAAGCTGTTAAAAGATTAGTTCACTTCCAGAATAAAAACTTCCTGATAATTTACTCACCCCCATGTCATCAAAGATATTCATTTCTTTCTTTCTTCAGTCGAAAAGAAATTATGGTTTTTGAGGAAAACATTCTAGGATTTTTCTCTATATCAAGTTGAAGGTCCAAATTGCAGTTTCAGTGCAGCTTTAAAGGGCTCTACATGATCCCAGCCGAGGAATAAGGGTCTTATCTAGTGAGACTCTAGGCTTATCAATCTGTCATCTGTCAAAAAAAAAGAGAAAATTTATATACTTTTTAACCACATATGCTCATAGCTCGACTTTACGCATTACGTGGTCACATGTAACATAGGCAGAATTAATGTATTTACAAAGCGAACATGCAAAGAAACTCAAACACCCTTTTCAAAAAAAGGTAAAACATTGATGTTGGAATTTTTAAATTGGTAGAGAAAACGAGGTGTAGTTTTTTGTCCTACTCGACCTATCTGAACCAAAGTACACAGATGAAGAACTAACCACGCTTGACCTTTTATGTAATGCGTGAATTCGCTGACATGCATTGCAGAGCTAGTACAAGATGAGCGTTTGTGGTTAAACCATATAAACTTTTTATTTTATTTAGAAAATGACAGATTGTTTCGCTAGATGAGACCCTTATTACTTGGCTGGGATTGTATAGAGCCCTCTGAAGCGGCATTGAAACTGCATTTTGGACCTTCAACCCATTGGCTCTCATTAAAATCTACTATATATACTACTATATCTACAATAAGAAAAATTTTGGAATGTTTTCCTCAAAAACATTTATTTCTTTTCTACTGAAGAAAGAAAGACATGAACATCAACTGGATGGAGCAAGTTGGACTTGAGAACTTGTACAGACCAGTTTTGCCAACAAGATTGGTCAATTTATCGAACAGATTTGACTCTCAAAAATCATTTGCTCACAAATTGTGCATTGCTACTTCTATTAACTCTCATGAACATTCAAAGGCGACCCAGATCAAATTTCAGTTTCTTTACAAAAAGCTATTAAGTCTTACTTATCATAAGTCTTACTGAAGTGATGCTTTCATGGTACTTTTGTGTCCTTTTCAGAGGATTGAAAGCCCATCTTCCTATTCATTGTAACTGCATAGAAAAGAGCAACCAGCATAATTAGATCTTCACAAACATCATTTTTGTGTTTCAGAAAGTCTATGTTTGGAACAACATGAGGGTGAGTAAATAATGACAGAATTTTCATTTGTGAATTATTCCTTTAAGAAAACAGATGGCAGTGCATTCGTCTTTTCATCCTTCTGTTTCATAGAGGAAATATAGAGGACAGTGAAAACAAACAAGAGCTAGAGCAGGGGGAAATCACATGCCATGATTCATAAAACACACTGAAACAAGAGAATTATTTGGTGGCATTGAAGGCTGAATGGGAAGGCAGAAAATGATTGTGTAAAAAAAAAAAAAAAAGTACATGCTATTTGGAGCCATTTTTATTCTGACACAAAGCTAATCTCATCTGCACCCTGAAGCTGTGACGATTTTTAATCTAGAGACTTGTGCGTGTGAAGTGTGCCAGTGTTGCTTGGTGTTGTCAGTATAATACCTTTCATTATGATCGATGGCATAAGTGTTTGGGACAGGCATGCTTACCAGATGTACGCTAGCAGAAGCTCAAAGGAAACGCCTAGACAACAGAAGACACGTCCCTTGGGGAGATCAGGGGTGGAGGGGGTCACAAACTGGTCATCCCTGGGCGGAGCTGAGCGGGATGCACAGATTAATAGACTCCTGGGCTTTGTTCACTGGTGATAGATTCATATCATGAAATATTGTTTAATTATAAAGAGCAGTGTTTCCTGCACGGTCATTAAATCTTCAGAACCATGGTGAATTATGTTTTTAAGTTGTGAGATTGTTGATTAAAATGAATGTGATAAGATACAACAATTCCTTCACTGATTGAATCCCTTTGTCAGAGTGGTTACTGAATTAACTTCTGATTCACTCACTGAATCAAAAGACATTATTTTTATTCATATGTGTCATAGCAAGAACTGTTTTGTGCAAGGTTTATAGGGTCTCATGATTTCCAGTCAAAAGAATTGCAGTTTTGTTTACTACTCACATACTGAAGTACGCATGATGCTCGCAATGTTTTTAGCCTCTGTCGCCTCAGTATATGAGTACATGAACACACACAGTGCCTTGCGAAAGTATTCAAACCCCTTCATTTTTTTCACATTTTGTTAGGCTTAGTTAAACTGCTTTAAATTACTTTTTTTCCACATCAATCTACACTCCATACACCATAATGACAAAGCAAATAACTTTTGACAACTTTGTAAATTTATTAAAAATAAAACACTGAAGTAAGTACATTGCATGCTTCTGTAACCCTTCAATGGAGCAGAATTTTTTTCTGAACCCCAAATTTGTGTCTTGACGCAAGCCTGTTTCTGAGCTCTATAGGCAGTTATTTTGACCTTGGGGCTTGGTTTTTGCTCTGATATGCATTTTTTGTTGTTGAACCTTTTCTGAGAGGTGTGTGCCTTTCCAAATCATACTCATTCAAATGAATTTGCCACAGTGTAACTCCACTCGAAGTGTAGTAACATCTACAAGCGATATGAGTGTTCCTGAGCTCAATTTTAAGTGTCCCAGAAAGGGTATTAATACTTATGCAATGGAATCATTTCAGTTTTTTGTTTCTAATAAATTTGCAAAGTTGTTACCTGTTTTGTGCTTCATTATGGTGATCGATGTGGAAATCATAACATAAGGCTGCAACATAACAAAACGTGGAAAAAAAAAGGGGGTATGAATACTTTCGCAAGGCACTGTAAATATAATCTCACTTCATGAGCATTTTAACATTTCATTTGAGAAAAACTATTGTCATATCATATACAAAGACAAACGTGAAGGTCTTCACAGCAACTCATCAAACTGAAAGGCTGGTTTAACTTGAAGAAACTGTGACAGAAATCTAGGATAATAAACTATAATACTAATACTAATACTAATAAACTAATAATACAATTTTAATTGAAACATTATTTTTTGCACTAATCACACTATTTTCTTACATGTTTTAACCATAAATCTCAGTTTTGCAGCACTTTGTTTGACAAAAAAGGGTTTGTTTAATTTTCATTTGACTAAAAGATAAACAAATGTTTTATGTCTTTGTTTGTTTACCACAAAAAAATTAAATACACAACAACAAAGTATTTCTGGGAAAAAATAAAAAATAAACAAATAAAAAGAATATTATTATTTAAAGTTTTTTGTAAATAAATTAATTAAAGATCCTTTTGATTATTAAAATGTAATTAAATCAATAAAATGGAATCCAGAAAATTCACAATATTTCATATGGCCCTAAAAATGTCATTTTTGTTCAACTTTTATTAAATCGCTGTTAAATGGTGTAAGTTTCATGATTTTAATTAATTAGACATGATTTTGTCATACAAATTTAATTTAACCATTAGACAGAGTAAAAAAAATAATTTAAACTGAAGAAATGAAATGAAAAAAAAAAACTGAAATTGGGAAAAACAATAAAACTGATTTCCTAGGTTTTTGGTAATTAAGTTATTATTTCTTGACAGCGTTGCTTGTTTTTTTTTTTTTTTTTTTTTTTATAGACAATAAAATGAATAGAATTTTTGGCATTTTTATCATTGGAATAATCGTTAATTAATTATTAAAATAAATGTAACAATAAGTTAGATTAATATTAATTCAATAGGATTGATGTAAATAGTCAATATTAAAACGAAAAAAAATCTCAATGAACAATTATTTTTCAGCAAGTTGAAATATTTGATATATTTGATCCACTGGGTGGACTCCAGGGTTGAACCGGGCCTCCCCTGCTGCAAAAACAGCACTGAACAGGAAACACTTAAATACAGCATCTCATGCGACTCTAAGTCATTTGATATTCATCCTGCTATTGAACCCTCTGAAGCCTCTATTGATGTTCACTTGAGTAGATGTTTGAAAATGCAACCGCTAAAAACACGAATGTCACTGTGACCTCAATAGCTTAATTTAACAACCTTCATCCTGAATCTTTGCTCTTTACTATCCCCCTTTACATCACATAGAAAAAAAAGTGAATCAATGCGGTGATTTTTGTTTGGTTTCATTCCCAGAAAAGACCTTGAGCGTCTGAGTTTGTTAAGTGCAGCTTCTTGTGAATGCAGCTGGAGACACGGATGCTATTAGCATTAGCTTTATGAGGCTGGCTGCTTGCTGGTCCTTTGGGGATAAAGCCGTGACCCTGTCCCGGTCTGCTTTTGGAAGTGCCATAGCTTGTGGTATTGACATCAGTGTCATGTCCAATCAGTGGCTGAGATTGGAGCACCCAGTGCTGCGAGGCTGGACTTGCCAGCTTTAATTTCCAAGTCATCTCTGGTTTTTGCGAAAGGGTGGGGGGTTTGACTCCGAAGAGCGGCACGTCTCGGTCCTAATTAATCGCCTGTGTGACAGGGGTATTCCTCTGGCTGCATGTAGAATGTGCTTTCACATGTGGCCCCGCGGTCCATCGTCTCACCCTGCCTTCCAGCTGACATCAGAGCGCTGTCATAGCAGCAACCCCTGAAGCTGGATTAAAAGGAAATCTGTTTACGCCTTTATGCAAATAAATGCTTACATGTCATGTATTGTCCTCGTCTTTGCTTTGTAAATCAGTATCGTTTTCTTCTATGTTTGGTTTCTAGATCAGCATCCTGGAGCGACAGATATTTGATTTCCTCGGATACCAGTGGGCTCCGATCCTCACAAACTTCGTCCATATCATCACAGTGATTCTAGGTCTCTTTGGGACGGTACAGTTCAGACCGCGATATGTGACCGGGGTGAGTTTTCACATATTTTTATATTCAGTTTGTGACATATATTCTCTTCCCCCTTACAGGTTATGCTGTCATTTTGTTTTATTAATACCACTGGTGTCATAAAAGTGTCTCACTTCAAATCCTAGCCAGGCACAATGCAACATAACAATGAACAACAAATATACATTTTTGTCCTAACCTTTTGCGACCGTGATGAGCAACAAGACATTTTGACAATTGTTTGGTTTTATTTTGGATATTTTTCTTATACAAACACATTAATTCACTTCAGAAGGCATTTATTAACCCCCTGGAGCTTTCTGAAGTACTTTTTATGATGGATAGGTGCACTTTATTGGACTTCAAAACTTGGATTTTTTGTATTTTTCTAAAACAGACAAAATTATTACAATGTTGCACTTTCTCCTTAATTTTGTTCATAAAAAAGACCAACATGACCAGAACCAGTCTAAATGTTTTTCTGGTTTTAGCTGCTTTAAGATGGTCTTCCAGCTACCAAAGACCAGCAAACCCATTTTAGGCTAGTTTTAATGGGATAGTTCACCCAAAAATGAAAAATTAACATTCTGATATTAGTTACTCAACCTCATGTCGTTCCAAACCCGTAAGAAATTGTTGAATGAAGTCGTTATTTTAGTTTTCTTTGTGCACAAAAAGTATTCTAGTACCTTCATAAAATTAAGGTTGAACCATTGATGTCATATGGACTATTCAATGTCCTTACTTCCTTTCTGGGCCTTGAATGTGGTAGTTGCATTGCTGTCTATGCAGGGTCAGAAAACTCTTGGGATTTCATGAAAAATATCTTAATTTGTAATTGATTTTTGGATGAACTAACTGCTTAAAATGTTTTTTTTTTCAGTAGGGATGTAAGCAAACTGTCTTGTCACTAGTCAGAATATTTGTGTGCTGTTTAAGATGGCCTTTAAGTCTGGCCAAGCTGTTTTTTAGCTGGTCTAGCTAGTCTCTAAGCCTGGCTAAACTGTTGTTTAGCTGGCTGGCCAGCTGGTCTCTCAGCCTGACCATCTGGAAAACACCCAGAACCAGGCAACAGACCAGCCTGACCAGGCACAGAGACCAACTAAGATCAGTTTAGGCTAGTGCTAATTTTTTTTTTAGACAGGCATATGAGACAACACTTGCTTCATTGGTCAGAATATTTAAGATGGATAAACAAAGCTCAATGGGTTTATTGTATTTATTATATTTATTAATGGGTGTATCTCTGAATGTCTGTTCCTTATGGTACACTCTCAGAAAAAAATGTACAAAAGCTATCACTGGGGTAAGTACACTTTTGTACACTTTAGGTACTAATATGGACCTTTTTTAGTACAAATGTACCTTTTGAAAGGGTACCACACCAGTGAAAGCTTTTGTACCTTTTTTTTTAAAAAGTGTGTAGTTTTGCTCCAGTTTTTCGATCTGAGTGATTGCTGTGTTAAAGAAGTTGTTCACTTCCAGAACAAAAATGTACAGATAATTTACTCAACCCCTTGTCATCCAAGATGTTCATGTCTTTTTTCTTCAGTTGTAAAGTAATTATGTTTCTTGAGGAAAACATTTCAGGAATGAGTGGACTTCTATGGTGCCCGCAAGTTTGAACTTCCAAAATGCAGTTTAAATGCAGCTTCAATGGCTGGGATCGTTTAGAGCCCTTTAAAGTTGCATTTAAACTGCATTATGAAAGTTCAAACTCTTGGGCACCATAGAAGTCCACTATATGGAGAACGTTCCTGAAATGTTTTCCTCAAGAAACATAATTTCATTACGACTGAAGAAAGAAAGCCATGAACATCTTGGATGACAAGGGGATGAGTAAATTATCTGTACATTTTTGTTCTGGAAGTAAACTTCTCCTTTAATATATAACTAGGCAAATGAATATAGGCAGGCATCAGGTTCTGAAACAAATGATTAAAGTGACAGTTTTACTCATGATCTATATTGGTGTCCAGTCCATCAGTCAAGTCATACCTAATAGATGATATTAAAGGAGAACAGTTGCTGTTCACCACATTCAGCACGGATGAGATCAGACGGTTTGTTGTGACAGCTTTTCTCTATAGTCGGGTACAACGGACATTTAACACTCTGGTCAGTATAACAGAGAGATATCAATGTACTGACGGACCGGGTCATTGCCTCAAATGTGACTCGGGCCATGTCACCCAGTTGAGATGAAGCAGATTGCCTTTTTAGTGTTATGTGTCTCCCTTTGGAATAAACAATGCTCGATTTTTCAGTCTAGGAGCAGTGGCCGGCCAGAGAGATGGAGAGGGAGCCTCCTGCAGAGATAAATTGCTCACATTCGAACATTACTCTTGCTTATATCCGTTTTGGGGATGCTGTCAGGCCAGATAAATTTTTATTCTAATTCAACTTGGCACGTTCCGGTGGCTGGCAAAGGGCCAAATGAGGTTCCACTACATGCCCACATCTTCTGTATCTAATGTCCTGACAACATGTCAGATTTCAAGATGGCAGAATTCCGAGTCTCAGCGGTCTGGTGCGTTCCGTTTGTGAGCATGAGTTCTTGGGGGAAAGGTTAGGCCAAAACAGCCCTTGCTGAAAACGCATTTATATCCTCCCTCGGAATGTGTTTTGGAGATATCAAGCAGGATTATGAGACTTAATTGAAGTCAATCGCTCTGTCTAGTCCCCCTCCTGTTCTAACATGCGGAGGAGGCTCCTTCTTATACAGTGATGCGTGGAAGGCAGGAGATACTTCAACCGCACTGTAGTTGGAAGACAAGAATGATATGTTGATCTTTGGCCCTCGCCTGAGGTGCTCACGGACTTTTTGCGTATATAACTGCAAATCTGTAAATAAAGAACAGCTACTGTACGTTGCGACTGACACCGCCAAAGTGGGTCAGTCCTCTTGAACAAGGTCAGCCTTGTTCAACTAAGAACAACTAAATGTCTGCGATAATTCTCAACTTTGTTGGAGATCATATTAGCTCAGCTACATGCAACAACAGATAATTTAATATCCTAGCTGAAAAAAACACAGTTAATACTCACCCTCATGTCGTTCCAAACCCGTCAGACCTTTGTTCATCTTCGGAATGCAAATTAAGATATTTTTGATGAAATCTGAGAGTTGTTAGCAAATGAACAAATATGTATTCGATGAATAAATGTAGTAAGCTACTTTCACCATGTAGCTTTTAGCTAAAATATCAGCTTAGTTTAACTCATTTTTTTGGTAGAGTGTGGATTGGTAGCTTAGCTAGCTACATTTTGAACTAGCTTTCCCAACACTTTCCATTACAGATTTGCACAAAACTTTTGTGATGTTTTGTAAATGTCTGTAAAAAACGGTTGCAAAATGATGCCGTTTCCATTAACCGATTTTATGCGACTAAAACAAATTTTTCCTCTTGCGATAAGTCATTTTTTGAGGCTATATAGTACATTAAAGAATGATCATGTGACTTTTATGTACGCAGGGTGACCTGTAACCTGCTGTTTTGCAAAATATGACTTTTTCAAATTGGCTGAAAAACCTCCTCATGCGAGCGTAAAAACATTTTTGCTATAAATGGGAATTTTTGCTAAATTGATGTTTCCATTTGGCATATTTTCAATTTGCACAATTTGAAGGGTAATGGAAACGCAGCTACTGGTAGAGAGAAGAAACAAATTTGCCATGTCCCACAGGAAGTTGAATTCAAATGACAGGAAAACATTTACTGAATTGCAATTCAAAGTAATGCTACACAGGGAATTTCTGTCTATGTGTGTATTTGTCTTGCTAAACACCTTTACTCTTGAAAGCTTTATCAAGCTAATATTTGAAGTTTGACTGACTTTGATTTTGTCGCAGGTTATTTATATAAATGTATTTGAATTTAAAGTAGTTTTACATTCAAAATCTGAATACTGTATCAGAGTCCAAATTAAGGAATTGAATTAAAAAATTCAAAGAAATTTACAGTTGAAATCTCATTGGTAGACAAGCCTAGAATCGAGCTGGTACATTTGTAAAGGAAGGTTGTAGAGGCTTTGCACATGCTCATTTTTTATCAAAGCTAAGTCCATATTGATCTATCTATTAGAGCCACTTTTGGGGAGCTGCTCAAAATTCATGTCGCTAACTGCTCATTTTCAAGCGCTAAAGGCCGTGTTTTTCCGCTCAAGTCCCATCAGGTAATTCAAATTGATTTTGCATTTCCCCTCGCTCAGTATTTCATTTGCACTCACCTGTCTCACTTTGAATTGGATCAGATAAGTGTTATTTTATCTAAAGATCACTGCCTGCCTAACAGACCTCGGAGTTCTCACGTGGCGTACCTCTCACATTTTAATCAGTTAAAACATGCCATGAGCTGCGAATGCTCATGAGCGAATACTCTCGTCTTTTGAACAAATTCGTTTAGCGTAATGTTGGTTAGTTGCATTCCCTAATGATCCGAAGCAGGATGAGACCTATGTTTATTTAACCTAAATTTGCTTCATTTTTAAAGACACCCCCCTGCGCCAGCTGCAATTTTGCTGGGGAATCTGTTTCATTGTTTTATAATCACATTCCGCTATTTTGATAAGCGTTAGCTCATGAACCAGGGAGTGAGCCACCCTCACAAACTCCCACATAGGGTTCCTGCTTCCGCTGCGAAATGCATCGTCTGCCTGAACACGGCTTCTTTGGCAGATTCCAGATTTGTGGAGGCTGAATGTTTTAAGGAACACACATCGGAGAATTAATTACAGAGAAAATCTCCCACTTACGCTTTTACAGGCCAATTATTCATACATATGCAAATGTGTATTTGGTTAGTTAGTTGTTGGGGGTCTGAGGTTGAAGTAGATCTTTCAAACACCCTCTTCTTGTCTCTTTCACAGTATGCAGTCTGGTTGGTGCTGTGGGTCGCCTGGAACGTCTTTATCATCTGTTTCTATTTGGAAGTGGGTGACCTTTCAAAGGTAACATCTGATTTTACACTTTTTTTGCAATGTGTAATTCCTCCGCTTGGCTATCAGTGTTTTCTGTTTATGTCTAAGCTCCGTAAGCTTTTAAAGAGTGGGTTATTAGTAAGTATGCTGCAGATCATCAACTTGCATTAGTAGTAAGATCAGGAAAGGCATTTATTGGTTCTTTTGTCTGTGTTTTAGTGTCACAGCTGGGTCTAAAATCCTATTTAGAGCTGGAAGCAGTGCTTGGATGGAGAGTTATTTATTATTTATCTAGATATACTATACTATAATTGTTTTTATTTTTTTACATATTCAGATGGACATTTTTGGGCGTCTTGTCCTGTTTGTTGCCTGTGCTGCCATGAATGTTGCATTTTTAAGATGGTGTCAGCAAGAAATGCATCTTGAGAACCCTGCATTCTTTGCATTCTGTTGAATCCATCTATCTGTAGTGTTGTAACCTAGCAACCACATGGCAACGCATTAACAACCACTCACAACTTAGCATCAGCATAGCAATGCTGTGATAACTGATCAGAATGCCACAGCAACTGCATAGCAATGAAATAACAACCACTTGAAATGCCCCAGCAACCCCATAGCAACGCAATGGCAACCACTTAGAACACCCCAGCAACCACATACATAGAAATACAATGACAACCATTCAGAACACCCCAGTAACTGCATACATAGCAACACAATGGCAACCTCAGCATCTGCATAGAAACACAAAAACAACCACTCAGAACACCCCACCAACCACATAGAAACACAAAAACAGCCACTCAGAACACCCCACCAACCACATAGAAACACAAAAACAACCACTCAGAACACATTAGAAACCGTATATATATTGCAACACACTGACAACCATTCAGAACACCCCAGCAACTGCATATGTAGTAACACAGTGACAACTGCTCAGAACACCCCAGCAACTGCATAGCAACGCATAACAACCACTCAGAACATCCCTGGAACATCACACTAACAACCACTTCGAAGACCTAAACAACCACATATGTAGCAACGTGATGACAATGCTCAGAATACCCCTGCAACTGCATAGCAGCACAATGGCAACCACTCAGAAGACCTTAGCAACTGCATACATAGCAACGCAGTGACAACTGCTCTGAACACTCTAGCAACCACACGCAGCAACGCAATGGCAACCACTCAGAACACCACAACAACTGAACTCTCAGAACACCATAGCAACACATAGCAACCATTCAAAACATCCCTGCAAACGCATAGCAACACATAGCAACCATTCAGAAGATCTTAGCAACGACATATGTAGCAACATAATGATAACACTCAGAATACCCCAGCAACTGCATAGCAGCACAATGGCAACCACTCAGAAGACCTTAGCAACCGCATACATAGCAACGCAGTGACAACCACTCTGAACACCCTAGCAACTACACACATAGCAACGCAATGGCAACCACTCAGAACACCACAGCAACTGAACACTCAGAACACTCAGAACATCATAGCAACACATAGCAACCATTCAAAACATCCCTGCAAATGCATAGCAACACATTGACAACCACTCAGAAGATCTTAGCAACCACATATGTAGCAACACAATGATAACACTCAGAATACCTCAGCAACTGCATAGAAACGCAATAACAACCTCTCTGAACACCCCAGCAACCACATAAAAACACAATAACAACCATTTTGAACACCCCAGCAAACACATGCATAGCAACGCAATGGCAACCACTCAGAACAGCCCAGCAACCACATAACGCAATAACAACCACTCAGATCACCCAAGCAACGTATTAACAACTGCTCAGAACATCCTTGCAACCACATAGCAACACACTATCAGCCACTTAGAAGACCTTAGCAACCACATATGTAGCATGACGTAATGACAACACTCAGAATACCCCAGCAACCACACAGCAACACAATGACAACCACTCAGAACACCCCACCAACCGCATAGAAATGCAATAACAACCACTCAGAACACCCCAGCAACCACATAGAAATGCTATAACAACCACAACACCCCAGCATACGCATATATATTAACGCAATGGCAACCACTCAGAACACCCCTGCAACCGCATAGCAACATATTAACAGCCACTCAGAATATCCCTGCAACCGCATAGCAACACACTGTCAGCCACTTAGAAGACCATAGCAACCACATATGTAGCATGACATAATGACAACACTCAGAATACCCCAGCAACCACACAGCAACACAATGACAACCACTCCGAACACCCCAGGAAACACATCGAAACGCAATAACAACTTTTCAGAACACCCCAGAAACTGCAAAGGCAACCATTCAGAACACCTTAGCAACCTCATAGGTGGCAACGCAATGACAACCATTCACAACTCCCCAGTCACCGCATAGCAACTCAATGACTCAATGACAACCAATCAGAACAATCTAGCAGCCACACAGTTATGGATTAACAGCCACTCAGAACAACTTAGCAACCAGGTATGTCGCAACGCATTGACAACCACTCAGAACACCCTAGAGACTGCATAGCAACGCAGCTACATAGTGTTGCTAAGCGGTGAGTTAGTCATCTTAATGGTGAGTTTTGCACAGGAAAGCACCACTTATATTTTGCCCCCCAAAATAAAAAAAAATACTAATTTCTCTCCCCTTCTATTTTCCCATCTTTGCTTCTTTCATTTCAACTAATAATTTATGAAATAGTCCATCGTCTGCTCATGTGTGTAGAAATAGCGAGCAAGTATGTAATTAAAATGTCAAATTCTGTACCCAATTAAATGGCAAACCAGCCATGAAACTTGATTACCAGATCCATGGAGCACTTTATATGTATTACATTTTTTATCCTGAAAGCTCTTACGAATCCACATCAGCAGATGAGACCCCTACTTTTTATTTATTTTCATTTTAATGTAATTCTCAGTCGCTTCAATTCAGTGCGAGTCCGGGGTTTTTTAAATAGGCCCTTCAGGCCACTGGTCATGTGACGGCAATCTATAATTGCAGGCCAAAGATTATCACTGCCCTAGTCAGTATGCAAAGGATATGTGTACTACACCAAGCCTTTGTGTATTTGGTCATAAGATTTGTGAAGCATTGCAGGGCAAGTGTGTTGAGGTTCTATAAGGTGGACAAAAGTGATGTAGTATATCGCTGATGATAAAGACGCACTATGGCAGAGGCGAATGTCTGCACTTTTTTCCTCGGGCTCAGATCTGTAATGGAGATTGATCCTTTAATCTTTAAATCACCTAGAAATGTCTGGCAGTCAATCTGGTCTTCTGGCTGATATGTCATTAACGTGCAATCTTATCAAGCATCTCAGATGACAGAATGAACATTTCACTTTAGATGTGTTGGTGCTTTGCAAGCGACGGTGTCAAAGATGTCAGATGGATCGCCGGCTTCAGCTATCATTTCTCTGTTATAGCCTCTCACGCCATAAGGTTCTGATGTGTCACACATCAAGGTTTTTATATTAGCGAAGCCATGGCTTACAAGATCAGGATAGCAAAGAGGATTATATTAGGTTGGATTCCTTGTTGTACGACTCACTTTCTTTCTTTTATTTCATTTTTGGACTTTTTGATGAGGAGAGTATGAGAGCATCACCTTGCATTAACGTGTTTTTCGTACATGGATCTGAGTCCTAGTTTAGAAAAATTCCCACGGTAAAAGATGTTAATGGGATTAGGAAAAGGAGGAAAAGGGGAAAAATAAAAATAGACTGTGAGAGAGATGTGAGTGAGGATTTATCAAAAGAATTCTGATGAAATAATTCATGAGATATTGTTTATTAAATCCACTGACTGTATCTCAAGGCCAGTGGCTGTTGTGAGAATAGAACCTCTACTAAAAGTGAATAATTTGAAATACTGTATGCTGTAGCAACTCACAAAAATTGATCCTCACGGGAGACTCCAGTTACAATAGATTCCAATAGAGTTGTTGCTAAGCAAACACTAAAATTTTCCTCAATTTTCTACTGTTTTGAAAACATTAACTTGTTGCTTCATTTAAAGGGGTAGTTCACCTGAAAATGAACATTTTGTCGTCATTTACTTTTGTGTTATTCTAAATATGTTAGAATTTGGTATATAAGTTTAAGTTTTTCATCTAATGTTTAATTTAATACAATTTTAGTATTATTTATGTTATCTTTAATTTTTTATATTTTTGTTTTTTATTTTAATTTTAGTTTAGGTTCTAGTGATTTTACTATGTTTGCTTTTGTCATTTTTATTAGTTTTGTTATTTTGAAAATTTCTATTTAGTTTTTATTTATTTTTATTTCAGTTTTATTTTTAGTAATGTTGGTACTTTTTAGGTTACGTTCTTCATCTAGTATTTACTTTAATATAGTTGTATTATTATTTATGTTATAGTATTTATTATTATTTTGAATTCTTTATTTTTTTTATATTTTAGTTTTTTATTTAAATTTTAGTTTAGGTTTTAGTGATTTGGCTGTTTCCTTTGTTCATTTTTATTAGTTGTGTCATTTTGAATATTTCTATTTTCTATTCTATTTATTTTTATTTCAGTTTAATTTTAGTATTTATTAGCTTATTTAGTACTTACAGCTTAAACATTTAAGTTTTTCATCTAATATATATTTTTTTCCAGATTTATTTCAGGTAACAAATACAGTTAAACATGTTTTAATTACCAGTGACAATGCTAATCCAAACAAAATGAAACCCTATTGACTTCCATCAAATGGACAAATACAACTTCTTGAAAATAGTAAAGAATCAATTTATTTCAGAATTAATTTTTAGGTAACTATCTCTTTAAGACTATTTATAGTGACCGGATTTGTTTCAGTGCTCATGTTCACAGAACAAGCCTCAGAATGCCACCCATAAAGTGAAGCCCAGTTGAAGTGGTGCAGCTTCGGTGCTGTTGGTCCACTGGATTGGCAGTCCTGATGTGTGTTTCTGAAGCTCATCGTCAGAGGGGCTGGCAGCCTGTCACAGCTACAGCTTCGTGGGAAAAATCGAGAGCCTCCACAACCCTCTCGAGAGGCTCTCCGTGAGTCTTTATTGCCGTTCAACGCCCTCTTCGTTTTTTAACTGGAGAATTCGCACAGCTTCACATCCCACAAGGGGTCTTGTCAGTCGTTGTCAGCTGGAGAAGAAAGTCACTTCGGTACCCTTGATGTCTTCACGGTCTCTTTCAGGATAGAGAAAACTCTAACAAACAAATGGAGTTCGTGGATCTGCCTCGCAGAATCCGCTCTCTAAGTCATCAACACGGCTTTAATTAGTTAGAGAAGTTATAGGATATTATTTAGCATAATTTATTTCCTTGTGACAGCGCAGCTCATGATTTATTAATGTGGGTGTAATGTGTTTAACCAGGGGAGAATCCGTTGAGACCTGCAAAGGCAATTAGATTTAGATCACACAGAAACAAATGAAGATAAATACAAGAGACAATTCCCAGTCTCTCATTTTTTTAGGTCACACAGGACTCAATATATTCAAGACTCACTCTGTTACTTATATCGGTACGATGTAAAGGTGCAGGAATAGACATGTTACTTTAGATCTGTCACAAAACCTAGTGAGCCGCCTACAGTGACAGCGTTTTATGATATCATAGCGCACAACGTGAAAACTGTTCCAAAAGTCGCCTACATCAATTGTGCTAACTACAAATTCTAGGGTAGTATTACCCCAAAATATTCACAACATTTTAACCTTTCATTGAAGTAAAACAATTGAAAGTGGGGGGAAAATCACATTATGAAATAAATGTTTTTCTCCAATGCATGTTGGCCAAAATTATTGGGACCCCTAGAATAAAACATATCTGAATTATATTTCCATTAATATTTCCATTTGTTTAGCACACCAGGAAGACTAGGAGCATGAAATTGTCCAGCCATGACTTCCTGTTCAACAGGATTATAAATAGGAGGAACACAGGCCAAATTCTCCTAATCTTCCATAACAAGGAGTAAAATCAGCATTTCCACCATCAGTTCCAATCAACAAATCTTCCTGAAAGAGGATGTGTGTCTATATTGTCTCAGTGCATGGTGAGATGGAGAGTTTGAGTGGCCAAAGACTCTCCAAGGATGACAGCTGGAGAATTGCAGAGATTAGTTGAGTCTTGGGGTCAGAAAGCCTTCAAAAATATCAAACAGCCCTTACATCACCACATGTTTTCAGGAGGGTTTCAAGAAAAATCCTTCTTGCTCATCCAAAAACAAACTCCAGCATATTCAGTTGTCAGACACGACTGGAACTTCAAATGGGACTGGCTTTTGTGGTCAGATGAAACTAAAAAAAGACCTTTTTGGCAGCAAACCCACCAGATGTGTTTGGTGCAAACAGGGATAAAAGTATCCCTTGCTCACAGTTAAATATCCTGCTGGATCTTTAATGTTGTGGGACTATTTTTCTTGGGCATCTTGTTCAGATACATAGCATTATGGATTCTATCAAATAACAACCGATAAAAAAAATCAAAAGCTGACTGCTTCTGTTAGAAATCTTATAATGGGCTGTGGTTGGATCTTCCATCAGTACAGTGATCCAACACAAACATAAAAAATGTCGCTGAGCACAAAATGAGGCTTCTTCCATGGCCGTCCCAGTTCCCTGACCTGAACCCTATAGAAAATGAGAGGAGAGAGTATCAACATTGAACTGGGAATTTGAAGGATCTGGAATGATTCTGTATGAAGGAATGGTCTCTGATCTCTTGTCAGCTGTTCCAAACTCATCAGGCATTATTAGGAATGTAACAATATAAAAATCTCACGATTCGATAATAACGATATTATTATATTCGATAATACAATATTATTGCGATATTTGTTTTAAATAGACAAATGAAGACTTGGGAAAAAATTAAAAATGTATACATTTTAAAGTTAAATTCTTCTATCGAATGCACTTTGAGCCATATATTGTATATAAATTGCACTGTAAAATAAATGAAAATGAATATTTGATAGGTGTATTATCTTTACACTGCAGTAGAGAAAATTACAGTACTTCTTTCCTAATTTTTACACTTGAAAGAGATATTTTGAATTTGGACTGCAGTCACATTTCCAAACTGCTAGCTGTCAGTAATACATACTGCTTTTACAAAAACGAGTCTCACTACAAGTCTAGTTAAATGTTGTAATCATCTGCCGTGAAAATAAAGCATAGAATGTCCCAGTGGCTGTTGCGTTCCTAAAGTGACAACATTTACAACTAAACTGACAACACATGGATTCACTGTGAACTGAGGCACGGAAAACACTGGATCACGAGCTGATCGCCTGAAAAAAGGGATTAAGCCATATTGTGCTTTCGGTTTTTGTACGCTTGATAGATACTGTGCCAAAGCATAATGGCCCAAAACACAACTTTAAAGACATTTGATGTTAGAATAAGAAGTTTAAATATATTGTAAAACTACAATTTTTGCCCGGAAGACTTATCGTTTCATATTGCTATATGACTACGATAATATCGTTTTGCTATCGTGCGACTGGGATATTGATAATACCATTACATCCCTAGGCATTATAGCAGAAAACTTGTTGCAATAAATGGGTGCCAATAATTGTGGCCAGTGTGAACTAGAGAAAAACATTTATTTCATAATAAGAATTTCCCCCACTTTCCAGTGGTTTACTTCAGTGATAGGTTAGGGTTTTATGGATTTTTTGAATGAAAGATCAAAACGACAAACAATGCAATTTTATTTTCACAGCCACCTTTGCTCATATTTATTAAGGGTGCCAATATTAGTGGAGGCCACTGTGTTTATATATAGGTAGTTGGCCCAGTGAATGTGTGCAAGCATTGCCTGTTTATCCACATTTTTTTTTATAAATTTAAATGTGAATATTCAGGAGGTTATTGTCTGTCATAAACCCCCCTCTCTATCTCCAAGTCCACATGTGCGTGTTTGGAATGGGATTTGGGAGCCATTACTTGAGGATAGTGGTGTTGAGCAAAAGTGACAGCAGAGATTTTGAGGAGGTGGCCAAAGTAAATAGCACAGCAGCCTCCATCCAGTCCACTAGTTTATAAGCAAACACAGACAGTCTGGCGAGAGGCGGGAGTTGCCTATTGCACCTCGCTTTGCAATCTCAGAGACGCTCCCATCCCCACTACCTCATCCCTGAGGGTAGATTGCACACACTTTGCCTGCTGCTTAAGATGGAGTTTAGCAAGTGCTCTTGTATTTTATAAGCTACCAGCATTCAGATTGACTATGGAACATTGTCTGTACATTTAAAAGGGTATATCGGATACAAAATTCACTATTGCATGTTAATTTCTTAGCAGTGTGTGGACACAACCACCCTACAATGATAAAAATCCATTTACTTTTTTTAATCCCCCCCAAATAACCTAAACAGTCTCAATTATCACGCCATTTTGATTTTTTGAGCAGTATGATGTCATACTGGCCAGGCCCCGCCCATGACTGTTGGCGGACTGTTCTGTATTAGCATATTTCTGCCCTTAGCCATTTTACTCCACTCTTAAACACCTGTAGCGACAACAAAGTCTCGTAAGCAATGCAGGTGTTTTGTAGTTTCAGAGCTACTGAGGGGCGGGGTGAGCAGTAGCTTATTATCATTTAAAGAGACATGTACCAAAACAGATCACTGTGAACAGAGATGTTAAAAAAAGTAAAAAAGATGTTGTTTTACACCAACATTGAGGAATTTTGCAGTATTTTGCAGATATTTAATGAAGACCCTAAAGAATCATACCAACTTGTGGAAAATGGGCATCCAATGTCCCTTTTTACAAGTCCCTTTTTAAGAATGCAACTATAAAGCAGTATACATGCTACAAAATTTTAGGAATAAAGCTAAAAATATTGTGATCCTTTAATCTTAAAACAAGGTGATTTAATTCAAGATATTCACTTAATTCAAGATATGGTATTTAAATATACACTGTATTATTTTGTTGTGATTTTTTTTTTCAGATAATTTTTACTCTTTTTTTTTTAGAATTTTGACTTTCTATTAATCAAAGAATACTATCACAGATAACAGAATGACATGCTCTTTGAGTTTGACAGTACTAACTTTATTTACTGGATTTTCAAGCAGAAATAACAAGCTTGTTTGAATGAGAATAGGGAAGTTGTTGGGGGTGAAAATAGAGATGTTTTTCCCAACATAGGATCATTTTATTCCTTTTCACTTATTCCTTTTTTGTCATTTTTAATCTTAAAACAAGGTGATTTTCAGTTTTCTCAAAATCTGAACTTAATTCAATATATGGTATTTAAATATACACCATATTATTTTGTTGTGATTTTTTTTTTTTCACATATTTTTTACTATATTGTTCAAAACTGTAGATTTGGACTTTCTATTAATCAAAGAATACTATTACAGTTTCCATAAAAATATTAAGCTGAACAACTGTTTTCAACATTGATAATAAGAAATGTTTCTTGCGCAGCAAATCAGCCAATCAGAATGGTTCCTGAAGAATCATGTGGCTCTGAAGACTGGAGTAATGGCTGCTAAAAATTCAGGAATAAATTAGATTTTAAAAGTATTGAAATAGATACCAGTTGTTTAAAATTGTAAATATATTTCACAATATTATAATTTTTACTTTTTTAATTAATAAATGCAGCCTTGTTAAGCATAAGAGATTGAGAGCATAAGAATTAAAAAATTACTATCAACTTCCCGTTAGATACAACCATTAGTGTGTGACTGTCCATACTGAACACAATTATTCTCTAAACCTCCCCAAAGCCAATTCCTAAAACTTTTAAGATGTTTGCCTGGTAGCATGAATTTTTATTTATTATATTGGTATTTCACAGTTGCTGTGGAGCTGGTGATATTACTGTCGAAATAACAGCAACTTAATCCGTAGAACTACGTTGCCGTGGGTTTATTTCCCCCCTTATGAGGAAGGCGGCTTAAAATGCCCGGCCCTGTCACACACTCCGAGTCCTCATATTCAGTAAAATGTTGGAAGTCTGAAAAACTGTCAGGGGGTGAAAGTGATAAGGTGATTTATAGTCAATTTCACTGGGAGCTGGTGGGGAAAAGCTGGGGCTGTCAGCTCTGGCTCCTCAAAACAAATGACTTTGAGCCCATGCACTGGCTCAATAAGGCTATCATTCCCCATCAGGACACATCACTGCCACTTGGTCATGGAAAAAGAAGATGATGCTTGGGAAGGTTTTTGGGGAGCAGGTGAGTCAGTGCTACACCTGTGCTGGGCTGCCCGCTCTAATGCGGCTCTTTGGCTGACAGTAAAGCTCATTGAGATAATTGTTTGCCTCTCAGAATGCAACAGTGTGACCGCAACACACATTTTCCCTAATAAGATAACAGAATGACATGGTCTTTGAGTTTGACAATACTAACTTTATTTACTGGATTTTCAAGCAGAAACAACAAGCTTGTTTGAATGAGAATAGGGAAGTTGTTGGAGGTGAAAATAGAGATGTTTTTCCCAACATAGGCTCATTGGAAATACGTGCCTCGATACATTGATGAAACTTTTATTCCTTTTCACACAAAGGATGTTTTACAGGTACAGTGTTTTGATTAATAAAGCCTAATTTTCACACAATTACTTGCTAAATATTATGTTATGACTTTATCCTGTGCAATTTGAAAACTGATACTTTTGAACGTTAGTATCACATATACAGATCATATGCATGAGTTTTGTAATTCAGTAGGTTTTCTGGGTAGCTCACGCGATACAGCGTTGCACTTGACAGATGAAGAGCTCCGGTACGAACCCCGTGAAACCACGGTTTGACAAAACAGCTCAAATCCGCATAAGGAAGTTAAAATAGAATGGGCTGCATCAACAAATGTGTTTTTAATATCACTTTTGCATTTGTTAACACCATCGGGTAGGTTTAGGGTTGTGTCGTGCCTGTACCAATGTTATAAAAACATGCCACGGTCACGTATTGAACGTGTGTTTTAGCGCCACTCTCAGGACATTTCACTTTGAAACTGCTGCGAAATGTCCAGTAAGGTACGTATTTATTTACAGTGCTGCATAAATGTGTCTATGAGGCATGTATGTTCATGAGCCTGGGTTTGTTTTTCTATGAATATAAGTCATTAATAGCAGTTGTATAGTTGTTTGTTATTTGAGTTATATATTTGGGTAAAAAAAATAATGATTTCTCATTTTCAATCAATTCTTATTTTTATGAAACAATGTTGTTTCTTAAATTCCAAGAATCAATTAGTCTAGCCTGTTCACAATTTGATTTGATTCTGATTCACAAGCTTACAATTTGATTCAATTTCCGAACAGAAGATTGTAGCGCACCTTCAATCCAATAAATTAAAAATTAGATTTGTGCTTTATTACTTTTGATGAAACAAAGTCTCAGATTTCAAATTCTGTCCATTTTGTTACAGTATTCAAACAGTGCCATTTTGGTATCTAATGTGGAGTATTTAATCGCTGTAGCAGCTCAGTTCAATGTGTTGATACCAGTTTCAGCACAAAATAAACATGAATAAACAGCCTAAGATATGTTACAAGAAAGAGTACAACTTACTGAAATCCGTATCCGGTCTCATGTATTGACTCAATCTGTATTTCTACCGCAGAAATACGTCAGTGTATCAGCTCATAAACAATATGTCACATAACATCACGCTTACCTCAGAAAAAGACACATATTTGGTGAGTATAAACTTGTTATTCAGCTAGAAAAAAATACTTTAGGGAGGTGCATTTTGCTAAATATATGCACCATATAATATATTTATTATTTATTATATTTATTTTTTTACTGTTTTTCAGTTTTTTAAGTTTTTGTGACAGCCACCATTTAAATGTTATTTAAAATTAATGTATTTTAATATAAAAAAACAAAAACAAATTGGAGTAGAAATATAATTGTGTAACTGTAACTTTAATATTATAAAAACTATTATTATAGTACCGACTGCATGTATATTTTACACCATTAGTTTGGCATGTACTGTACCTGATATATATCCTAAAAAAAACTATATTGAGCCAAATTAAATTGAATCGGAAAATGAATCAAATTGCAAGCTTGTGAATCATAATCAAATCGAATTGTGAAATTTGTATCAAAACAAATAGTTATTTTAATACAAGAAGTCTCTTATGCTCACCAAGGCTGCATTTATTTTATTAAAAATACAGTAAAAACAGTAATTACAGTTTTAAATAACTATATTCTATGTTGATATATTTTAAAATGTAATTTATTCCTTGTGATGGCAAAGATTAATTTCCAGCAGCTAATACTGTAGTCTTCAGTGACAAAACCCCTTGATATTTTTGTGGGAACCTTGATTTCTTTTTTTTTTTTTTTTTCAAAACATTTTAAAAACCAGAAAGTTAATAAAATAACAGCATTGATTGATTGATTGATTGATAGATATTAACTGATTTTCTTCATGTAGATAAATATATATAAAGCAGTGAACATTTGAAGTGGATCAAAAAAAAGACAAGAACAGGTATTGTTTTGGTTTTAGGACAGCTTTGATGAAAGGTTTTGTTCCACTTCAAATGTTGACTACTATATACATGTAAATATACAAAAGCACAAATTTTGCTTAAAAAAATCTGCATAATTACATGGCACATAAAAACTTGACAAGTACAGTTTTCTTTTGATGTGTTTCCTAATAAAATGTGAAGATGATTTGCTATTCGCTAACCGGTTGCAATGAGAGAGACAAAAATCATGAAGTACACAATGAGTCATCAATATTTTTAGCTAGTTTTCCCAGAATGGAAATACTGTAAATTTCAATTTTGCATTTCTACTAAAAGTGCATTTTTAGATTACACACATGGCTAAATGGCTAAAAGCCATACAGCTCTCATTTTGATTTCCTGGTTTCTTGGAGGACATGTATTTGGAGCGGCTGTAGGTTAATGCGAAGAGAGAGAGAGCAGGGTGACAGACCAATCTTATTTCAGATGAACGTGGAGCTCTAAGGGCTTCCAGTGTTATTAAAAATGACAATGAAAGTTCCCCTTTCAATGTGCCATTAAGATCAGAGTGACACTAATGCGCCATTCAGACGCTCGCTACGTTTGCAGGGGGTCTTACCTCTGTGTCTGAGAGGAGGAACTCCATTTTCCACACTGTCAGTTCATTTGTTGAGACTACATTTAGAGCCGGCCTCGCTCAAACAAGGCGACATAGTACTCTTCCCAATCAGCGTGCTTTGGAGAGCCAAACTGTTGTCATTGTTTGCTTCAGTACTCCAAGTTTAGTTCTTCATTATGTCCATTCGTCGTTTGGCAGTGATCTTGAGGGAAAGTCTGTTCATTAAAGATTCTTTTCGGTGGTTTTGGGAGCTACTGCCATCAATCACGTCTCAACAGGGGGCCTCAGTTTGGGTCCCATCGCGCTCTTTGTGAAGTAAGCGTGTCATTCTCAATGTCACTCAGCACAAAACAAACAAACACGCACAAATTCTGAAAAACCCACAGATCTCCTCAGAGCAGAGACTACGCTCCTATTATTCACCCACACAGACAATCAGATGCTGGGTTTCAGCAGGGTTGAGTCATAAGTGATAATACTCAGTGCACTATTGGCAGTTTGGGAATACCTGAACTATGAAATGAGCACTAAACTGAAGCATATTATCATATTCATAGTTTCGTTGTGTTTTATATGCACGTACTTTGTTGTGGTTTGAAGCCATAAGGGGTTCTTAACACTCAGGCCAATGCTGCAATTTATTTCTTTAATCATTTATTTCTTTTTTTATTTTTTTGGTTTTCTTTTTTTAGTAAATATATCTGTGCACCCAGCCAGCTTGTTTACTAGCTTAACCAGCACATATCATATTTAAAAAATATTTTGCAAGTAAAAATATGAGCCACGATGAAAACAGAACATTCCCAGGGGTATGATTCATCGCATCTGATTATAGTTTATTTATTTATTTATTTACGGCTTATATTGGTTTATATTTTGATTCATATTTCACAATCTATCTACATAACTATCATTCCAGTATTTGGGGTTGGTACATTTTTGTTAAAGTGTACGAAGTACATCCTATGCTCACCAAGGGTGCATTTATTTGCACAAAAATACAGTAAAAAAAAGTAATAGTGTGCAATATTATATTTGTAATTTATTCCTGTGATTGCAAAGCTGATTTTTTAGCATCATTACTCCAGTCTTCAGTGTCACATGATCATTCAGACAATATTGATACACTGACTGCTCGAGAAACACTTCTTTTTATTATGATTGTTAAAATAGTGCTGGTTAATATTTTTGTGGATTTTTTTTTATAAATAGAAAGTTTAAAAGAACAGCATTTGTTTGAATTTTTTCAGCATCCTTGCTGAATTGGAGTATTAGTTCATTCGAAAATAAAATTTAACTGTATTTAAATACAGTTGAAGACTGCAAATTATTAGCCCCTTATAAAATATTGCATTATTTTTCAAATAACTCCCAAGTGTTGTTTAACAGAAAGACGATTTTATTAACACAGCATTTTTAAACATAATACTTTATTCAGGAAACTTTTAGGGTTTGTGATATAAATATAAATAAATGTATAACCAAGAATTTTAAAAAGTCTACTGGTCAAAATTATTAGCCCTCTGATGTTAATAGTGTATCCCTTTTGCTTGATAACAGCCTTTAGTCATTTACTGTAGTTCTCAACAAGTTTCAAGCATGTCTCCTGAGGAATGACAGCCCATTCTTCCTTAGCAAATCTCTCAAGCTCCTCCAGATTTGTTGGTCTTCTGGCACAAACTCTGGACTTTAGTGTGCCCCACAGATTATCTATTGGATTCAAGTCTGGGCTTTGTGCAGGCCAGTCAAGTACACTCACTTTGCTCATTTGGAGGTATTTCTTTACCAGAAGTGAGGTATGCTTTGGGTCGTTATCATGCTGGAAGACAAAATGTCGACCCAAACCCAAAGTTTTCTAGCAGACTGTCTGAGGTTGTCTTTTAAAATCTTCTTATAGTCTTCCTTTTTCGTGTTTCCTTCAACCCTGACGAGATTCCCAGTTCCAAACGCACTGAAACATCCCCACAGCATTATACTCCCACCACCATGTTTCACTGTGGGAACGGTGTTCTTGGGGTTGAATGCCTCTCCCTTCTTTCTCCAAACACAGGCAACATCTCTATGGCCAAAAAGCTCTAGTTTAGTCTCATCTGACCAAAGGACACATTTCCAGTATGTATCACATTCCCTCAGGTTGTCCTTTGCAAAATTAATTCTAGCTTGGATGTGTCTCTTCTTCAGAAGTGTAGTCTTTCTTGGTCGGCAACCTCGCAGTTCATTCTTGTGCAGGGCTCTAGTGACTGTCTTCGTTGAGACATCAATTCCAGACTTGGCTAGGTCATTCACTAGGTCATCAGGCAAATTAGGTTAATTTGGCAAGTCATTGGACAACAGTGGTTTGTTGTATAGCTAATCAAACTAATAATTTCTTAAGGTGGCTAATAATATTGACCTTAGCAGTTTTTTATTTATTTTTTTTTTAATTATTTTATTCAAGCAACTATAAGAAATCAGACTTTCTCTAGAAGAAAAAAAAAAGGAAATAATGTGAAAACATTCTCTTGCTCTGCTAAACATCATTTGGGAAATATTCTAAAAAAAAAATGTAAAATTTCACAGGGGGCTAATAATTTTGTCTTCAACTGTAAATGAATGGATTTCATTGGTAGTGAATTTAAACTGTAAATCTAAGTAGTAAAAAAGTAGTAAAATTACATTGTAAATGCAGCGACTGGGTGAAATGTTTAATCCAACCTTCTGTGTAGTTTTATTTAACTCAACTATTGCTTGAAAAGTACTATATTTCTTGCCTAAAAAGAACCCATAATTGGTTGGAAATTAACATGTATTAAAATGTTCATTGAATGAACATTTATTAATAAGTTGAATAAATAATAATTAAATAATAAACATTTTCCTTGTTATTATCGCTGATGCTTCTATTGCCTGATTTTTAATTTACAACCTATTTTGGGTTCATTTTAAGCCAGCTATATTGTCATTTTTAAACAATAGTTGAGTTAAACTACCCAGATAGGTGGGTTGAACATTTAACCACACCTCTAGGTTTTTACAGCCCTTAAAAATATTTTTATAATGCAACACTAAGCAGCGTAAGCCAAGTCTGGAAAGTCAGACATGCTGAGAAAGCTGCCAGGCGTGTTTCATCAATTGAGGAAAGATGGAGTGATTTGTCAGGGCTTGACCAGTAGATGCGCGAGGAACCACTTGTCATTTCCCAACATGGTTTCAGCCACTCAGAGTGAGATGTGTCAGCAGCATGAGACTAAAACAGGCTCCAAAGGCTCAGTATGCAATCAAAGCCCCAGACCACCCACCCCTCTCGTGGGGAACAGGAAGCTAGGTGGTAAAAACAGGAAGCTGCATAAATCAGAATCCCAGAGGTGGCGGCTTTTGAGCAGAGAGACGTTTCTCTACATGCTGTAGCATGATGAAATGTGCATTCAGACAGCAAAAGCAGAAAAATAACACTTTGGCATTGTGTTCTCACAGCATAATCATAGAGGAGGTGCAGGCATGTAGTTCAACCTTCACTGCAGTGTCTCAAAAGCATCAGTGCTTTGTTGAAAATGCAGGAGTATTAGGTGATGCCACAAAAACTGAAGACTGAATTTTTCTGAAAGCAGCAGTGAGGAAATGACTCTGTTACTGGCTTTCACATCAAGATTGAATGATTCACACCAGTTAGGCATCTCTTTGTTTCATGGAAAACTTGCTGATCAACATTGTCTTGTGTCTTAATCCGTGTTGAACGACCGTCACTCAACCTACGCAGTGAAATGTTAATAGCAAATTAAATGCACCCACAAATTTGAACTTCTAAAGAGATGTGTGACTGAAATTACAATGGGCTACTTAAATTGTTTTTCGTTTTAATACAAGTATTCAGAATGAGGCTTTTAGAGGAGCTGTCGACCTTTGTGGATGGATCAAGGAGTGTCATTAAGGTGATCTAACTGAACTATATTAAAAGTGTATTGTTTATGGTGGCTGCATGAAATGATTGTTTATTTGGTCAGATTGTCAAATGGATGTTATTAATTCGAGTGGTTTCAGAGGGGTTTATATGTCCTTGAGATGGGATTGAGACAAACACAGAGTGATATATAGTTGAAGTTTTACATACACCTTGCAGATTCTCCAAAATGTTAATTATTTTACCCAAATAAAAGGGATCATACGAAATGCATGTTATTTTTTTAGTACTGACTTCAATAAGATGCTTACATATAGTCCATGTGAGAAAATAATAGTTACATTTATAAAAATGACCCTGTTCAAAAGTTTACCTACAGTTGATTTTTAATACTGTGTTGTTACCTGAATGATCCACAGCTGTGTTTTTTTGTTTAGTGATAAACAAATTCTTTGGTTTTCCAGCATGTTTGTGCGTTTGAACCCTTTTTTGAGATCCATCTTTTCACACTGAGGACAACTGAGGGTCTCATATGCAACTATTACAGAAGGTTCAAATGCTCACTGATGCTTCAGAAGGAAACACAATGCATTAAGAGCCAAGGAATGAAAATTTTTTGAATATGAAGATCAGGGTAAATTTAACTTATTTTGTCTGCTGGTTAAACATCTGAGTATCTTCTGAAGGCCAGTACTAAATGAAACAAATATGATATTTAGGCAAAATAAGACATCTTCATTCTGTTCAAAAGTTTACACCCCTAGGTGTAAATGCATATTTTTTCCTTCTGGAGCATCAGTGAGCATTTGAACCTTCTGTAATAGTTGTAATTTAAATAATTTAAGTTTAATAAGTTCAAGTTTTTCAGGAAATATTTGTGTTTTATATTATTTTATTTCAGCTTTGTTTCAATTACTGAAAATTACTTTTAATCAGAAACAACACTGAGTTGGACACCATGTTTCTGACCAAAGGAATGATTTTAACCTCTTCATGTCTGCAGTTGCATTTGTTGCAACCTGATCTCGCATCACATACATGTGGGAAATTTTTTGCAAGATGCGAAATACATAGCACCATGTATGTTTCATGACATAGTCAATGTGAAATGGCAATGGCGCTAAAAGAGTGTTTGTTTTTGCCCTCGGAAAAGATGAACGTACATATGGTACGTTTTATGTAACGTTGGTTTTGTATGTGTCACCACAGTTCTGACTTGAAATGTCCGTTGAGTGGCGCTATAACTCTAATGCTCTGTGACGTTTTATAATAACGTACCATCTGCACTACACCTAAACCTACCCGATAGTATGAACAAAAGCTAATGTGATGTAAAAATGCAGTCGCAAGCATGGAGTTTTAACTTGTTTTTCGAACTTTCAGCTCTTTCATCATGTCATGGTATTCATGAGATTTGTACCCAAGGATTCCACATCCTAAGTCTAATTCGATGCTGAAAACATTTACAAGTGCTCATCGTTTTACCGCCTCTAGTGTTGTGTGATGTGTAATGCAGTGATGTGTACTTATTGGTACATATTTCATGTCTTGCAAAAACGTTCAACAGAGGTACGTTTTCGTCATGTGATCGTGTTTCAGAGTTATATCATCTAGATCATTTAGACATTGAATAAAATATCTAATTAATTAAATATCTAATAATAGTATTATATCATTATATTTCAGTAGCTGATTTCTAGAGAAAGACATGTGAGATTACTACTTTTGCATCTCAGAAGACAGATCTGTGAATCAACAGACTTCTCCATTTAATCCCGTTGCTGTCTAGGAGAAACAAACGAGAAATTAAAGGCATCTCATTTGTGATTTGTCTTCCCTGTGTGTAGTGTCTCAGCTGTCAAGTGTGTATTAAACAAATGAATAGTAATCAGCCTTCATTGAAGGTGATTTATATGTGTGCATATGTGAGTCTGTGATCATTTGGAGACCTGTTTGTGTAAATCTCTCTCCATCTCTCTCGTTTTTGCTCTTTCACTGTTATTTTTTTCTGTGCCCCATTACACACGCAGAGCAATTAGTTCATTGACTGTGAAACACCAGGGCTCGTTCTAAAGGTCATGCTTAATTCGCAATTGCTTGGAAGAATAGTTTTTTCTTTTCCAGGCAGAAAAATAACTGTAATTAAACTTAAAATCTCAACAATATTTATTTATATAATTGTTTTTTTTCCTTAGTAGGTAGCAGAAATGTAGTTCTAATAATCATTTTTCCTCATTTTCTTTCATTTGGTACAGGAGGTTTCACCAAAGCGCCCTTGGTTGTGGTATTAAAAGACTCGAGTGGTTTATTGGTTTCTGCAGTGTCCATTGAGGAATGTCTTCATTTTCTTGTCATGGAACATTAAAGATATCAGTAGCCTACCTGCTGTGCCTCTCATTTTCTGTGAATCGGTGGAATTTTTCACAGAGCAATTTGTACAGTGCCACGGAGAGTGTTTGACTGAAGGGCCTTTTCTAAATGGTTTAAACAATATTGAAAATGTATTATGTAGATGTTATATTTTGTAAATTAACCGGAATTAAATGCAGATCAAATAAGACTGGAAAAAGAGAAATTACTAACGTCATCATTTGGGGGGAAAAAACAAACCCCTTAGCTACAGTTCCAGAAAATGATTGGGCCCGTACTGGACAAAGAAAGAAAGCAGCCAGCCAAGCGGCAAAAAATAAATTAAACTCTAACAGCTGTTCATATTTTTGCCATAAATCTGTTGCACAGGCTCTGTCAAACACCTCCTAGCTCTGGAGGCTGAACAGACAGGGAAAAGCTGGAGTTTTTCAGATCAGACTATTTTAAACATGATTACACTGTGTTTGCTGGGGTTTTTCGAGAACTGTATAGAAAAGTCTATCAAATAAATATTATATTATATATATTATTTACATAAAATATAACAGCCAAAATTATTTGCTCTGGAACAAATAGCAGATTAATGAGACCAAAGAGAGCCTGTTATATTTACCTAAAATTAATTATATATCATGTTTAACCACTATAGAGACATCAGAGCCAGCTGCAAACTCCAGAAGATTTGGCCAAGATGAGGCTGCTCTTGGTGGTATAATGAGTGCTGAACGGTTGCTGATGCCCTGGAGCTCCGTAAACATCGAAGAAAATTTTCAAATAGACACATATTTGCAGTTGGAAATTCTCTCAGAAAAAAAATTCTTAAAACTACATTCCGTGACACACACACACAAAAACACTATTAGTTATAAAATTATAGTGGATTTGCCATGTGGCACAAACAATTGGAGTTCTGCTATCACTAGAATATCGCACTCCTTTCAGCCAATCATATTCAAGGACCAGAAAGGTATATACAGGTCCTTCTCAAAAAATTAGCATATTGTGATAAAGTTCATTATTTTCTGTAATGTACTGATAAACATTAGACTTTCATATATTTTAGATTCATTACACACAACTCGAAGTAGTTCAAGCCTTTTATTGTTTTAATATTGATGATTTTGGCATACAGCTCATGAAAACCCAAAATTCCTATCTCAAAAAATTAGCATATCATGAAAAGGTTCTCTAAACGAGCTATTAACCTAATCATCTGAATCAACTAATTAACTCTAAACACCTGCAAAAGATTCCTGAGGCTTTTAAAAACTCCCAGCCTGGTTCATTACTCAAAACCGCAATCATGGGTAAGACTGCCGACCTGACTGCTGTCCAGAAGGCCATCATTGACACCCTCAAGCAAGAGGTCTGTGGGAAGGAAAAAGTGTGGCAGAAAACGCTGCACAACGAGAAGAGGTGACCGGACCCTGAGGAAGATTGTGGAGAAGGACCGATTCCAGACCTTGGGGGACCTGCGGAAGCAGTGGACTGAGTCTGGAGTAGAAACATCCAGAGCCACCGTGTACAGGCGTGTGCAGGAAATGGGCTACAGGTGCCGCATTCCCCAGGTCAAGCCACTTTTGAACCAGAAACAGCGGCAGAAGCGCCTGACCTGGGCTACAGAGAAGCAGCACTGGACTGTTGCTCAGTGGTCCAAAGTACTTTTTTGGATGAAAGCAAATTTTGCATGTCATTCGGAAATCAAGGTGCCAGAGTCTGGAGGAAGACTGGGGAGAGGGAAATGCCAAAATGCCTGAAGTCCAGTGTCAAGCACCCACAGTCAGTGATGGTCTGGGGTGCCATGTCAGCTGCTGGTGTTGGTCCACTGTGTTTTATCAAGGGCAGGGTCAATGCAGCTAGCTATCAGGAGATTTTGGAGCACTTCATGCTTCCATCTGCTGAAAAGCTTTATGGAGATGAAGATTTCATTTTTCAGCACGACCTGGCACCTGCTCACAGTGCCAAAACCACTGGTAAATGGTTTACTGACCATGGTATTACTGTGCTCAATTGGCCTGCCAACTCTCTTGACCTGAACCCCATAGAGAATCTGTGGGATATTGTGAAGAGAAAGTTGAGAGACGCAAGACCCAACACTCTGGATGAGCTTAAGGCCGCTATCGAAGCATCCTGGGCCTCCATAACACCTCAGCAATGCCACAGGCTGATTGCCTCCATGCCACGCCGCATTGAAGCAGTCATTTCTGCAAAAGGATTCCCGACCAAGTATTGAGTGCATAACTGAACATAATTATTTGAAGGTTGACTTTTTTTGTATTAAAAACACTTTTCTTTTATTGGTCGGATGAAATATGCTAATTTTTTGAGATAGGAATTTTGGGTTTTCATGAGCTGTATGCCAAAATCATCAATATTAAAACAATAAAAGGCTTGAACTACTTCGAGTTGTGTGTAATGAATCTAAAATATATGAAAGTCTAATGTTTATCAGTACATTACAGAAAATAATGAACTTTATCACAATATGCTAATTTTTTGAGAAGGACCTGTATATATTCAGTGTTGGGGAAAGTTACTTTTAAAAGTACATTACAATATTGCGTTACTCCCTAAAAAAGTAACTAATTACGTTACTTTGTTACTTTTTATGGAAAGTAGTTTGTTACATTACTTTTGCGTTACTTTTTAAATCTGGACAGGACTTGGTTGTTTGTTTTTAATATACAGCAAAATACAAATCCCGCACACTACAAAAATATGCAAAAAAGTATCAAAAATATTTATTGACAACAATTCGGTCGCAAAGCTAATTTTTGAAGGTGCTTCTAAAAATTTGACTGTGCATCTACATTTTAAAAAATATATATATAATTTGAAGTTTTTACTTAGAAGTAAGTGTGGAGCCCTGATCGATTTATTGCATTTTGGGGAACAAATATTCAGTTTTTATAATAAATCTTTGAAAATCAACAGCTGGATTTTTTTCTGGATACATTTTTAATGTAATTATAACCTAAAGATGCTGTGTGAAAGTTTGAAACAGAAAATAGTGGTTTTCATCTTGCCACTTTCTTGGTCAAGAAAACATTTTTACTCAAATTAATCAAAATGGATTTATAACTCTTCCTGTTATATTATATTATATTATATTATATTATATTATTTTTTGATCTGCAGATAATTTAATGAATAAAGGATCTGTTGGTAATTTGTGTTATGAAAAAACAGAAATCCACTTTTTCTCTGTTTGATTGAGATCATTTTGACGCATTTTAGGTTTATCAAAGACTTTGAAATAGAGATCTAGCATGTTAACAAGCACAGATCAAACATTCGATTCAGTTCTTTCTGTATGAGTGTCCAGTATTTTACCAGTGGGTTAAGAAAGTTATCTTGTACTTGTGAATCAAAGTTAAACAGGCGTACACAAAAAAAAAGTTTCCTAAAAGCACTGAACACTAAAACTTTGAATGTTACTGATACAAATGAGCATCTCAGATTTCTGTCCTTTTGTCGCCTTTGGTGTCTTGTCTTTTTACTTTTTATAGTTAAAACTTGTCATCTTCTGTACGTCTCAGTACTGAGTCATTTTCTAAGACCCCCTCATGTTTTTCTTCAGTCAGACACAGTAAGCCTGAAGCACATACACTCACTAGGACTGTGCCACATGTTCTGGATATAAGGATTTTCATCAGAATATAGTCATATTCCAATTATATAAACTACATGATAATGCATGACAATTTCTGATTAAGTTACTGTCTAAATGATTAAAATACAACATAATTGGCAAGAGCAAGCATCTCTGGTATTTCCGTGAGACAGCAGCAGGTGCAAAACGACTTGATTGACTTAATCCTGATTACATATATATATGAATATTCCAACAGATAAATCATATAAACATATTTCAAATAAAGGCTTAATCAGTATATAGATTTTAACTGAAAAATGTTCATGTAAACATGGTCAGTTGTTCGTTTGTTTGTCGTGCTCCAGCATTGTTCTCCACTGTTCATCTGCATCGGCTTTGTGTCTCAAGGGATTTGAAGAAAGAATAAAGACTTAATGACATTGAGCCCTCCCCCGTTGAGAAGAGTGTCTCTGAACCCCCCTAGATACTCCGCTCTTAGCATATGTTTATAATTTGGCTCAAATAGGCATGTTAAGCCAAAAAGGCTTCTACATTTATGTGTTCCAGCTGTTCTGGGGACTTGCATTGATGAAGGTCATGAAAAAGTGTCTGCCAAGGTTTATTTACACCTTATGTTGTGTCAGGAATCATCAGAGGAACATGGAGACAGGTGCATTGTGGGACATGGACTGTACTACTTTTTTTTACCAATGTCGAAAAGACATTAGAATGCATTGCTGGTTAGTCAGAGTAAATAATGAGACTTTTTATTTTGTATTAAAGGATTAGGTCACTTCCAGAATAAAAATTTACTTATAATGAACTCACCCCAGTGTCATCCAAAATGTTCATGTCTTTCTTTCATCAGTCGGAAAGAAATGAAGGTTTTTGAAAACATTTCAAGATTTTTCTCCATATAGTGGACTTCAATGAGGATCAAAGGGGTTGAAGGTCCAAATTGCAGTTTCATTGCAGCTTCAAAGAATTCTACCCAATTTTTACTCTGTAATTAAACTAATCCTTTAAAAAAAGATTTAATAACACATTTTAATCCAGTTTGCACCAAAAAAAAATAGCCTGATGTTTATGTAGGCTACAATCATTTGATCGGTATTGTGGTCCAATTCACAAGCATCCCCCAAAGTTCAAATGAAACCTCCACCCCTGCCAGTATCCCATCATGCAAGTGTTTCAGATTCTTTGTTTAGCAGAACTACTCATAAATGGCAACTCAGCTGGAGCTGTCTTAGTCTCAGTCTCTTTTTTGGATCTCTTTGTTTTGTTTCCCAGCTCTTTTGATAATGTTCCGCGCTCAGTATAATGGCTGTGTTTCTGTCTCCAATGTTCTTTTTTGAGAGGAGTGACTGCAAAAAAAAGCACTATATTTTTGTTTCGTTCTGGTTCTGTTCGTTTAGATGATGCAACGGAATCTCAGGCTTGTTTCTTTCTCTCTTTATCCTTTAGCCCTTTTCCCCCTCCATTTATTTATGTGGTTCAAAGGTTGCAAACTTGTACAACTACCTTTTTCCCGCCCTCTATCTACACTCATTTTTCCTTTGGATGATGCCAGTGGCCTGGAACAGTGGATATTCAGTCTTTGCTCGGTCTGGAATAGAAACTGGGCGTCCTGACTCCCCAGAGGGCACCTTACCAGGTGAGGTCATGGAGATGGCAGCAGTTAAAGATCACCCATCTGGGACCCAGCAGCTGTAGCTTGCTTGACATTTACCGTGAACCCAGTGCATATGTCTTCCTGTCCACTAGTGCCCTTGGTAGAATCAAACAACTGGTCATTAGCCAGAGCCCTCCCAGATGTTTATGTACCCTTTGTCTGATGAAAGCACAGACTGGACAAGCTAAACTGCTCACAAAAACTTGTCTTGCTGGTCTATGCTGGTTTAACATAGTTTGCCTAGTCTTCCAATCTGGCAAAATTGGTGTTTAGCTGTTAGGTCAGCTTACAATTGTCTTCTATGGGTACGTTTGCATGACAAAAACTTTTTTCTTTGTGTTTTTGATAAGTATTGCTTTAGCGATCTGTCCATCACGGACTATGTGACTTCCCCACTTCCTGTGGAATTTTTATTTTTGCAACTAATAAAATTTAATAAAATAAAATTTTAACTTGTTTTAAAAAAAAAAGATTAAAATAAAATAAATTAAAAAATAAATTATGAAATAAATTAAATAAAAATAAATTACTAAAAATAAATTAAAATAAAAAAACGTTTTTTCTGAAATGTTAATGATATTTCCAAATATTTTTTATTGATTTATTATTTATTTTTTATCTAAAATGTAATTCTATTTTTTTATTTGATTGTATTATTATTTATTTTACTAGTATATGTGACCCTGGACCCTGGATTTGTTTTAATAGCCAAAAATATATTATATTTTTCAAAATTGAATTGGTCAAAATTAATGATTTTCTTTTATGCCAAAAATAATTTGGATATTAAATAAAGATCATGTTTTATATAGATATTTTGTGAATTTTCTACTGTAAATATATAAAAACTTAATTTTTAATTAGTAATATGCATTGTTAAGAATTTCATTTGGACAACTTTAAAGGCGATTTTCTCAATATTTAGATTTTTCTGTTTTTCATAGTTGTATCTCGGCCAAATATTCTATCCTAACAAACCATACATCAATGAAAAGCTTATTTATTGAGCTTTCATATTCTGAATTTCTGAAAAATTATGATGATTTTTTTTTTATGACTGGTTTTGTGGTCCAGGGTCACATATATGATATGTGGTATATATGGTATTATTTGGGCCTTGCTGGTTAAGCTGCTCTAGCTTGTGCCAGTAACAATAGCATAGCCACTTTTAAACCAACGTTTTGAAATTTAAGATGATCCCAATTGCACTAAGATGTTTTTTCCAGCAGGGTTAATCCAAGTTTATGCTGCACATGCTATCCAACAGAACACCAGCTAACTTAAGCTGTGTAAACACTCAATCATGGTGCCTACAGCTCCTAGAGGAGAGATCAGATGTTCAGAGTTAAGCAACATATAGCCGCAAGCAAACTGAGGACTGCAGAACAGACACATCCCAGCTTACAAACTCTCTTTCACTAGCTAGATACTGCTATATATGTTTGTTTTTAGGTTAACCAAATCTCAGCAAACAGCGCAGACTCCCTTTGTCCCACTCAACACTGCAGTTTCCCTTCTTTCTCATGCCATTTTGTGTAAATGAGAGGAGCACCATGGGAAACGGACATGTCATTAGCATAATATCCTCATTGTGTGCGCATGCGGTGGGCCATGTGCCTCATCTGTGCATCTCCTGCATTCATATCAAGGGTGGAAAATAACAATAATCCCTAAGGAGTTTAATACCACAGCCTTGGCTGTGAGGTGTGTGAGAGAGAAAGAGAGAGAGAGAGCGTAATTCTAGAGCAAGCTGTGCGTAAATGTATGGAAATGATCCAAGGCTCTCTGTTAGACCACCTACACCTCACATTCAACCAAATCTTATTACAGTTTTCGGAGCAAAATTAAGCTGGTGCTCCAAAAAATAAATAACATTGAGTTGCCTGTAATGCTTGATCAAGTAACTGAGAGACACGCTGCTGTCTGTGCCAATTTTCGACTTGCCTGAGAGGCAGTTTAGCAAACCTGGACTGTTCTCCAGGGGGTTCAAGGCCATTATTTTGCAATCATCATTGTTATACAGTCAAATTTGGTTTAAACGTCAAATTGGGACTCCATGTTCCCTGAGGCGGTATCAGCAGGACGTCATTTTAGCACCTCACTTTTTGTACTTGCTTAATATGTCCTTGGAGGTGTGATTAACTGTTTTTTTTTCCTACTAGCAGTGGCTCAGCAATTGAACTGATTACGGAATATAAGATGGTCATTAGGAGGTTAATGGAAATTATGTAATGTAGTGCTTTGGTATCAATGCTATTCGGACATTTATTTCAGTAATTCAACTCAAATTGGGAAACTCGTGTATTAAATGAATTCAGTGCACACAGACTGAAGTAGTTTAAGTCTTTGGTTCTTTTAATTGTGATGATTTTGGCTCACTTTTAACAAAAACCCACCAATTCACCATCTTAACAAATTAGAATACTTCATAAGACCAATAAAAAATGAAATAAAATAAAGAATTAGTGAATTGTTGGCTTTCTGTATGTTCATTTATTGTATATGTACGCAATATTTGGTAGGGGCTCCTTTTGTTTAAATTACTGCCTCAAATTTGCGTGGCATGGAGGTGATCGGTCTGTGGCACAGCTGAGGTGGTATGGAACCCCAGGTTTCTTTGAAAGTGGCCTTCAGCTCATCTGCATTTTTTGGTCTCTTGTTTCTCATTTTCCTCTTGACAGTACCCCATAGATTCTCTGTGGGGTTCAGGTCTGGTGAGTTTGCTAGCCAGTCAAGCACACCAACACCATGGTCATTTAACCAACTTTTGGTGCTTTTGGCAGTGTGGGCAGGTGCCAAATCCTTCTAGAAAATGAAATCAGCATCATTGAAAAGCTGGTCAGCAGAAGGAAGCATAAAGTGCTCTAAAATTCCTTGGTAAACGGGTGCAGTGGCTTTTATTTTTTTAAAAACACAGTGAACCAACACCAGTAAATGATTGCACTCAAAATCATCACAGACTGTGGAAACTTAACACTGGACTTCAAGCAACTTGGGCAATGAGCTTCTCCACCCTTCCTCCAGACTCTAGGACCTTGATTTCCAAATGAAATATAAAACTTGCTATCATCTGAAAAGAGGACTTTGGACCACTGGGCAACAGTCCAGTTCTTCTTCTCTTTAGCCCAGGTAAGACGCCTCGGACGTTGTCTGTGGTTCAGGAGTGGCTTAACAAGAGGAATATGACAACTGTAGCCAAATTCCTTGACACGTCTGTGTGTGGTGGCTCTTGATGCCTTGACCCCAGTCCATTCCTTGTGAAGTTCACCCAAATTCTTGAATCGATTTTGCTTGACAAGCCTCTCAAGGCTGTGGTTCTCTCTGTTGATTGTATATCTTTTTCTTCCAAACTTTTTCCTTCCACTCAATTTCTGTTAACATGCTTAGATACAGCACCCTGTGAACAGCCAGCTTCTTTGGCAATGAATGTTTGTGGCTTACCCTCCTTGTGAAGGTTGTCAATGATTGTCTTCTGGACAACTGTCAGATCAGCAGTCTTCTTTTTTAAAATTGAAATTATGTTTCACAATTTTACAGCATATTTTTGATCATTTTTAAATAACGACAACAAACGTTTGAACGATAGTTCATTTTACACATGAATAATATGTAATGTGTATTTATATAGAATAAATGATATTATATAAAATATATTTATATATTACATATAACATATTATGTAATTCAGTTGTTTAAAATGTTCCTTTATTATACATAATGATTTATAAAATATAATTATATATTATTTAATTAATTATATATTTTATTGTGTGTAGTGTGTATATCATAATGCAAAAGAGCTTTTTTCTGTCAGCTTTGAGCTGTTTTCATTGGGAAGCTTTTGTAAACATTGTTATATGTGATTAATTGTAATTAATCTGCATCTTAAGTAATTAATTTAATTCCAAATTGCAATCACCTTAAAACACTTCTACAGTGCAACGAGTTTCTTGAAAACATTCTTATCCATATCTATCAAATATTAATGTTTCATAATAGATTTCCACTTGTCCAATCATTAATCTGTCCTAATACCATTTTCTTTGTTTCGTCATTGTCCAGTTGAGTCTATTGTAAAGCTGCTCTCCTCACCTCTCATCTTAGCTATCAAGACAAGACAAGTCATGTGATCCCTCCTCATTCAAGCCGGGCCCAAACGCCCCGTCACATCCCCTCTGTGACAGCCCCTCTCCCGGGGCCGGGACATGTGCTCTAGTCTTCTCATTCATTATCTTTGCACACTTCCACCAGTCCGCAGCAGAATGCCAATTGCACAAAGGAGTGATTGATTACCTTTGTCATAACAATAGCGTGGACTCAGATGACTTACGTTCTCGCTATGTCGCCGGGTTATGGATGGTTGGCCTTTGTTCTGAATATGAAATCTGTTGATTTTGCGATCGGCCACATTAGGTGTGAAAGTTAGATTTATTCTAGGCACAGCCACTCTGTTATGGATTTCATGGAAATCAATGAGAGACTTGGCAGCCTGAAATTTTCATGAGAACCGGTGGTAAAATTAGTGCTTTTTTCCTTAAACTGACTTTGACAGCACAGAAATGTTGCTATCGGGCTGGCAAGTGGATTTCAATCTGTGGAATTAAACCTGTAATTGGCGTAACAATCAGACATTCATTTGCTCTGTGTAGGAGATGGATATCACTTATTCAAAGATTGTTATATAAATTTAGCAAAGTGCACTAAATGAAATCAGATAGTGCTGTTCTTTTTATTTCAACGTCTTGGTGACGAGGTAACATTTCATAAAGAAAGGCAGAAAATATTCATGATAACAACTAGCACATCAGTGTCAGATATGAACGGTATGTTTCAATAAGTAATTTAATTGATATATATATATATACAGTTGAGGTAAAAAGTTTTCACACACCTTGCAGAATCTGCAAAATGGTAATTGTTTTACCAAAATAAGAGAGATCATACAAAATAATAGTTACATTTATAAAAATGACTGCTTTTCTTAATACTGTGTTGTTAACTGATTGATCCACAGCGGTGTTTATTTGTATTTATTTATTTATTTGTTTAGTGATAGTTGTTCATGAGTCCCTTTTGTCCTGAACAGTTAAACTGCCCACTGTTCTTCAGAGAAATCCTTCAGGACCCACAAATTGCCAAATATGCCAAAAATCATTAGGATATTAGTATCATGTTCCATGAAGATACTTTGTAAATTTCCTACCATAAATATATAAAAACTTATTTTTTGATTAGTAATATGCATTGCTAAGAACTTAATTTGGAAAACCTTAAAGGTGATTTTCTCAATATTTAGATTTTTTTTGCACCCTCAGATTCCAGATTTCCAAATAGTTGTATTTCAGCCAAATATTGTCCTATCCATCCATACATCAGTGGAAAGCTTATTTAGTCAGCTTTCAGTATAAATCTCAGTTTCAAAAAAATCAACCCTAATGACTAGTTTTGTTCTCAAGGGTCACAGTATCCCACATAGTTTTCTCCCATTTACTGTTCGTTTAGCTCTCTGAATTAATGATTCACTAGAATAAATCAGTCTGAGTTTAATGCTGTTCACTAGTTAACATGACTGGTCACCCAACTTCACCAAGAAAGGTTATCCACATTTGGTTGGTGAACATCATGGCCTAAACCAGCATGAAAATTCAGAATGATGTGAGATGTATCTCATTTAATAGAATAAATTGGTTAAGCTAGTTAAGTACTCTCCGCCAGTGCACCAGCATCTAAAACAACATAAGCTGGTGACAAGCCATACTTGGCTTTCCATCCAGGTGCACATGCTTACTTAAACCAGACTTAATGGCTTCCCATAACACACTCTGATGGTTAAACCTCCACCAAGTGAGCGGATTTTGGTATTGCAATTAAATGCAAACGATCCTGACACTGGAGGCTTTAGATCAGAAGTTTGCATCCTCTTGCAAAGAAATGACCCTCTCCCATCGGAGCGGGCGGCTCAGAGTCCGGCATCGACTGACATTATTTCTCCCTCAGTAAATGCCTTTGTCACTTTAAAGTGAAACTCCTTCCAGCGGTACGGAGTCAGGACTCAGAGGCACTGGGGAAATTAAAAGCAGCAGCAGAAGCCGTTACACCATGCGATTGATGATCCGGGTTCAGGTTCGCGGATCTCTGGCTAAACCTGCTCTCAGTCCCTTAGGCTGGGGCTAGATGCAGAGTGTTATTTGTTAGTGAGAAGTTTATCCTCGTCTAAAATTCACAAAAACTATTCCTCATGTGCATGTGCCGTTTTGAATGATTGAAAACAAGTGTTAATTAGATTTAAGGGTTCAAGAAAAGAGCCAGTTGGGTGTTTGCAGGACTTGCAGGATTTGCAGGATTGCAGATCTTTCTGAGTGCATGTTGTATGCGTGGATGCTTAAAGCCAACTGTTGAGGGTAAGATGTTCACTATTGCTACTAGCAGTCATTACTTCAGTTTTCAGTATCACATGATCCTTCAGAAATCATTCTTATATGCTGATTTGGTGCTTACATTTTTTTTTTCAGGATTCTGTGATGAATAGAAAGTTCAAAAGAACAGCATTTGTTTGAAGTCATTTGTAACATTATAATTTGATCAATTTAATACAACAAATGTGAATCTTAAAAGATTAGTTCACTTCTAGAATAAAAAAATCCTCGTAATTTACTCACCCCACTATGTCATCCAAGATGTTCATGTCTTTCTGTCTTCAGTCGCAAAGAAATTAAGGTTTTTGAGGAAAACATTTCAGGATTTTTCGCCATATAGTGGACTTCAATGGGAGCCAATGAGTCAAAAGTCCAAATTGCAGTTTCAGTGCAACTTCAAAGTGCTTTACACGATCCCAGCGGGGGAACAAGGGTTTTATTTAGCAAAACAATGTATGTTATATATATATATATATATATATATATATATGAGCATTTGTGATTAAAAAGTAAATATATTTTGTTTTTCTTTAGAAAATGGCTGATCACTTGACTAGATAAGCCCCTTATTTCTCAGCTGGGATCGTGTAGAGCCCTTTGAAACTGAATTAAAACCTGTAGACCACCATTGAAGTCCACTATATGGAGAAAAATATGAAATGAAAACTGAAATGGGGTGCTCAAAAACCTTAATTTCTTTCCGTATGAAGAAAGAAAGACATAAACATCTTGAATGACATGGGGGTGAGTAATTTTCAGGAAATTTTTTATTCCAAAAGTGAACTAATACTTTAAAGTAAGCATACTAGTGTTAGGTTAGGTCGAGCTCTAGTCTGTAACCAATTGAGTTTGAGTGTGGGATGTTTATTTATGTTTATGTCATTACTTATTGTATATCTTTCATGTTATGCATGACATGGATTCATGTGTAATCTGAACATGTCTGTGTCCAAAATGTCAAAGTTCAAATACCCCAACTCTAGAGCGCACATTTAATTTGAATGCAATGTTTGTGTCTACTCTAACTCAAAAAACTGTAAGCTTTTTTATTTTCAGCCTTTCAAACTCATTCATTTCTTTTCATGGCATCATTTTATTTAGCAGCTCAAAGCCTGACGGGGGCCGAGAAAGCAAAGACGCTGCGTTACCCCCCTCTCTCTCTTTGTACGCGGTTGTGATTCCATTAAAACAGGGTGCAGAGCTCGCCTCGCGCCAGTGCTACTCAGGCAGCAAACCAAATTGTTTGCCTTTGTGTCATTTCCGGCCGGTTGGGCTTGTTGGATACGCTCGGCCCCTGTCACTTTGTCTGCGGCACAAATGGTCCCGGCACACTCCCCTGCCTCCCTATAGAAGCGCGCTGACCTCACCGCCTTGGGGTCCAACTCGGCTCTGCAGGGTGCAGCATGGCCCAGACACCCTCTTGTTCTTCATCTCTACGCCAGGCACACCAGAGCCCTTCATTTGTGGCTGCTGGGGCTTTTTCATTTGGCCTATCACAGAAAGACAGTTTTAAGGGGGCGATGTGTGTGTGTGTGTGTGTGTGTGTGTGTGTGTGTGTGTGTGTGTGTGTGTGTGGCATATGGTTAGGGGGTAGCTCTCCATTTCCCATCTTGCACCTGCTCCTCAGAAGGTGATTGGAGGAGGGAGGCACAATACTTCAGGCAGTTCAGATCAGCGAAATGAACCAAACCACGAACTCTCTTGCTAACATACACTCTCTCTCACACACACACACACACACACACACACACACACACACCCCTGCAGGCCTCTAGCTAACTCATTTCCCAATTATTTGTAGGTCAGCAGTGTTAGTAGCATGATTGTGTAGCCATTTCACCATTATTCTCAAAAGGTCTCCCACGGCAGCAATTTGGATGTAAGTGGGGTTAGGGGAGGGAATGTAATGGCTGCCGCACAAAACCCGGCGGTCTCGCCTATTCCATTTGCCTGTTTTAGCAGGTCACGTAAACGCTAACTTGATCAGCATAAGATGATTTCAATGCAAACAGCTGTCGTCTTTAAGGGGTTCATTTACCACAATAAAACGCATGGAGATGAATGCATACCTCACGCATTAGCTGCAAATGGAACGTGCAACAGATGGGGTAGCACATATATGACATTTCCAACTGGTTTTTGTATAGACATGCCAAGGGACTTTGTCTATGGACCTTTTTTTCGCATTTCCTGGGTTCTCAAAAGGAATAGTCACTGTAGTTTTGAAGTTCAATAGGGGTGAATGGAAACTACAGCAAATATATTTTTGAGTTCTCATTTGCTCCAGTATCAAAAGAAAACATCCTTGATAGCATTTCTATAACTTTTGAAAGATTAAAAAAAATAGGAGAGATTGATTATGGTGGTCAGAGGAGGGAAAGATAGAGGGAAAGATGTCAAATTTTTCATCACTTTATAAGCCACTATATTAGAGACACCCACACAGAACTAGTTTTCTAAAGTTTATTGACAAAGTAATATATATATATATATATATATATATATATATATATATATATATTCAGTTTTATTGTATTTTCGGAATTCTGTGAATTCTGTAAGAGGGATCATACATAATGCATGATATTTTTTTCTTTAGTACTGACCAGAATAAGATATTACACATAAAAGACATTTACATACAGCTTACAAGAAAAAAATAATAGTTGAATTTATAAAAATTACCCCGCTCAAAAGTTTATGTACACTTCATTCTTAATACTGTGTTGTCACCTGAATTATCCACAGCTTTTTTTTTTTTTTTTTAGTGATAGTTGTTTGTTAAGCTGCCCACTGTTCTTTAGAAAAATCCTTCAGGTCCCACAAATTCTTTGGTATTTCAGCATTTTTGTGTATTTGAACCAACAATGGCACAAAAGTATGTTTTCCAATAATGACTGTATGATTTTAAGATTCATCTTTTCACATTAAGGACAACTGAGGGACTCATGTGTAACTATTACATTCTGTTCAATCATCAGTGAGCATTTGAACCTTCTGTAATAGTTGCATATGAGTCCGTCTGTTGTCCTCAGTGTGAAAAGATGGATCTCAAAAACGTACAGTCATTGTTGAAAAGGGTTCAAATACACAAAAATGCTGAAAATGCACTAAAAAAAAGACACACACAGCTGTGGGTCATTCAGGTAACAACACAGTATTGAGAAGCAAGTGTATGTAAACTTTTGAACAGGGTCATTTTTATAAATTCAACTATTATTTTCTCTTGTGAACTACATGTAAACTTCTTTTATGTGAAATATCTTATTCAGGTCAGGGCTAAATAAAAATGAACATCCATTTCCTATGATCCTTCTTATTATGGTAAAATAAATAACAGATTCTGCAAGGTGTATGTAAACTTTTGACCTCAACTGTATATCAGTCCAAAATATCAGTAATCGGTTCAGAGACACCCATACAGCAGAAATAACAAGTATTCTCAAATTGAACACAATGTATAGTGTTATAAATTTACATAAAATCTAAAAACGTGCATAGATGTACAATGTTAATAAGTGTGAAATGCATCGTCACAGTCTGTGAAAAGGCTCCATTTAATTTCCTGATGTGAAGCATAACATTTCCTTAAGCAATGTGGTGCAGAATTGGCCACAAACATCCTGTCAGGGGAACAGATGTCCTTAGCCTCATCGCCAGGAGTCCCATTTCCCAATTAATGAGCTGTGTCCCTATCCCACTCTCCTACCTAAAGCCCACCTGGACAAACACACATCCACACACTCTGTATGTTCCATCTTTCATCTTCACCTAGCAGTCTATCCTCTCTGCCTCATTAGAAATAAACACCTTTGCATGCGCCATATAAATCATCGCCTCTGGTTTATAGACTGTTTCTGCATGCTTAAAGATGATGTGTGTCATTTTTTTCCAGTGGTAAAATACTTTCTCTTATCCCAGTTTAAGTCATGTACCAATGGAAATGGCTGTTTTCAAAGGGGTTTCCCAAACACTCGCATTGTGTGGAGCCAGTTAGCTTTCAGTTATAGTTGTTTTAGCCGTCATTTTTGTCTATTGATGAAAATGTTCTGTAAATTTAAAGGGATAGTTCACCTAAAAATTCTGTCATTACATACTCTTCCTCATGTCATTCCAAACTTAGAATACCTTGTTTGTTTAAGATATTTTTGATGAAATCGGAGCGCTTTCTGACCCTGCATAGACAGCAAAGCAACTGACACATTCAAGGCCCAGAAAAGTATTTTACTTTTTATTAAAATCATTTTATTATTAATGCACATTTCTAGTATTAACAAGAAATGCACATAAAATACACATAATGCTCATTTTCATTATCTTAATTATTGCTGACAAAAAGAAAAAAAACCTTAACAAACAAACATTGTTGACTACACTGTTCAACTTTGGTCTGAATCTGTAGTTTGTGGTTTCCTCTTGTACCTCTGGAGATGTACTATATGTTAAACCCGAGCGGTGGTTCACGGCCATTATTGATCCGTTCACTCTCCTAAACGGCACTCATAAATTGGGCCTCGGTCCAAACTGGGAGCGGAAAAGCTTTTACCCCAATTGACTATAGACCATTTTGATTAATACAGTTTAACAAATTATGATAACAGGCTTGAGTTGGGCCTTTTTTTGTAGGTTATTTATTTCTGGCACAAATAACTTCATTACATCAGGAGAATAATTGGTGACATTAGTCAAATTAAAATCCAGCCAGAGGTCAATTATGAAAAAAAGCCGAGATCTATCAGAGCAGACTGACTCCAGTCGACAAGAAAGCTGTAGATGACATTAGTAGACAAAAATTGTTTAATTCATCATGAACAAAAACGCATTTTGAGAAGTAGTTGGTATAATTACACCCATTACTAGTCGAATCCTAGTGGTTGACTCTTAAAAACTTTTACAAACTAGGTTCTACGTTTTCTTGAGAATGTGAGTGGTGATTGAATGTGATTGCTGTGTGGTTGCTACTAGTATTAAATATATTTGATATACAGTTGAAGTCAAAAGTTTTCATACATTGCATTGCAGAATCTGCAAAATGTTAATTATTTTACCAAAATAAGAGGAATCATACAAAATGCATGTAGTTTTTTATTTAGTACTGACCTGAATAATATATTTCACATAAAAGGCATTTACATATAGTTACATATAGAGAAAATAATACTTAAATTTATAAAAATGACCCAGTTCAAAAGTTTACATACGGTTGATTCTTATTACTGTGTTGTTACCTAAATGATCAACAGCGTTTTTCTTCGTGAGTCCCTTGTTTGTCCTGTTAAGTTAAACTGCCCACTGTTCTTCAGACAGTTTAGCATTTTTATGTATTTGAATCCTTTCCAACAATGACTGTATGATTTCGAGATCCATCTTTTCACAAAATTCATTAAGAGTCAGGGGGTGAGAACTTTTTTGAATTTGAAAATCAAAGTAAATGTAACTTATTTTGTCTTCTGGGAAACATGTAAGTATCTACTGTAGCTTCTGAAGGCTAGTACTAAATGAAAAAAAAAAAAGATATTTAAGCAAAATAGAAAAAATGTTCAAGATTTTACACACCTGGCTCTTAATGCATTATTTTTTCCTTTTGGAGCATCAGTGAGCATTTGAACCTTCTGTAATAGTTGCATATGAGTCCCTCAGTTGTTCTCAGTGTGAAAAGACGGATCTCAAAGTCATACAGTCATTCTTGGAAAGAGTTCAAATACATAAAAATGCTGAAAAAACGTGTTCGTGAGTTCGTGAGACTTTTTTGGAGGATTTTTCTGAGGAACAGCAGGCGGTTTAACTGTTCAGGACAAACAAGTGACTCAAGAACAACTATCACAAAAAAAAAAACAGCTGTGGATCATTCAGGTAACAACATTTTAAGAATCAAGTGTATGTAAACTTTTGAACACTGAATTTTTATAAATTCAACTATTATTTTCTTATGTGGAGTGTATGTAAATGTCTTTTATGTGAAATATCTTATTCATATCAGAATAACATGCCTCTTTTTTAATATTTTGGTTAATATTTCAGATTCTGCAAGGTGTATGTTTGTCCATAAGTGTAGCTCTAAAGGATTTTTCATCAATTTCATTAATCGGCAGGCAAAAATGAACAAGTTTGATGGTTAAGAAAATGAATACTGTAGCACACATTTCATCAACATGATTTAATGTATCATTTTATGAATTATGTGTAGCATAAGCAGGAAGAGTTTTTATTAATATTATTATTATTTTATGCTCTTTTCTTTGAATTTATGTTTACTGAGATTAGTTTTTTTTGGGGAGACGGTGTTAGATTCTTATTTACAAATGGAAACCTGTTTTTCCCTCTAGATCTAGTGATTACAGTGAGATTATAATATGAACATGTTATGTGATTTGTGTTTGCAGGGCTTTGCAGAAAACAAAACAGCTTTGAGGTTCAATATGTTACATAAAAAATGAAAGCTGAAAAATTGACTCTTCATCATGAATATCAAACATGAGCACGGCATTGTTTTGCCGTGTCTTTGTTCACGTCTAGAACAAAAGCTTTCAGAATATGAAAAATCCTGTGCAATTTAATCCGTTCTTATACAAAAGACAGATGGAGCGATTTGTCTTTACATGATATGATATATATAAACACACACACATACACATCAGATATTCACGGCTTGTTGAGTCTGTTCTCCTTATGATTCATTGTTACTATCATTTTGCTCCCAAGTGTCTGAAATTTGCATAACATTGCAGTTACCATTTTTATGGTAGGGTGGTAAGAGTATACTTATGTTTATATCTGTGTGTTTGTTTGGTGAATATCATGTATTTTTTAAGGTTTCGACCAACCCTGCAGACCTAGTGGCATAAAATGCCCTTATACAACATTACACATTCCCTTAGAAGTAATATGTATAACATATTACAGAACTTTGCTCTGGATTATGTCAGCATGCGATTGTGCTTAGTGATTATTTATTTAAATTATGCCACACGCTGTACTGTATTAAAACAGTTGCTCGTAATTCCCGCGATTGTGCAGGTGCCTGTAAATCCTTTTGTTCTGCGTCTGGTGGGCATTAGTTTGACCTTAAGCAGCTTCAGATATGCCCTTTGCCACTGGAATAATTCAGTCTCTGGGGCTGGCGCTGCATTTCCGAGCAGTTCTCTTACCCTCCGTCGGTGTGACACAGCCGTCTCCATGGGAGATCTAGAGGCACGGAGCTGAGCCCTAGTCAGCGTGTGAGCTGTGTATCTTACAGAAGGCTAATGATGAGATGGTGTTATTGGTTTTTGATGAGCCTGGCCGTGTGTGTGCAGGAGAGAGATTGCACTGTGTTTCTCCGCTAGCTTTGCCCAGCGCTGACACTTCATCTATAGAACAACATGTAAAACTATTTTACTTCCCACATGTACCGTTGAGCCGTGTATAAAAACAGACTCATTTGCATATACAGTTAACTTTGGCCCGCAGGTAGTGAATCGTTAGGCTTGCTTTGCTAATGATCCATTTTGGCAAGAAAAACAACAAACAAACAGAAATGCAATGATTTGCATAAATAATCATTGTGTACTGGGTGTTTCTTACACTGCGGACATTTTAATGTCCCTGGGGTTGATTTTTATTATCTTAGATTTCAACATTTTCCCCTATACTATTATTTTTAGCCATTTTTTTAAAAGCATGTTAGGTATATATACATATATATATATATATATGGCATTTCCTGTGAGGAGGCAAGAGAGGCAGTGTCACCTCAAAATACTGGAGGCATAAATCAATGCCAGTATTACAAAATATAAGATTGTCCAACACTGACACCAGCAGGTAAGGTTATAACAGGAGTCCAGGTCTCTCGAGCCCATTGAGTTTTAACAGACTCCCTGAAGTGTGTGTTGAGTTTGGTGCAGGGTTGCCAGGTTTTCATAACAAAACTTGCCCAATTGCTACTCAAATCTAGCCCAACAGCATTTCGAGGGCGGTCCCCTGGTAAAAATCGCGTTCCAGAGGGTAAAATACAAGTTTTGTGGTGGGGTTTCTCTGTTAAAATTAGCATTCCAGGTCCTAAATATTACATTATTGGGTTCGTGTTAACCCGCGGACATAAAAACAACCTGCGGCAACAGTATGAAAGTAGCCCAATTCCGCGGGAAAACCACGGACTTGGCAACACTGGTTTGGTGGGTGGTAATTGAGAATTAATGGGGGAAAGTCACATTAGAGGAGGTAGTGCCTCCAACGTGATATGATTGAATATGACTGGTTATGTTCAGCTGTGATTGGTTCGTGCAATAAATCCCGCCTTTTGTGTTTATGTGGATTCATCGTTTGCGGATCAATGATCGTCTGTATGAACAATATAATGGCATTAATGGGAAGACTTTGTTATGTCAAAATAAGACTTAAAATAGCATGAAAACATGATTTGTGGGAGTAATATGCTTAGTGAAATTTAAAGTAAATCTCTTAACTATTAAAAAGAATAGCTGAACATAAGTTCAAAAATAAAATAGATTGTTTAAATTGTTACTGTTTTGAATTTTTATTTTGTAATAAATGTAAAATGCTTAAAAACACTAACTTGATGAGATTTATAATTGGCTTTAATAAAATGTTCATTACATTGTTAATGTAAAAATATAAAACAGATTTATTTGAATTTTTCTGATAATGCAAGTCATTATTTAGTTATTTAAACAAGAAAATGTGACTGGGACATACACATGTGATTAAAAAATAAAATAAAATTTGCCCCCTCATTTCAGAACACCATCTACATCTGACATCTGATATATATGTACAGAAAATATACTAGGATATTTACAACTCAAAAAATATTAAGCAGCTCAGCTGTTTTCAACATTGATAATAATATAATAAAAAATACATTAATAAATAAAAATATAGACTGCTGAATGGCTGCTGAAAATTCAGCTTTGCTACCATGGGAATGAATTACATTTATATAAAACTATTTTAAATGAATAATTTATCACAATATTACTATTTTTTACTATTTTTACTAAAACAAATTTAGCCTTGATGAGCATAAGATTTTTTTTTCAGTTAAACAGTTGAAGTCAAAAGTTTACATACACCTTGCAGAATTCAGAAGTCTTATTTAGTACTGACTTGAAGCATCAGTGAGCGGTTGAACCTTCTCTAATAGTTCCATATGAGTCCCTCATTTGTCCTCAATGTGAAAAGTTGAATCTCAAAATCATGCGGCCACATTTGAAAAGGGTTCAAATACACACAAATGCTGAAAAACCAAAACATTTGTGGGACCTGAAGGATTTTTCTGAAGAACGACAGGCAGTTTAACTGTTCAGGACAAGCAAGGGACTCATGAACAACTATCACTAAACAAAAAAAACAAAACAAAGCTGTGGATCATTCAGGTAACAACACAGTATGAGGAATCAAGTGTATGTAAACTTTTGAACAGGGTAATATTTATCAATTCAATCTTTATTTTCTCCTGTGGGCTACATGTAAACATATTTTATGTGAAAAAATCATATTCAGGTCAGTACTAAATAAAAAATAACATGCATTTCATATGATCCCTCTTATTTTCTTAAAATAATTACGTAAATTACAATTTTCTTTCTCGACCAATGTATCTTTGCTTTTTTTATGTAATTGACCTCTGGCTGCATTCTAATTTGGGTAATGTCACCAATGTTTCTCCTGCATTAATAATATTAATGAATTGTTTCATATTGCATGTTTTAGTCTTAAACAAAGCTTTTATTCAAAAAATGGAATGTATAGTGGTTTAAGATATGGTGGAAATGGCATTTGATCATTCAGAAGACCTAAAATAGCTATAGGCTAAAATTACCTGAAAAACCAAGAAGAGTATTCAAACCGATTTGATACAGTGAACAATCTCAGCTTGTGATCTAAGTAAGATACTAAGGTGAGAGAGGTCTCGAGCTAGTTGTGTAAAGCGGCTGACATTTCTATCCATGATGCCCAGCTGCACCCTGGCAGAGTTTCGAGACAGAGGTTTGCACACGAGTCAGTCGTAGCAGCCAGGTCTCTCGAGATCCGCGAGGAGGGGAAAAACTTCAGAAAGGCAGCAGAGCCCCTCCAGAGAAGAAGCTATATCCATTTGACCCACTTTCCACATCTAAGCGTCTGCTCCAGAACGAGCCGTGCACAGACTCGAGAGTTAGGGGATGAAGGACTTCTTTCTTCAATTGATTTGGTTTTATAGCTTAAACCTTGTATTTAAGATGTCATTTTCTCTTTTGTGTCCAACTGGAAGCCCCACCTGCCCGCTCTTTCAGCTCTTTGTGGCTTAATGGCTATGAAACAGATGCCAGCCGAAGGGGCAGCCCGCTCTGACCCTTTGCCCTCTGGCATCCCCTGGTCGCCACTTCGAGTTTAGAAATCCAGAAATCATATTTGAAGTGTTCTTAGTGAAAAGAAAAGACAGATTTCTATTCACATTTGGATGTCTAGCTTTGAAAGGTCAAAAAGAAGTTGTAGCAGCGGATTAGACACATCAGGACGGTGTGATGATTGAGCGACTAACTGTTTTCTCGATTTCTTCAAATGGACTTTTCTTCACCAATTGTTCCCTTCACAGGTAGCTTAGTGGTTAATGATCTGGGCTGTCAGCTGAAAGGTTAGTGTTTCAACACTGAGGAGGAATAGGAGTGAACAGGACGAGGGATTACTGATGTCACTTCCTGCTTCTACAGACACAGTGCCCTTGAGCAAGTTACTTAGGACTTCTTTCGGGAGCTGGTCTTCGTAATAAGTGGTAGTAGATGAAAGCATCAGCTTTTGGCAGTGCTTTTAAAAAACATAATTAATCATTTGTGCTTGCTTTCATTTTCCCCCAGATGTCTATTAATACCACTGGCCATTACGGTCAAAGTCAAAAGCACAATAGACTACAATCGTCAGCGCTCTCTGAAGAGCATTGTGAAAGAAAAAAACAAAAATCACATGCTTTTTATTTGCCCAGCATTCTGACCTCAATTAGACCATTCATATCATATAAATGCTGGCTTTGATGCACCGCTCTGTGTAAGTGACTAGGAGGCTGTTTAGGGCTCTCAGTTCAACACTTGAACAACTTGAACCAAGCAACCGATTAGGGAAAACCAGGGATAGTTTTAGTACTGTTTGCTTTAACATCTGTAATTCTGTGCCGTTTTTGTGCTGTTTATCTCAGTTTTACTGTTGTTTTCTTACATTTGACTGCTACAAATTCAAACTGTTTTGAAATCTACAACTTATCTGTAAACCGTGTTAGTGTTAAATGAATGGGGTCTGCAAGCTTATTTAATGCTTTTAAGCAATTATCTTATGCTTGTACTACATCAAAAATGCAGTAGTATTGTGAAATATTATTACAATTTAAAATAACTTTAATTATTATTTAATTTAATATATTAAAAAATACAATTTAAAACTAATTTTATAACAGTTATAACTACAATTTATAACAATTTCATAGCTGAATTTTCAGCAGCTGTTACCCCAAATATTTTAAAGATTTTAAAGATTTAAATACTAATTTTAGTTTTTATTTTAGTTTTAATTTATTGGCAAGTAAACATTTCTAATTGTTGTTTAATTTAACAATAATTGAATATATATATATATATATATATTGTCACATGATCCCAGTATAGTTTTACTATTATTTATATCCTTTTATAGTTTTTAGTAATATTTTGGATTATTGTTTTATATGCTTTTAACATTTTAGTAGTTTTTTTTTTTGTAAATATTCCCCTTTTTTGTTGCATTTTATTTTAGTTTTAAATTATATCTTTTTTTGTTTGTTTTAGTTATTAGTTATTAATTGTAACCCTACAATTTAAAGTTATTACCATAATTATTGCCAAGTAAACATTTTTTGTTGTTTAGTTTAACAATAATTAATTTTTTTTTTTTTTTCAGCTTTATTTAAATTACCACTTTTTTAAATAGTTATAGTTTTATTTTAACAATAATAACGCTGCATGACACTTCAGAAATCATTGACACATGATCCCAGTATTGTGTTACTATTATTTATATCCTTTTATAGTTTTTAATACTATTTTGGATTATTGTTTTGTATGCTTTTTACATTTTTTTTTTTTTTTATTGTAAATATTCCTCGTTTTTGTTTCATTTTATTTTTTGTTTTAAATTGGGTGTATTTGTATATATATATATATATATATATATATATATTAGTTATTAGTTATTAGTTGTAGTTCATTTCCAGTTATTCATTTTAGCGCTTTAATTTAAAGTTATTTCCATAATTATTGCCAAGGAAACATTTTTAATCTTTTAGTTTTTTTTAAGCTTTATTTAAATGACCACTTTTTAATAGTTATAGTATAACAAAAAAAAAAGAGCAGAAAACAAATGTTGGAATAGAAATCTTTTGTAACACTGGAAATCTCTTTAAATTTTTGATCAATTTAATGCATGAATAAATATATTAATTTCTTTGAAAATAAAAAATTAGAATCTTACTGACCCCAAACATTTGAAAGGTAGCTTACATGATAACAGATGACAAAACGTTTGCATTTCTGACAGATGACAAAAGCTATTTATCACACAGAAAGTCTTCGGACTTTCTCCTCAGAAGCCAGTGGTCCTGTTTGATAGCAATTTCATCCCTGTCCATAATTTATAAGCAGTTAAACTGACAGTGTTACAACTGACCCTGTGTTACAAGCATCCCTGTTCCCCCCTTTTATGTGAGTCAGACAATCGCACATGTCGAATGCGTATTTAACCTGCCTTAACACTAAAACGCTTCTGTCTGTACCTTTCTCTCCTCAGCCGTCTGCTCGATTACCCTGCCTCCCATCTGAAACCATTCCCCTGTTTGTCTCTGTAGATCTTTCCACTCATTTTAATGGTCCATTTGATTTCTTTCCCCTCTAAATGGACAAAATTACCAGCTTGAGACTTGACACTGCAACAAAAACAAAGGAAAGAAACCCTGACGTTTACTCACACTTCGCTCTGTTTCAGAAGGCTGCCTGTTATTGGTTTAGCACCCAGGCTATGTGACTTTAATGCTTTGCCTTCAATTCCCAACAGCTGTTTTGCCGCTATTCGAGTCCACTGCAAAGCCTGAGTGCAATCACAACAACTGCATATGGTGCTTGTCTTTAGTGAAGCATGATAATGTCTCAGACGCCTCAACTACGCGCAGCCGGCTCATCTATCCATATGGGTTGTTAGGGAAAGTGCCGCACCAGTTAAAGGCAGTGTGGAATTTAATTTTCGCTCGGCACAGACGGCTGTGTCCATGTTGGCCTGTGTGTAACCCGTCTAATGACGGCGCTCGATGGCAACGGGCGACCAATCAGGATGGTGCACAGAGAAAGCTCAACAGCAATTAGTCAGCCAGTGCCATGTATCATCCCTGAAACAACCCACATCTTCAGCTCTTTCTCTTTTGCCCTTGTCTCATTTATAACCCTCATCCCCTACACTTTTTCGCCTGCCCTCCAAAAAGCAGTCGCAGACTTCAGAGGGTGAAAGCCCTCACACTCCTTGCACTCTCATATTCCCTTCCACGTCCTCTTCTCTATCATTTCTCATGATTCACTGTGTAAATGACATGCAGATAAGAAATTTGCTGTAACTTGCCCTATTTTCCTGCGAGGCTCAGTGGCTTTTGATTCCGTTCGCTTTCATCTTCGCTCCCTTCCTTTGTTTTGATCATCCATAGTCTACTCTCAATAATGACCTAAAAAGAGGGTTTGTGTCACATACAAGGTGCCTCTGTCCCGTCTGCATTGTTCACTAAATAACATGTGATTCCCTCTCAATTGAATTCATTTTGACTCTCATTTATGTCACTGGAGAGCAAATTGTCGTGGCACAAAACCACCCTGCCATGTTTTGTTGCTTTGAAATATCTAGTTCTGATGTAATCAGCACTGTTTTATTAATATGTTTTTCGATTTCTCTTCTCCCTAGTTTTCTTTTACATAAAACTTTTGGAAACTCATATAAAACTTTGCAGTTCAAATCAAATATTGGCATTTATGCAATGGCACCTGTCACATTGTAATTGTAAAACATTCATGAATATGTGTACAATGTATCATATTTAGACATCAAAACAAAAATTTGCTATCTAACATTGATGTTGTCAATATTGAAATGAGTGCCTGAACTATTGTTAATTTTTCTGGATAGACAGAGAGGATATTGAAAACCGTGTCTGTATCGTTTTCATCTGTGAGATGTAAGGAAATGAAAATGTGATTCATTCAGTTGATTTTAATATTACCAAATATGTTTCCCCTGAGGGTGTTTGTGCTAAAACTGCATTTTAAGACATGTTTGGTGATTGGTGGTTGACAGTCTACAGTGAGGTAAACATTAGAGAATCTGTGCTGAGACAGATAAACATACTGTAAATACTGTAACCAAACGCATTCTTTTGACAGTTAAGGCAAAACATTATACTGAAGTACTCACTTACATTCAAACAGAGCGTGTTTTGATACACTCTCATGAATAAAGGTACAAAAGCTGTCACTAGGGAAGTAATATCATATAAAGGCTGGTACCTTTTAAAAATGTAACTACTCCAGTGACAGCTTTTGTACCTTTATTTCTGAAAGTGTACTATTCACTGACACCACAACTAATTTGATTCTCGAATTAACTGCTCTTAGGAGCTGGCTCTTTTTACTTTTTGTCAAAAACATGCATAGCATTAACAGTAAAGTGCTATTCCTAAATGAGCTCATTCTTCTAGTGTTTTAAAATGTTTAGTGGCAGGAGTGTAGTCCGATGAATCCCTCTTAGAAGTCAGTTTATTTTAGCAATTCAAAAATGAATAAATAAATGCAGCACCACCAGTATAGTTCGATTTGTAAATGAATCCCTCTTGCAAGCCAGTTATTTTAGGTAAATCAAAAACATACAGTGGCACAAGTATAGTCTAATTCCTGAATTAATCCCTTGTCAGTGTATTTACTGTATCAAAAAATACAGCCAGTGTAGTTCAATTGACCTATCGCTAAGCCCCGCCCCCCTTAGTTACTGTTGCTGCCTCGGACAAACAAACAGAGTTTCCCACTGTATTGCAATGACAGCTGTCAGTGTGAAAACTTGTCCGAAGATGTTTTTGATAAATTTTGAACACAGAAGGACCACCTCTCGTCGAGGAGCATTCAGGTAGGGCTTTAATATGCCATGGAGAGATATATAAATGATATTAAAATAAATATGGTGTATGATTAATTTGAAATCGAGGGTTTACAGATCGCACTGCAAACGGAAGAAATCTCATGTTACAGTCGTCACGATCGCAGATGACAACATCCAGGATAAACACTGTTCATGTACCGCAGTGTAAGATTAATTATTTATTCATAAATGAATCTTTTTGTCAGTCAGTTCTTTTTGGTAAATCCAAAAAATACAACACCATCAGTGTAGTTCAATTTGTAAATGAATCCTTCTTTTGCGTCAGTTCTCTTTAGTGAATCAAAAACATACAGTGCCTGTACTATAGCCCAATTCCCGAATGAATATCTCTTATAAGTCGGTTCTTTTTAGTGAATCAAAAACATACAGCGCAACCAGTGTAGTTCACGAACAAACTGATTCGCCCAAAACTCTTGTTAGTAAAAGATACACACACTTAAATGAATGAGATTACATTTTTTATTTTATATAGTTAAGACCAAATAGACCAAATTTATGCTACCCTTTATGTGTATAAACACATTTGTGAATGTATTTATTTATGCATTTAGTTTTCGTTTGTTATATCTGCTCTGTCAAAATTTGTCAACTGTCTGCTGAGGACAATAAATACAACAAGAATAGCTTTTCCTAAATTACTAAATTGGAATTTTTTCAATTCCTTCCATTTTCCATCTCTATAGTAGAAACTTTCTATTGTCCCTAGCTAAACTCTATGTAAAGAGTGCAGCTTGATCCATTTTGCGTGTGAATTCAGGTGGAGATGAAGAAGACAGGTGTCCTCCGATCTCTCTGCCTGAGCGTCCCACCTCATCAAACCTCTGTCGTCCGCAGGGGTCCCCCTGACAGTGTGGCAGTATCAATGATTTCCTCAGCCCGGGTAACAAATGGGGCAGCCCTTGCTCCCCTACGCCTTCTATCTAAAAAGTGAATTACCTCTCTAATATCCAGCCTGCTGAGCCGATCAATACAGCGCCCGAGGAGCTGATGAGCGGTGACTGGTTTGGAAGCTTCCTCCCCTCTCGTTTTCTCTGTTTTTCTTTCTTCTTCTGTCTCTATTCCATCTCTCTCACTTTAAAGTACTGAACTGGTAAAAGGTGTCAGACAGTAATACCATGGTACTTAGGCCTAGGTACTGAATAATTATATACATATGCCATAGTATTTACATTGTATAGTTCAAAGAATACCATGATACTGTTTTTGTTCCTCTCTTAGGCTTTGTTCACTCAGCACTCAGTTTTGATGTTTTTCAAGTATGATTTATAATACTTACTGTCAGTAATTGACACTTTTTTTCAGTAGTTTGCCCCAAAAATAGTTTCATATATGTGACAGTATATATATATATATATATATGTTACCCTGGAACACAAAACCAGTCATAAGTCACTGGGGTATATTTGTAGCAATAGCCAAAAATACATATGGGTCAAAATAATTAATTTTTCTTTTATGCCAAAAATCATTAGGATATTAAATAAACATTATGTTCCATGAAGATATTTTGTAAATTTCCTACCGTAAATGTGTCAAAACTTCATTTGGACAACTTTAAAGGCAATTTTCTTAATATTTCGGTTTTTGTGCACCCTCAGATTCCAGATTTTCAAATAGTTGTATTTTGGCCAAATATTGTCTCAATTATCTCAGTTTCCAAAAATGGACATTTATGACTGGTTTTGTGGTCCGGGGTCACATATATATGCGCAGTTGAAGTCAAAACTTTGCATACACCTTGCAGAATCAGCAAAATGTTAATTATTTTACCAAAATGCATGTTATTTTTTATTTAGTATTGACCTGAATAAGATTAAGTTCACATAAAAGACATTTACATGTAGTCCACAAGAGAAAATAATAGTTGAATTTATAAAAATGACCCTGTTCAAAAGTTTACATACACTTGTGTTTTAGCTGAATGATCCACAGCTGTGTTTTATTTTGTTTAGTGGTAGTTGTTCATAAGTCCCTTGTTTTGAACAAAATGGAAATGTGTACATGTTTCTTATTTTGCCTAAATATCTTTTATTTTTGTTTTTTTTTTATTGTTATGCCCTTTAGAGGCCACAGAAGATCTTCAAATTCAAAAACTTTTCACCCCCTGGCTCTTAATGCATGTTTTTTCCTTCTGGAGAATGTGAAATATCTTATTCAGTATTATTCAATAAAATTCAATAAAAAAAGCAACATGCAGTTTGTATGATCCCTCTTATTTTGGTAAAATAGTTCAAATGTTTTAGATTTAGCAAGGTGTAAACTTTTGACTTTAACTCACTATATATATGTATATATATATATATATGACAGTCTTCTTCACCGCATCTAAATCTTCTCATTCTGTTCATTTTAGCTGCTATAATCAAGCTGCACCTTTTGACTTCCAGCTGCTCTGCCAGGTTTCCGAATTGGTTCTAGCGAAGGCGTCTAGCTCTTTTCCTGACATTTCTCTGCATGGCGCGGGCGTGCTTCCCTCCAGTCCTAAATGTGTAGTCATTGCGCTGCAGCATTCATAAATATAAACAATCCTCCATCTGTTAACGCACATTTTCAAATGTCACATCTCGGTCTGTGACAGATGCATCTGCTTTCACTCCAAACAGTCTTCTCTCTCCGAGGAGCGAGAAAAGAAGCCTGTCGATTAGCAACAGCTCCTTTTGGAGCATCGCGGCAGCGTACGCTATTATTTTAGGATCTCAGTTCTGCTAAACAGGCTAATTTCATGCTCTCATGGACAGACAAAACTCTTCCGCTGGCATAAAATGTTTGTTGTGTAGCAGCTAGAAAATGAACACAATGGAAGTCTGTGATGGGCCCTTGTTTACAAGGGAAGCTGTATTAGAACCTAAGGCAGTGAGTGCCCTGAATCTCCTCCATGACGTGTTTTTCAGTGCTAGTTGTGACTTCGGCTTAGACGTCTGACGCTGAGGTGTGTGTTTCTCGCCTAGCAACAGTGCAGGTACTTCAGGGGCGTTTTCTCGGAGGACCAAGTAGAAAATGGTTCAGGTGATGTTTGATTTAACTATCAAATTTGTCTTGTTTCTTCCAAACTTTTTGCTAATTTTTTACACATTAGAATAAATGTGACCCTGGACCACAAAACCAATATTGAGTAGCATGGGTATATTTGTAGCAATAGCCAACAATACATTGTATGGATCAAAATTATCGATTTTACTTTTATGGCAAAAATTAATTAGGATATTAAGTAAAGATCGTGGTCTATGAAGATATTTTGTAAATTTCATACCATAAATTTATCAAAACTTAATTTTGGATTAGTAATATGCATTGGTAAGAACTTCATTTGGACAGCTTTATAGTGGGTTTTCTACATGTTTAAAATTTTTTCAGATTTTCAGTTGTATCTCAGCCAAATATTGTCCTATCATATCAACCACATCAATAGAAAGTGTTTTTATTCAGCCAATTTTTTTTTTATATTTTTATTTACATTTATTTGTCATTATTGTTTTTTTTTATTATATTCCATTTAATTGTTAAATAAACCAATGAATTGTAAAATGTAAATATGTAAACTAATTAAATGAATTTATTATAATTATATATATATATATATAATCTGATGAGAAATCGTGATGAGAGAGCAGATGTTAATTTGAATTTTTGGATTTGAAATTTTCAATTTAAATTTTTGAATTTTTTTTTTTTTTTTTTTTTTTTTGAAGTACAATTTTTTTATTAGAATTTTTCAATTTGAAATGTTGAATCTTGGTCTTGAAGCACAGATGTTTTTTTTTTTGTTTGTTTTTTTTGCTTAAGAAATATTTGTTTTATTTTATTTTATTATTTTAGATTTAGATTTTTCTTTCCTTATTGGAAAGAAAGGTGTAGCAGTGCTTAAAATGATTGACAGCAAAAATGCAAACAAAACAAATGAAACTGAAACCTGAATTTAGTAATGATGATTATGTTGATTAAAATGATGCACCTTTTGTTTTATTTGTGTCGCAGTGGGTTGTGCACATTCTCATTACACATGAGAGCTGTTGTGCTCAAGGGAATGTTACATATGACTGACACTGTTCCAGAACCTTCCCACACAGGCAGTTTTAAGGTATCATAAGTTTGTTCACAGTGTGAATATTATTCCAAAGAGTAGGCAGCAAAGTTATGCAGACAATTTTAGCCAGATATTATGGCATCTTTCTATATATACAGTACATTGCATAGCTAACCTATGAGTGTTCCAGCCTTCTTTAACACTAACATTGGGTTGGTTTCGATGGACCTGAAGCTCCTGTTTCTTTTTTTTTCCTGTTATATTTATTGCTGACCTCCCAGTGTGTCAGTCTGCCGAAAGTAAACCTCCTTGTGAAGACAGCCAATTAGAGCGTGTGTGATGATCCGGACCCCTCCGCCGGTCCTGTGGTCCTGTAATTGCTGTGACAATAACAAAGACTCCAGGACTCACCAGAGTGAGTGAGATCTGTATGCCAAGCAAATGTTGTGCTCCACATGTCTTCTGATCTTTTCTACAACAGACACTACAACAGAAACCTGTAACCCTTAAGTGTAACCTGTACATCCCAGATTTATTTTATTATTATAAACATTTTAAGTCATTTATTTACTTTATCAATGTATTCATTATTTTGCTTATACCGGTAATAGCAACAGCAATAACATTAAATAGATAACTTAAAATGTATTTATGAGTATATTATTGATTTTGTTATTTTATTAATATGAATATATGCAATAAAACATTTTAATTACATTATTGTCAATAATAACTTTCTTCTTTTTTCATAGTATTAATACTATTAAAATAAAAATAAGTAATTTAGTTAAGTTAAATAAATTAATTTTAAAAAGTAAATAAATGTATAACTTAGTATAGTAATTATTAAATATTAATAAATTAATGAATATGATCAATTAATATATTGATTTATTATTATTATTGTTATTATTATTATTATTATTAGTAGTAGTAGTATTATTAGTATTAACAGACCCAGAAATAATAAAATTTGTATTAATGATAATAAAATAAAATACATACGTGAGAATAAAAGTTAAAGGTAAACAAATGTATTATGCATTTATTGTTATTTTTTTAGACCCAGAAATAGTCATTTGTGTTTGTACAAATAAATACAAACACATTTCACATTTTATTAAATAAATTTTATTACTACAAATACAAATAATATTTCTATTTGTAGATGTCATGTATAAAATGAAGTAATTCAGTACGTTCAATTAAAACAATTATTGTATTATTTTAAATATATATTATACTGTATTATATTAAATATTATATATTAAATATTAGCAAATATAAATATATTAATATTTTATTATCATTTTAAATAATAGACCCATAAATAATACAATTAGTATTAATAATAACAATAATATAATGTTATATAAATGAAAATAAATGTAAAAAGTAAACGAATGTATTATTAATTTATTCTTATTTTTTAAGAGATCCAGAAATAATAATAATAATATTTTTAGTAATTAAAAGAATGAATGGTCTGATGAAGAGCCTGCAAGCTCGAAACGTTAAATGCTGTGCGATATTTTTTTAAATAAATAATTGATACTTTTTGGAGCCCTGCCAACTTTACATTTCTATTGTTCTGATATTAAAATGAAGTAATTCATTACATTAAATTAAATAAATTAATGTTATTAATTTAAATATTATATTATGTTATATTCTATTATATTATATTATATTATATATATTAATATGTATTAGTAAATATTAATATATTCATATTTTATTGTTGTTGTTAAAATTATTATTTTACATAATAGACCCAGAAATAATACAATTTGTATTAATGATAATAAAATAAAATTAAGTAATTCAATACATTAAGGTAAATAAATGAAAATAAATTGTAAAAGTAAACCATTTTATTATTATTATTATTATTATTATTATTATTATTATTATTATTATTATTTATTATATATTTTTATATATAATAGACCTAAAAATAATAATATTAATAATAAAATTAAGTAATCCAATACATTAAATTAAATACATTATTTTAAATATTATATTATATTGTATTAAATTAGATTAGATTATAATATTAATAAATAATAATAATATATTAATCTTTATATTAATTATTATTAATTATCATTCTGAATAACAGACCCAAAAATAATAAAATTTGTATTAATGATAATACAAAAATTGTGTGTGTGTGTGTGTGTTATGTATGTATATTCAAGTTATGTATTTCATATTCAAGTTATCAAGTTATGACAGCCAAGTTTTCCACAGATTGAACATTTGTTGCACTGAGGCTGTGAAGCTCCATGCTAGTTCATTACCACTAGGCAAAAGGAGGCAGCATGTTCATTACAATGCTGTTTGCTTCTTTTTTCTGTTTTGCTTCAGTGATAAAACATTGCTGGAGTTAGGAAGAAGCTTAAGTACCTCTCCGAGGGCTAAAAAAAATCACATTTGTGTGACATTAAGCCATGAACATTTCGAAACAGTCCTCATGTGATGACATCACTTCACAGCATGCTGGCACTGGATGCTAGCCGCGTTTTGAGATGTCTCCAATAGTGCTTATTGTCATCTTTGTGTAAACAACGCCTCTAGAAAATAAACTGCAAAAAATAGAACAAAACATCTCAAATTCCCACTTTCTGAAACTTTAGCCACTTCTAATAGGCTTAGCTTGTCTATATAAATAAATAAAGTCTATCCCTGGTACTCTTAATCTTCCATTTTGTTCTGCCCCAGTCCAGATATCATGGTGCTAGCCTGAGGGAAATATTGCTGTAGCTCTCGCCTGCAGAAACCCATTTACTGATGGATAGATGATTGACAGTCATCCTGGGGCTGAGTCTTCCCATCTTGATCCCCTCCAAACGCCCTCTGATTGCTTTCCGACAACAAACAATCCCTGATGATGGAGAATTATCCCAACATGGCCACTGGGTTTTGTAAGCATAAATAAATAGCATGTGTAAGAAAACTAGTGTGACTTCAAAACAAAAGCCCCATTTTTGTCTATCTATCTATCTATCTATCTATCTATCTATCTATCTATCTATCTATCTATCTATCTATCGTTCTATCGTTCTATCTACCTATCTATCTATCGAACTTAGGGTTTGTTCAAAAACTAGTTTGATAGATAGTAATTGCCTTAGCAAACAGCACTAATTACCATCAAATATTATGTCTTTTGATTCATTTCCTGAAGCGCTGGCAGTCCTCTGTGTTTTAGTAATGCTATGATGTTGTTCCAGCACAAACGTTTTTATTAAAAACCGTAGGGAGCATTCGGCGTATCATAATTTCTCTGTGTGTGGATATGTTCCTTTGTTCATCGAGTAAATCAAATCTCTCGTTTCTAGTGGAACAGCGGTGTTTTAGCTGTAGTCGGCCATGCTCGATATGCCTGTCTTGAATTGCGTTTCACAGCAAGACTATACAAATATGCTCAAGCGTAGTCGTGGGTCAACAAATATAAATCATGATTTGTTCCTTTGATCTGAATATGTTCATGAATTTTTATATATTGAACTTGCATGAGGTCGATAAACCCTGGCAGTATTTTTAGAAAGCTCGCTGCTGGATGAAATATTTCACCTTTGTTTGATTTGCATGTACAGTGTTAATCTTTTCAGAGAAACTACTGATGCTTGCTGTTGTTGTATTATTTGCTTATATATAATATTTTATGCAATTAAAGCATTTATAATCACAGGAATAAATTTCATATTAATTTTTTTAAAAAGTTACTTTAAATTGTAGTAATACAGATTGTAGACAAATGAATAATGCAGTTTTGCAAATAAATGCAGTATTATATATAAAATATACATTAGTATATAATTAGTATTATATTATATTATATTATATTATATTATATTATATTATATTATATTATATTATATTATATACTCTTATATATATGATAATGTGATAATTGTGTATGCTATATACTGTATTACATTATATTAATGCTTATTAATAAAATATTACTGCATTTACTGTAGTTTTGGTACAGTAAATGTATCCTTGGTCAAATCTTTCCTACCCCAAACTTTTTAATTATTGTAATTTTATTTAATTTTCACTTTGGTGATTAATAGAATGATTTAATTGATTGTTTTAATACTTTTATATGTTATTATGTAAAAAAAATTATATGTTACATTGACATTAAAGACATTTATAATCACAGGAACAAATTACATATTAAATAGAAAAGTTATTTTAAATTGTAGTAATATTTCACATTCCATATTACTGATTAAATGTATTTTTCTGCAAATGAAAAATAGAATTTTGCAAATAAATGGCAAAGTATATATAAAATACACATATAGTATAACATAAAATGTATATATTTTATTTAAATTTAAATATAAATATTAATATATATATATATAAATGTATTAAATATTAATAAATACTAATTTATTATTATTATTATTATTATTATTATTATATATAATAGACCTAGAAGTAGTAATATTAGTATAAAATAAAATGAAGTAGTTTAATATATTATATATATTAAATAAATAAATTGTAAAAAGTAAGCAAGTTTATAAATTAATATATATATTTAATATATAATAATAGTTTTATTATTTAATTTATTTTATTACTTTATTTATATATATATAATTTTTATTTTAAATAATAGACAGAAAATAATAATAATAATAATAATAATAATATAAAATGAAGTAATTTAATATCTTGCATTAAATAAATAAATTCTAGTAATATTTTACATTTCATATTACTGAGTAACTGTGTTATTCTGCAAATAAATAATGCAATTTTGCAAATAAATTATATATAAAATATACATATAGTATAACATAAAATGTATATATTTTATACATTTATATATATATATATATATATATATACATTTATACAATTTTAATAAATACTAATTTATTATTATTATTATTATTATTATTATTATTATTACTATTTTAAATAATAGACAGAAATAATAATTTAAGTATAAATAATAATAATAAAATAATATATCTTGCATTACATAAATCAGTTATAGTAATATTTTACATTCATATTACTTATTAACAGTATTTTTCTGTAAATAAATAATACATTTTTGCAAATAAATGCACAATTATATATCAAATATACATATAGTATAACATAAAAATGATATGTTTTTATTCATTTAAATATTAACATATATAAATGGATTAAATATTAAGAAATACTAATATATTATTATTATTATTATTATTATTTTAATAATATACCTACAAATAATAATATTATAATAATTATAATAATAAAAATAATAATATTAATGATATTAAAATAAAATAAAAGTAAGTAATTTAATATATTAAGTTAAATATATTAATTTTTAAAAGTAAACAAGTTTATTGATTAATATATACATTTATTATTGTTACTATTATTTTAAATAATAGACAGAAAATAATAATATTAGTATTAATAATCATAATAATACAATACAATTAAGTAATTTAATCTTTCTATCTTATTTAATTGACGCTGTTGTGATTACTGGAGTGATTTTATTGTTTTTAGACTTTACATCACAACAGTATCAAGCGACAGGATGTTCTTTGTTTTGATTGGCCTAGCAGGACATCAGCTACATGCTTTCTGTCGTCCACCATCACTCACTGTAAAGCATGCTGGCACGTCAGCCCATAATTCCTGCTGAAATGTGGTCTCATCCATCTCCAAACACTGTCCTGACAACCCCTCACTGTCAGCCCTTCTTTCAGGCCGGCCGTGTTTCCCATCGCGGTGACTCCGGCACGAACTGAAGGAGAGTAATAGAGGAGTGTTTGTCTGCGGGACCCCTGCCGCTTTGCAGATTGAAATGCTGATGCGTTGAGCAGTCCGGCCTGCTATTTGACTGCTGATGGATCGTGTTTATCCACTCGGCTGATGTTCATTACACCTGTTAGAGAGACAGGAAGCAACAGAGCGGAAGAGTGAGGCAACATGTACACTTTATTTAGTCTGTGTTCTTCTTATTTTGTGGAAGGAAAATGCTTGTCCGACACGACTGGGGTCTGACTTGGCAAGGGATTTTTACGTTGTTTTATGATAAGAACCCCCAAATATGTTTATGAAAATAGCTATATAGACCCATTTTTATTGTGCAAGAAAACATTTTTTTTTTTTTATTAAATGTATTTTTATGCATAATTAATGCTGTTTACAAAATATATATTTTTAGTAAATATATTTTGCTGTCCAGAATCCAACTGAATTGTTGATATTGCTTTTAAAAAATATCTGAACTTATCAACAAAAATGTTTTTGTATACTGTTCACAAAATAAAATATATTTTTAATTAAATATATTTTGCCATGCTCAAGTCAAAGCAGGACAACATGCTGTTTACAAAATATACAAAATATATATATTTTAATTAAATATATGTAGCTGTCCAAAATCCAACACCAAATTATTAAAAAATAATAATAAAAAAGATTTTTAAAAAATGCAAAAATTGTTTATATATATTTTTATTAAATATATTATGCCATGCTCCAGCCAAAGCTAAATAATAAAAAAAAATAATAAAAAATATAAAAAAGCACGGTTTACAGTATATATATATATATATATATATATATATATATATGTATACAACATACTGTTTACGAAATATTCAAAATATCAATTTTTAATTAAAAATATTTTGCTGTCTAGAAGCCAACACCAAGTTAATAATACAAAAGAAAAAAATACAAAAATTGTTGAAGTTGCTTTTTTCATACATTCAAAAAAATCTCTAAACGTCGCAATTTATTTTTCTTTTTTTAAGAAATGCACTGTTTACTATATATATATATATATATATATATATATATATGACAACATGTTGCTTACAAAATTAAATATATATTTTTAATGAAATATATTTGGCCATGCTGAAGCCAAAGCAAAATAATTTAAAAAATAAATTAAATAAAAAAAAAAAAAAGAAAATACTAAAAAATTTGGTATTGCTTTTACATAAATAAAAAAAAAAAACTCTGAATTTTGCAGTAAAACAAGTTTGTTTATTTATTTAGAGAAATACACTATTTACAAAATAAATCTATATATTAACTTTTAATCTAATATATAACTTTTCAACCAAAAAATATATTTATTTAAAGGAATCTCACATTTTTCATGGACTCTCTTTAATCCTCAATTACACTCCAATTTGAAAATTTAGCAAAATGTGTTTATTTATTCATTTTCCACAGACCCACCTTGAACTTTCATTAAGATCTCAAAAATTATCTTTTGGAAAAAGAAAAATGTTTTGCTGGTCTGTTAGTTTTTTTCTATATTTATATGTTATATTTATTTATGTTTATTTATTTATCAATTAATTCAGAAATTCAAAAAGTCTCTGACTGTTTGTGTCTTTGTGTTGTTGGATGACACTGTATTCAGTCAAAGTTGTAATTATTTTTTTGCGTCAAGATGGCTATTTATGTCTGTCATTGGAGCGTGATACATGTGTTTCTGAGGACAAACAAGGCTTTGCCCTGCTCTGCTATACAAGGGGTATTGATTTGGCAGAAACAAATCAATGCAGCCATTCAAGTTCTTTGTATATGTTTTAATAAGAAGCGAGGGTGCGCCGAGGCCTCGGTTTGTATTCTGCAGAACGAGAAGTGCTAAGCATCCCTCTGAGGAGGAACAGGGCTTATTCAGGGAGAGTTATTCAGGAGCCTTTCAGACGACCAGTGTCATTCTCATGCTGAGATAGACACTGCAGTGTGAGCTTGGGCAAGTCTTCAACAAAACGTCTGCCGTTAGTGTGCGTTTTGAAATGGATTAAAAGTGCTTTATCACATCACCCACACTGGCTGGGCAAACAGTGAAGCCATTTACGGAGGTGGCCGAGTGATTGATCCTCCAGCGGCCTTTAAGGAAACATAATGGGGACTGTGACTCGGGCCCCTCAGATGATTCACTCTGCCACAGAAAACACTGGAGGCAAGTTTTCGACCAATGCTAAAGATATGCTTTTTTTTTAAGTATGGAAATGTGATAGCGGTTTCTTTTTTCAATATAATTAGGAATTTTTTGTTTTTTTGTTTTTTTGACTAGACATTTACTCTCAGGACATTGAGATATAGATAGATAGATAGATAGATAGATAGATAGATAGATAGATAGATAGATAGATAGATAGATAGATAGATAGATAGATAGATAGATAGATAGATAGATTCTATCTGTTAATTAATTGTTAATTCGCATTTACATGTAATATGTATTCAGATTTAATATAAATAATTTACATTTATAAATACATATGTATATGTAATTGTTTCTTAAATATATGTTTGTGTGTGTGTGTCTGTGTGTGTATATATAATAAACAAATAAATATTATTTTCTCTTATTGTGCATAGATATAAAATAAATACATAAATACATAGAAAAAATATATATATAAATAAATAAATAAGTGGTAGAAATTGAAATATATGTATGTTCTATATTACAGATATTATTATTAATTTATTGTTATTATTATTATTATGTAAACAAATAATAAACAAATAAAAATAAATAATAACAAATAAAGACAAATGATATAATACATAAATTATATGATATTATATATATATTACATGTATCATAATATGCAATATCATTAACAAAATAAAAAACACACACATTATTATATTTTTATACAAAATATTTAATCTTCATACAGAGAATATACATACAAATAAAAAAGCAAACAAATAAAATCATTATTTTTCTTATTTTATATATATATATATATATATATATATATGATAATAAATAAATAGTATTTTTTTATTAAATAAAGTATATTATTTAGAAATACATCAATAAATAATTTTATAGATAGACAGATAAATATTATTATTATTATTATTATGTATATACACACATATTCATTGTATATAGCCTATACACACACACACACACACACACATATTATTATATGTTTTTCATTATGTATATGTTTTGATATATATTTTATATATATTAAAATATATGTTTGCATATCATGCTTTTGCATTTATTTGCAAAAAATACACTTAAGTTACATGTGTATTTGTGAAATATTACTATGATTTAAAACAACAATTTTAACATATAATTTATATAAAATATAGTTTTTAGCAGACGTTTTTTTTAGTGCCACATGATACTTTAAAATCGTAAATTTGGAGTGTTTTATTTAATATAAAGTTCAGAAGAACAGCATTTAATTGATATTTTATGTATGTATTTATTTATTGTTTATGATCACTGATTGGACAAAAGTCTGTTTAGTGCAACATGAGTTATCAATATGGAAAAGAGACTGTATTGCAAAAGCCTGCTAAAGATTTCTTTAGTCGGTTTGTAGTGGTGCACTAGCATGCGGCTGACCTAAAAGCTAAAAGATTTGGACTGAAAGTCAGAAAATACTTATTTTTATTTCTCTAAGCACTTCTTAAGACTATACTTCTAAGCTGTTGTTGTTGTTGTTTTCCCTCAGGAGGAAAATGTCTCCTGGGGAGCTTCAGGTTCCTACATGAATAGTACGCTCAGTGCCAAGCTTCAACACTTGTAGGACCTGAAATCTGGCTTTAAAATGCACGATCGCTGCTCTTTAGAGGGATTTCTCTGAGCGCTCAACGCGTGCATCACATTTATGCAGTCGCGCATCTGTAGGTGTGAGAGTTAGAGCTCTGTTTCCCTCTTTCTGCTTTGTGTCTAGACTTGGCGTGCGTTTCTTAAGACTGATGGATTTGTTTGAAAATGTACTCAAAGCCCTGGTGAATAATCCTCCGCTTGTGTAACTGGCATTCACTCAAATGACCCAGGATATTGCAAACACTTCAGTCGCCAGCATGCAGATCATTAAGGCTGAAAAATGGCACACAGAAGTGAATTTGGGATTTGAGAAATGTGATTTCTTCCGCCACTTGATTGTGGAATTAATCTCATGCCACATTTATAAGTATGTGTTGGCTGGTTATTGCTCTGCGAGTCCCTTTGACGTCTCAGAATTAACCACATAAGAGCCACTTAAATAATTGCGCCTCCAAATGTTAAAAAGCTTCAAACTGATTAATAATACAACAAAACACAAGCCCTTCAATGACTGTTAGGGATCCTATTTCCAGTGTCAGACAACGTCTGGCTTTTTGAATCATGGGCGTTTGCCAAAATATATGATTATAAGCAAATTTATGAAATCATAAAGGTTCTCATCAGAGACAAATTCCTTGCTCTCTTAGCCGTCAGTAAATGAGAGTGAACTGGATTTAGCTTGATTAAAATGTTCAGAGTGCTTGTTATTTGACCCACATTGTTAAATAAGTCAGCGTTCAGAGTATTACATATCGTAAGCTTGAACACATAATTGAAATGACTCGACTGCCAGCAAATGGACGAACTTTACCATTTTTAAAAGCTGATCTTTGGCACTGATTATTCAGAAACCATATTTGAATGTAGGTAGTGTTTAACAAAGAATTTCTTCTCTCCTGCAGGACACAGACCTGATTATGACCTTCAACATCTCCATGCATCGTTCCTGGTGGATGGAGAACGGCCCGGGGTGCAGGGTGACCCCCGTGACCCCTCCTCCCTCCTGGGCCCCAGAGGACCACCGCTACATCAGCATCGCTGGCTGTCTGCTGGAGTACCAGTATGTGGAGGTGGCCCACAGTTCCTTGCAGATTATCCTGGCTGTGAGTACAGTCTAATCCTTTACAGGCTTTTCTTTACTTTTGCTGTGCTTGCGACTGCAGCTTCTGGTATTAAATATATATATGGGCCCTATGAAATACATTTTATTTTCCCAAATTCATTTTTTCAGCATTCCCTTTATTTCTAGACCCTGTTTAATGGTTATATAAAAAAAAATCAACAATCATGTCTAATTAATTATATTCATGAAACCTACACAATTTAAGAGCAATTTAATACAAGTTTTTTCCGTTGTAATTTTCAGGATTCTGTTTTTTTCTGTTTACATTGTTTTAATGATTAAATTAAAAAAAGTAATTAAACTAATTAATTAAAATCATGAAATGTAAAAAAAAATTAAGAGCAATTTAATAGAAGTTTAACAAAAAATTAATTAATTTTAAGGCTCTGTGAAATACAATTTATGTTTTTGTCAAATTCAGTTTTTTTCCACCTTTACATTTTGTAATTTTTTTTTTTTACCAAATTCATTTTTTTCCCTGTGTTAATTTTTCAGGATTCTGTTTTTTTTTTTGTTTAATGGTTAAATTTTGAAAAAATAAAAAATAAATAAAAAAGCATTTCTAATTGATTAAAATCATGACAATTACACAATAATAATAAAATAACAAAAGTTTAACAAAAATGACATTTTTATGGCCCTGTGATTTTTTTATTTTATTTTTTTCAGAAATTGTTTTAATTCTTTTGTTTGTTTCTTACCCTTTTAATTTTTCTAGACTCTGTTTTAATGGTTAAATAAAAAAAATATTAATCAAAAAAGCATGTCCAATTACTTAAAATAATTAGGCTTACACCATTTAAGAGCAATTTAGTAAAAGTTTGCATTTTTCAGGATTCAGGATTTTTGTGTTTTTGTTTACATTTTTCTAGACTCTGTTTTAATGGTTAAATAATAAAAAAAATAATTAAACAAAATCATGAAATGTACACAATTTAAGAGCAATTTAATAGTTTAACAAAAATTATTTTTTAGTTTTTTTCCCTCAAAATCCGTTTTATTTTTTTACCAAATTCAGTTTTATTATAATTTGTTTTCCAAATTAATTTTTCAGGATTCTGTTTTTTTTTTTTTTTACCGGTTTCATTTTTCTAGACTCTGTTTTAATGGTTAAATGAAAAAATATTAATAAAAAAAGCATGTCTAATCAATTAAAATCATGAAACTCACTCAATTTAAGAGCAATTTAATAAAGTTTAACAAAAATATATATTTTTAAGGCCTTTTAAAAATATATATATATATATATTATAATAACATTATTATTAAATTCAGTTTTATTTTTACAAAATTCAGTTTTTCATAAATTTTCTGGATTCCATTTTAATAATTTAATTACAAATAATAATAATTAATAATAATAATAAATATCTCTAAATAATTGATTTTATACAAAAATAATTAAAATAAAATATTTTTTATGTTAAATATTACTTAAAGAATAATGTTTTATTAAAAAAATTAGTAGGAGTAGTAATAACATTACATTAAGTAAATTTTTTTCTGTCACAGTTTCTAACTTTGTTTACGGTTGCTGTGAAGACTTTTAAGTTTCTGTTTGTATTTGGTATGGCGATAGTTTTTCTCAAAAGATACGGTATAATGCTTATGAAGTGACTCTTTTGATTGGTTGGTTGTGGAATTCTGCAGTGCAATATGTGTGAACACTGAAAGCTAAACTGTATAATTGACTGTTTCCTCAAGGATGAGAAGCTCTGGTTTAGAGTTGAATTCGTTGCAGCGCATTTGTTTGTGTCTATTTAAGAGGTAACCAGTTGATTACACCAAGTCTGTAAATAACGGTTCAGGAAATGCTTCTGAATATGAGAGGCGTTGAGAAGTTTGGCCGGGCTCCAGTGCTGATATTGCTTGAATGCGGGTTGTTAATAGGAGCTCAGCATGCTGTCTTCCTCCGAGTCTTTATTCTTTATCTCTTCCATTACCTGCGACACCTGCTTCTGCCCCCCCTCCACAATCAGCGACTCTAATGCAATAGTGAAGTGAACCCCCTCCATCGTAGATACAGCAATTCTCTGATTACAAGCCTGTACAAGATTCTCCCTCGGCTTTCATTCTCATACGTCGAAATCTAATTTATTGCTGTTTTTCCAGCACAACATGAAATCAAAATTGACCCTGTTTACTGCATGATTCATCAGCGCACGTTATTTTGTTTGTTTTCATAATCGAGCTGTAATATCTTTTGATTTCTAACCAAATGATTTTTTGTTTTCTGCTGATGTAACCAAGGGAAGGAAAAATGGTAACCAATAAAATCAGAGCCTACTTTTCACAATCCAACCAAATCCCAATGGATGCATGTTAGTTTGAGCCAAATATTGTTTCACTTGAAAAGGTATCACATTACAGATGCTAAATGGGTAGATGACATTAGAATTTCAAGTAGTGACAGCAGTGTCCTGTACAATGACATGCTGTATTTTCAGTTTAACATATTTTAAACTTTTTTTCTCATTCTTATGTAATTGGGTATTGTATTATACAGTTTTCATATTTTATTTTAATTGAGAGACTTAGTATTACTGTTTGATTAGCTAAAATGTGTTTAGAAATTGTAAGAATCTAGAGGAATGTTGACGACTGACGACGCCTAAATTATGCACTTTCTCTCTTTTTTCTCTCTGTATGTATGTATATGTGTGTGTGTGTGTGTGTGTATTGTTTGTTAATAATAATATACTGTGAGTTATATATTTTTTTTTGCATTTATATATTTTTAATTATAATAATTTATATACCATTTATACATGACAATATATTATAACATAATAATTATTATTATTATTGTGACAATTTATTCTAAGTACAAATAGTCAAACACAAATAGTCCATACATATTTATTGTTTTGTTTGTTGCCTGTGTGTGTAATAATAATAATAATAATAATAATAATAATAATAATATACTGTGAATTAATTTTTTATTTTGCATTTATATATTTTTAATTATAATAATAATTTATATAATATTTATATATGACAATATATAATAATAATATACTGTGAATTATATTTGTATTTTGCATTTATATATTTTAAATTATAATAATAATTTGTATAATATTAATGTAAAACAATATATTATGATGTAGTAATAATAATAATAATAATAATAAATTTATTAATTATTAGTAGTAGTAGTAGTAGTAGTAGTAGTAGTACCAGTAGTAGTAGTAGTATTGTCACAAATGATTATAAGTACAAATAGTCCATGCATATTTATTTATTTATTTATTTATTGTGTGCATGTTTGTATATAATAATAATAATAATAATAATATACTGTGAATTATATTTTTATTTTGCATTTACTGTTTTATTTTAAATTCTAATAATTTATATAATGTACATAAATGAAAATATATTATTTGTATATATAAAAATGGTTGTAAATAATAATAATAATAATAATAATATACTGTGAATTATATTTTTATTTTGCATTTTTATATTTTAAATTATAATAAGAATTTTATAATATTTATATATGACAATATATTATTATATAAGATAATAATTTACATTATTATTATTATTATTAGATTTAAAAAGTATCTTAATTATTTCACCATTTTTGCCTTCACTTTTTAATTGTCCTGTGGAGTGACAAATTATTTCAAAATAGTTCATGCACTCTCCAAATTAATATCAGCTCTTAAAATGTCATAGTAATTATATTTGATCCACATTTTATGTATTAAACCAGCTATACAAATACTAATAAAAAATATAGTTTGTATATGATAATTAATAATACTAATAATATACTGTGAATTATATTTTAATTCTGCATTTATATATTTTAAATTATATATAATAATAATATATGTAATATCTATATATGACAATATATTGTTATATATTATACAAATAATATAATATAATGATAATTATTTATTGTTATTGTTATTATTATTACTACTAAGGATTAGCAAATAAATAAATAAATAGTTTTATGTGAAGTAAGGAATGTCACACCACAGGAATTCACAAAAGTATTGTATTTCATGACCACTTCCAATACATATGTTTACCCAAATGCACTGTACATTTTAATCAAATACAACGTTTGTGAACAAGGTTTTGTCACTTGCCCTAAATATCTCAAGTAACATAATTGCAGCCTGAGTTATACATGAGAGCTTTCCTCACAAGACCGGTATACCTTATCAGTTGTAATGTCGGGGGTCAGTAACTTTAATGGTGACCACCGGCGTCTCATAAAGAGCTGTAACAGAGCACAGGTAGGTATCGGCTCCATTCGCCCTGGTATTTATAGACCTTCCTCTGTTACAACTGATATTCCTGTGGAGATATTATACAGCGAATAGCAGAGGAGAAAGGCAGCTGCGTGTTTGTGCAGACTGAGCGCCTGGTGGGAGCTTTTAGTGGCTTTGTGGTGCCCCCTCTCCAGAGAGGAGAGCAGGAAACGCTATTCCCTTATTGATGGTCTGATCTCTATTCTACTGCAGAAAGCTATGAGCAGTTTGGGGGCGGGGCTATACACCCACATAGGTATAGATATAAAAAAAATCCCTATTTAGCTTTTTCTCGTTTTCTCATAATTACAGAGCTGAAGCTCCTTGTCGGTTTGCTTAAGTATGAGAAAATCCCAAGACTGCTGAGGTGTTTTATAATGACTTCACACATGCCATGTAATTAGGGGTGTGTTGATGAAACAGATCTGAACGTGGCGCTGTGGAAATGACAATATTGAAGCACACCTGCTTCCCAACGGAGCTTCACCTTTTGGCTGTAAACCTGAGGGACTTTGCCTTCAGTTTTTGTTCCTTATGCTGAAGTACATTATATAAGACAGTACTTTTTAGACTGCCAAAAAAGCTTGGTTGAATAGATACCTTATTTTAGGGTAGGGGTCACCAGACTTGATCCTGGAGGACTGGTGTCCTGCTCCAACTTGCTCCAACACACCTGCCTGGAAGTTTCAAGCATACCTATTAAAACCTTGATTAGCTGGTTCCCTCCAGGACAGAGTGTGGTGACCACTGTTTTAGGGGAACGTTCTCTAAACCTAAAGGTAACATTGTATTTACCTTAAGAATACTTTCCTGGATAATCAATGGAGAATTTTAGGATGTCTGTTTTGGAAATGTTCGGATAAGCATAAGCTAAAGTTCCCAGAAAGTTTTGGGAACTAAAAATAGTTAACTGGGTATTGTATAACAATGAAATAGAAATGTATAAATGAGACAGTTGATGAAATAGGAGTATAGAGCTATGGAATGAATATCAACGTCTTGGTAGGGTGACTTGACGTCCCGTTTTCCCGGGACAGTCCCGTATTTCAGCTCTATTTTTTTAGTGTCCTGACTTATTAGGGAAAAAATCATGTTTTGTCCACTATTTCAACATTTCTTTATGACTGGGTGATTAGAGCGAGTGGTAGTAGTGTTCTGTCATGCGAGAACAGCCTAATCAAAGATTGTTGTTGTAGAACAAAATTATCATCCAATCACAATTTGTTATTGATTAACTTGGCGGAATCACGCTGAATGACACACATATGCATGTAATCAGTTTTCCTTGCGCCTGAATTGTCGAACACACACACGGTTGTCAAAATATCCATTGTTTGGAGTATCTCACATAAATACAGTCGGTTATAGCTTATACAGATGGGTGAAAACTGAATATGTGTCAGTATATTACATCCATGCATTTGGTCTTAAAGGGACAGCAGCCTAATTAATGTTAATCAAACAACAAAAGATGTTACAGGGAACCAGTTATGCTCCTTGTAATGTAATATAAGTCTCAGGTGTCCCCAGAATGTGTCTGTGAAGTTTCAGCTCAAAATACCCCACAGATCATTTATTATATAATTTTGAAAATGCCTAGTTTGAGTGGAAGCAGAAACACGCTGTTTTCATGCATGTCTCTTTAAATGCAAATGAGCTGCTGTTCTCCACCCACTTTTCCAGAATAGGGCTGTGCTTTTACAGCTTGTACCTCAGATACTGAAAAAAATCTGTTTAGTTTTGATGATCACGTATATTGCATTGAAATCGTGCGTTTTTAAGCAGTATTAGTTTAAACTTCTGATGAGCACACATGGCTTGTGAAAACAAAATGGCGGCACCATGGGTAAAAGGCTCGTAAGACCCTTTTACCCATTCCATGATAGCATAGATATTTTTTGTTGAAGGCCCAGAAAGGTAGTAAAAACATCGTTAAAATAGTCCATGTGACATCAGTGGTTCAACCTTCATTTTATGAAGCTATGAGAATACTTTTTGTCCACAAAGAAAACAAACATAATGACTTTAACACTTTTTTCTCTCCTGTGTCAATCTTTGATGCATGTTCAGGAGAGTACCACGACACAATGTATTGTTGAATAAAGTCTGTTTAATTCCACTGCTGTCTAGCAGCTACTAAAAAGATCTAATTTTTCTTTCCTATGGGTCACTAAGCACACTTTCATGTGCGGAATAAGAAATATTGTTAGGGGCTGTCAGATATTATGTAGGAAACTGTTGAAGTCATTGCATGTTCAATAATGCTTAGTCTTCTAAACACAGAAGCTGTTACAGTAGGCCAGTGTCAGGAGAACGCATGGTGCCAGGATCAATATGACAATGATTGAATTAAGCTCTCTCTGAAGCACTGAAAGGGACAAGACATATGTCTGTGTCAGCAGAAGTGCTGAGTTGAGTCCCACCGCTGGCTGCTGAGACTGTTCCTACCAAGTGTAAAACAATATCAAGGCCTGAAGTTTATTGCTAGCATTTTGTTCGCTGTGTCCCTGTGGAGAGTCACAGTTTGGGTCGTTCCTTGAACCCACCAAGCTGAGACAAGCTAAGTTTCTTGCTTTAAGTTTCTTGAACTTCCAAGTTTATGAACGTTTCTTTTTTTCAGGGTTGGGGGTTCAAACACGCTAAAATCACACCCTCAGCCCAATCAGAAGTACCACTAATTACATAGAAACCTATACATTGGAGCCTGATAAAAAATCTTTCATTTTTTAAAGAAAGATGTCAGATGGATTTGTCAGATGTGAACTCTTCACATGTATTTTTCAGTGTTGAATATATAAACTGTTGTATGGTGGACAATTTATAGTTTATGTTCATTTCCCCTATTTTTACATTTAGATTACTATTGTGTCATCTAATGCTCATTAAATCTTAACAAAACTAAACACAGTTACATGCAATCTTTAGCAAATCTTGGTATGAAAGTCCATTTTATGATGTTGTGATGCATGAATTGACTTGTAGCCAAGTAAATTATTTATTTACTGGAATTTTAATATTGATCATTCATTGGCTGTAACAATAAAACAATGCAATATTTTGTAAGGTTAATAATATACAACATAATATTCATGTTATACACTACCATATAATATCAAAAGTTTTTATGTTTTTGATCAAACTCTCTTATGCTCAAGAAAGGTTCTTTTATTTGATCAAGGCAGAAAAACAGTATTTATGTCAGAATATAAGACAGAATAACAGTATGTATATTCAGAAATATGCTCTTATATTAATAATATACAATATAGTATTCATATAATATGCCATTCTAAATTTTAGGGTTTGTACCATTTTTATATTATATGTTTTATGTTTTTTGTGTTATGTTATGTGTATATTATATTAATATATTTTACAGTGTAAAATATGCTCTAATATTCTGATTTGGTGCTAAAGAAGAAGATTTTTATCAATGTTGAAAACAGTTGTGCTGCTTTATATTTTTGTGGAAACCCATACATTGTATTTGAAATAAAAAATATTTTTTAATATTATAAACTTACTTTTGCAGCCTTAAGTTTACAAAAAACATACTAATAATATTAAAGGAACACTCCACCTGAAAATAGGCTCATGTTCCAACTCTCCTAGTTAAACAGATGAGTTTTACCGTTTTTGAATCTATTCAGCCAATCTCCGGGTCTGCCGTTAGCACTTTTCATAGTTTAGCATAAATCACTGAATCTGATTAGACCATTAGCATCTCGTTCAAAAATGACCAAAGATTTTCGATATTTTTTCTGTTTAAAACTTGACTCTTCTGTAGTTATATTGTGCACTAAGACCGACAGAAAATGAAAAGTTGTGATTTTCCAGGCTGATGCGGATAGGAACTATACTCTCATTCCAGCGTAATAATCAAGAAACTTTGCTGCCGTACCATTGGTGCAGCAGGCGCAATGATTTACGCAGCGCCTAAATATAGTCCCCAGAGTCAAGTTTTAAATAGGAAAAATGTCTGAAATATTTTTGAACAAGATGCTAATGGTCTAATCAGATTCAGTGATTTATGCTAAGCTATGTTGAAAGTGCTAACGGCAGACCCGGAGATCAGATGAATAGATTCAAAAACGGTAAAACTCTGTTTAACTCTAGAGGAGTTGGAAAATGAGCCTATTTTCAAAAAAAGTGGAGTGTTCCTTTAATAGTAATATATCTCTTGTCCATTTCTTTATTTAGATAGTAAGCAGCTCTGTAGTTTTCAGAATAGTGTAGACTCTTTCAGGGTGATACAAAATAATAGTTTTACCGGTAATATGCTGTATGTGTCAGAACATTATCTGTTACATAATATTTGCTGTTTGAAATCTATTTCATTCAGCAAAATTCAAAAACATTTGTCAAGACTGTCAAGGCTCAGGCATAAGTTCTTCCAGAGCTTTGTTTGCAGTGTAGCAACAGTCTTGCCACTTGTTTATGCAACCAGGTGACCTCAGATGTTCATTCATAATGTGTTTTCTCTGGAAGTGTCTTTGTTTGCAGCAACATCTCGGAGAAGAAATTGATAATTGGAGCTAGACATATGTGCCAGTTCTGTTTTGACAATGCGCTTCTTTATGTTTCAGACCCTCCTCAGATACACAGTTGTGTCTGGATGCATAGACAACATTTTCAATCATCCCCTCAAGCTCCCAGATACATAATGATCGCCTTTGTTCCCCACATAGAAATCGGGGTGTTGAAAAATTGACTCGTTCATTATTTTCTCCTAAAGCGAATAAGTGCCTCTTTGATCGGTTAACTATGGAGACAAGCGCTCTCTCGCTCCCTCTTCCCACTTCTCATTTTATCTAGCTGACAAGAACACAATTGATCAGCAAATTTTGCTTGTCTTCTCTTTGGCTAAAACACAGTCATTTGACAGAACACAAAGTGTCCAAGTAATAATTTCTTATCTCATATTTATTAATGAAAATAACCTGGAGGTTAATTCGATTCAGTATTATGGAGATGGATGTGGCTTGTTGAAAGGGCGTTGATGTGAACTACAGTAATGACAGCTCGATCTTCACACACACAGAGATAATTATGTGGATTACAGAGGAGGCATCTGGGAGGGAGTGCTGTCATTTCACTGCTAGCCAGCCACTTCGCGCTCTTTTTTTTTTCGAACGGCACCTGCAGCAGGCTCCGAGACGCGCCTTCGGTCCCATTGTTTTCCCACGTCGGAGCAACAGTGCGGCACCTTCAGTTAATTAGGTTTCTTTCCCAGCGAAATGGATGTGGAGCCTTCGACCATTCATTTACAAGCATCTCAGACATTAGTAAGGCTGCATGCATCATTACACAGTAAGGGAGCGTCAGTCTGAAAGTAATTAAGTAGAGTTGTATGATAATGAAAGGCCCATAGTGTGAGCTAATATCGGAATCGTACACCGATCGCTTTGTGATAATCCTCTTCTTTGCACGGCCAATGCACTGAAATATCACCAGTTTAGCATGGAGTTTCCCTGCAAAAATCTGTGTGCTAGCATTTTGTTCGCTGTGTCCCTGTGGAGAATCACAGTTTGGGTCGTTCCTTGAACCCACCAAGCTGAGACAAGCTGAGTTTCTTGCTTAAAGTTTCTTGAACTTCCATTTCTTTTTTTCGGGGTTGGGGGTTCACACACGCTAAAATCCAATCAGAAGTACCACGACTTACATAGAAACCTATACATTGGAGCCTGATAAAAATGCATTTTTTAAAGAAAGATGTCAGATGGATTTAGAGGCTTTTGCATCTGAACTCTTCACATGTATTTTTCAGTGTTGAATATATAAATTGTTGTATGTTGGACAATTAATCATTTATGGTAATTTCCCCTATTTTTACCTATTGTCATCTAATGCTCATTAAATCTTAATAAAAACTAAACACAGTTACTTGCAATCTTTAGCAAATCTTGGTATGAAAATCCATTTTATGATGTTGTGATGCATGAATTGTCTTGTAGCCAATTTTCATTTTAAATTTGTATTTATTTGCTGGAATTTTAATATTTATCATTCATCGGCTGTAACAATAAAACAATGCAATATTTTGTAAGGTTAATAATATACCACATACGTTTTAAAAGTTTTTATGTTTTTGATCAAACTCTCTTATGCTCAAGAAAGCTTCTTTTATTTGATCAAGGCAGAAAAAACAGTATTTATGTCATAACATAACAGTATATATTTAGAAATGTGCTCTTATATTAATAATATACAATATAATATTCATATAATATGTACTGCCATTCTAAATTTTAGGCTTTGTACCATTTTTTATATTATATGTTTTTTGTGTTATGTTATGTGTATATTATATTAATATATTTTACAGTGTAATTTATTCATGTGATCAGAAATATGCTCTAATATTCTGTGCTAAAGAATCATTTATTTTTATCAATGTTGAAAACAGTTGTGCTGCTTCATCATTTTGTGGAAACCCACTACACAGTAAGGGAGCGTCAGTCTGAGAGTAATTAAGTAGAGTTGTATGATAATGAAAGGCCCATGGTGTGAGCTAATATCGGAATCGTACACCAATCGCTCTTCTTTGCACGGCCAATGCACTGAAATTTCACCAGTTTAGCATGGAGTTTCCCTGCAAAAATCTGTGTGATATTGACTAAGCACTCGCAGTCCAACTTGACCAGGTGGTTTGTGCACTGGCATATGTATTTAAATGAAGTCGTTAAGTCAGCTGTCATTCTTTCCAGTGCAGACACGCCTACATGCAAATTAAGCTTATTATAGAATGCACTTTATTTACAAATCGCAGTGCTGTTTGCCTGGTGCAATTAACTTGCTTTTCTCCGCCTGCAGAAAGCAGGTGGTATGCAGAATATTATTTTAATGATATTTGTGTATATTTTTTCTAAATGAGCACGGATGATGAATGAAAGACCAAGCGTATATCTCTTTTTGCATATTAAAGAGCCAATTTGCAGGCAGTTATGTACACCATTGCTCAAAAGTTTGAGGTCAGTGCGATTTTTGAAAAGATTTTATTCAGCAAGGACGCACAGTAAAGATATTTAATGTTACGAAAGATTTCTATTTATCAAAGAATCCTGAATAAATTGTCACCCTGGACCACACAACCAGTCTTAAGTAGCACAGGTATATTTATAGCAATATAAAAAGGATATTTTGTAAATCCCCTTACGTAAATATATCAAAACCTAATTTCTGATTAGTATTATACATTGCTAAGAACTTAATTTGGACAGCTTTAAACAGGATTTTCTCAGTATTTAGATTTTTTTGCCTTCAGATTCCAGATTTTCAAATAGTTGAATCTCAGCCAAATATTGTCATATCCTAACAAACCATACATCAGTGGAAAACTTATTTGATGAAATCTCAATTTTGAAAAAATGACCTGACTGGTTTTGTGGTCCAGGGTCAAAATATTGAGCTGCACAACTTTGTTTTCAACATTGATATACTAAGTGTTTCTTGAATCAGCATATTAGAATGATTTCTGAAGGAACATGTGACACTGAAGACTGGAGAAAGGGCTTCACAGGAATAAATGACATTTTAAAATATATGTTGCAATATTTCCATTTTTACTGTTCAAATAAAGAGACTTCTTTACAAAAATCTTAATAAATGGTTTGATGTCGAAGTCCAGAAAAAAAAAATCAAACTGGACTAATTACAGTCTTAAAAAAAGGGGGTTCAACCAAAAAATAAAAATAAAAAATTGTCATCTCACCTTCATGTCATTCCAAACAAGGGTTTGAAAAAGGGTTTTGTTCATACAAATAAATGTAATGTCCAGTGTTGTTTTGGACCCCACTTACTATCAGTGTATGGACAAAACAGTTCTTTGATTCTTTGATATCTTATATCTTGTGTTAGAAAATATATATTTGATATCTGTGTTAGAAAAACATACAGAACATTTTGGGTGAACTATTCATTTAGAATTGTAAACGTCCATAGCATAAAAAGCATTGTTTCAGATACATTACAGTAAAATATTCAGCAAATGGAATTTCAAGCCATTTTGATCACATCAACAAAAAGGATAGTTCACCCAAAAATGAAAATTCTGTCATTACTCACCCTCATGTCGTTCCAAAACTGTAAGACCTTTGTTCATCTTCGGAACACAATTTAAGATATTTTTGATTAAAGCCAAATGCTTTTTGACACTGCATAGACAGCAACACAACTTATGCATTCAAGGCAAAGGAAAGTAGTACATCATTAAAATCCATGTCCATGTGACATCACTGGTAGCTTTTAATTTTTTAAAGCTACGAAAATACTTTTTGTACGCAAAGAAAACTAAAAATAACAACTTCATTCAGCATTTTCGTATCAGTCTTTGATATATGTTCACAATTGTTGAGTAATTCATGACAAAATTAAAATTTTTGTGCGAACTAACCCTTTAAGTTTGTTTATTGTTAACTTTTGGAAGCTGTTTCCTGAGGCCCCTGACTAAACCCCTGAGCATATAATATTTAGGCAGCCCTTGTGTGATGTATTTCCTCATTTAAAGATGCCACACTGGACTTCAAACTTATTTCTGAATAACCCTTCTGCACACACCAACTTTGGAGGTCCTTTAGAGGAGAGAGTGTTAATTTCCTTGGGTGCTTGGGAAGAAACAGAGTACGCACTTGTATCTGCTGCTTGCAGCAAGTGCATTATGGGAAAGAGAGAGAGGAGAAGAGGGGAAGAGAGCACCGATGGTGGGATAACACTTCTCATCTGTGATTAATGCTCTCTCCCTCACCTCCTGCCCTGAGTACTCGTGAGGTCTGTTGTGTTGCTATCCAGCAGCGTCTGCAGCACTGTAGACAGAGAAGAAGGAGACGCTTTTGTCCCCACTCGTGTCATATGCAGAAAATAGGACTCACCCGAAACAAAACCTTTTTGTATGGAAGCTTAGAATAAAAAATAATAAAACTGTAATTGCAACTTTTTGGTCTCACAATTTAGACTTTATTATTCTTTATTAAAAAGTCTGAATTGGGAGATATACACTCAGAAATGCGAGAACGACAAGCCAGAATTGTTAGAAATGTGACAGGGCTCGCAAAATTGTAAAATCTCTGTAGCCCTTCGGGCAGGTACCCCCCCCCAAAAAACCGTAAAAAAAAATCCAGAAAATCAGTCTAAATGTCAATTTAAAATATTTTAGAAGGAGAAAGAATTTTATTTCACTATTTACAGGGTATCTGCAGAATTTTTAAATATCAATTTAAGGCAATTTATGACCCTTTTTAAGAGTTGCACAAGTAAAATGAACAGTATGAGTGGGGTTGGACAATGTATGGTATATATTTTTAGAAGGCACATTAACTTCTTTCACATTTACAACTCGATGTGTTTGCTGCATAAAAACATGGGTCGATATTTGCAATAATCTGACCAAAAATTATTGGAAATGTAAATTCATTCTCTGCCACGAGTTGGCGCTTTAGGAGTGCTGAAATATTACGGTTTCCATAGAAACGGCTGTACACAAATCAGCACCGCGCTGTTTTATCATTATAGCATTATAGGTAAAATAAAATGACAATGCAATGGACACGTTTCTAAAGACAGTCGTTTCCCTTCAGATACATTCATATAAAGACATCTGTGCTGCGTTTTGACTTTGAAACGGGCAACGCGCATATTTACTCTCCATTGAAGTTCAATCCAGCCCTATCGCGATTCTTGTCTTTCCGTCCCCAACTGTAAGACCTCTTAAAATTATGATTAAAAGACTTTTCTTATACTACTTAACGTAATGAAAACTTTTTATGGCCTTCAGTTTAATACAACTAAATTGAGGAGTATTTAAGGACCTGCAGGAGCCCTTTACCTTAAGATAGCCCATCGGGCAGGGCGGTGAAACATTTTGGTAGTCCGACTGGAAAACACAATAGCCCCGGGACGTCGGGCTAGCGATTTTGCGAGCCCTGTGTGAGAAACCTGTTTCTGCCAAAGAGTAAATAAAACATAATCACAAATTTATTATACAATTCTGAAGGATTCAAACGCAACGATCCACACAAGGTTCAAACACTCACTGATGCTCCAGAAGGAAAAATTATACATTAAGAGCCTGGGGTGTAAACTTTTGAACAGAATGAAGATATCATATTTTTTTTTCATTTAATACTGCCCTTCAGAAGCTACAGAAGATACTTACATGTTTTACAGAAGGCAAAATAAGTTAAATTTACCCTGATCTTGAAATTCAAAAAGTTTTCATTCCCCGGCTCTTAATGCATTGTTTTTCCTTCTGAAGCACCAGTGAGTGTTTGAACCTTCTGTAATAGTTGCAAATGAGTGCTTAGTGTGAAAAGATGGATCTCAAAATCATACAGTCATTGTTGGAAAGAGTTCAAATACACAAAAATGTGAGACCTAAAGGATTTTTCTGAAGAACAGAGGGCAGTTTAACTGTTCAGGACAAACAATGGGCACATGAACAACTATCACTAAACAAAAAAAAAACAGCTGTGGATCATTCAAGTAACAACACAGTTGCAATAACAATTGTGAGATAAAAAGTTGCAATTATTTTTTTTAATTTCATGGCGAAAATAAGATTTCATACTTTTGCCTCAAGCACCACAAATAGCACACATCTAACTGACATTCTCCCCACAAGTCCTTTGTGTGGTTTAGCTGAATGACTGGCTCATATTCATTTTCGAGAGTCCACCTCTGGGGTGCTGGGAACTGTTCCTGGGCAGATTTCTCCTTCACAGTGAGAGAGAAGGAGAGAGTGTTGGCAGCCAGTTGGCTAAACCCCTGCTCTCTCTTTCTCTCTTTTTCACACAGTCACTGATAGGAAGGGGAGAGCAGGGCTCTCTTATGCATGGATGCATCAGCAAATGAGCTGTGTCCAGCACACCAGAGCAGCACTGATGTCGCACGGCCCTGGGATCTGCCTGACCATGAGCAGACTGTGTAACCAGAAGGGCTTCCAATAGACAGGCTAGTCAAAAACCCTGCTCTCGTTTCAGGGTTGTGCGCCTTTCACAATTGAATTGAGAATAGCTTTTAAAAATTTCAAATCAATTTTGGAATTTGAATTAAAGGGATGGTCCTCCCAAAAATGAAAATTCAGTCACAGTTTATTCACCCTCATGTCATTCCAAACCTGTACTGAATGTCTTACGTTCTTTTGTAATGCATAGAAGAAGATACAGTTGAGGTCAAAAGTTTACATACACTTCGCAGAATCTGCAAACTGTTAATTATTTTGCCAAAATAAGAGGGATCATACAAAATTCATGTTATTTTTGATTTTGTACTGACCTGAATGAGATGTTTCACATAAAAGACATTTAGTCCACAAGAGAAAATAATAGTTGAAATTATAAAAAATGACCCTGTTTACATACACTTGATTCTTAATACTGTGTTGTTACCTGAATGATCCGCAGTTGTTTGTCCTGAACAGTTAAACTGCCTGCTGTTCTTCAGAAAAATCCTTCAGGTCCCACAAATTCTTTGGTTTTTCAGCATTTTTGTGTATTTGTACCCCTTCCAACAATGACAGATCTTTTCACTTGCCTCCTCCAACTTCAAAATCGCCCTGTATCACAGTTTTACCTTTTTCTTTTGTAAAGGACATTTGATCTTCTTTGCACCTTTACTTTGTAAACACTGGATTGGTACTTCAGCAGTGATGTAGAACAATTTTGTAGTTGAAGGAGAAAATGAGATGGGAGTTTTTCTCTTGAACCGTAATACACAGAGTTCACGCAAAGCTAGACAAGACATTTGAGCTTAAAAAGTATATAAATTGTACATTTTTGTAGAAAATAACAGATCGTTTCGCTAGATAAGACTCTTCTTCTTTGGCTGGGATTGTTTGGAGCCGTCTAAAGCTGCATTTAAACTGCATTTTGGAAGTTCAAATTCATGGGTACCATAGAAGTACACTATATGGAGAGAAATCCTGAAATGTTTCCTTTAAAAAACATAATTTCTTAATGACTGAAGAAAGAAAGACATGAAAAAAGGGATGACAAGGGGGTGAGTAAATTATCTGTAATTTTTTGTTCTTGAAGTGAACTTCTCCTTTAAGGAAGTAGAGTGAAAGTCAACAACAGTGACAAATTTTTAACTAAAAAGATATGTTAGTCACAACTAATTAGCTGTTTTATGCCATACAGTAGCTAAATGTTGTTTAGGGGATGACTAGGGTGTGAGTAAATTATCTGTACATTTTTGTTCTGGAAGTGAACTAGAAATAGAGTGAAATTCAACAACAGTGACTAAATTTAACTAAAAAGTTAAGTTAGTCACAACTAATTAGCTGTTTTTATGTCATATAGTAGCTAAATGTTGTTTAGGGGATGACAAGGGGGTGAGTAAATTATCTGTACATTTTTGTTCTGGAAGTGAACTTCTCCTTTAAGGAAGTAGAGTGAAAGTCAACAACAGTGACAAATTTTTAACTAAAAAGATATGTTAGTCACAACTAATTAGCTGTTTTTATGTCATACAGTAGCTAAATGTTGTTTAGGGGATGACAAGGGGGTGAGTAAATTATCTGTACATTTTTGTTCTGGAAGTGAACTAGAAATAGAGTGAAATTCAACAACAGTGACTAATTTTTAACTACAAAGTTAAGTTATTCACAACTAATTAGCTGTTTTTATGTCATACAGTAGCTAAATGTTGTTTAGGGGATGACAAGGGGGTGAGTAAATTATCTGTACATTTTTGTTCTGGAAGTGAACTTCTCCTTTAAGGAAGTAGAGTGAAATTTAACAACAGTGACTAATTTTTAACTAAAAAGATAAGTTACAGCTAATTAGGTGTTTTTATGCCATACAGTAGCTAAATGTTGTTTTGCCAGACATAGAGACAGAGGGAGAGGGAGAGTATAGGTGTATTCTGCAGTCAGAAATCTGATCACATTCTCATTGGCTGATTGCTAGTCTCCTCCCGACTCTCCACCAGTGAGAACACAGGAAAGCTAATTATTCACAGCTGCACTGGTGTAGATCTAGAATGACTAGAACACAGCAGCAACTGTCTGGATTTCCTTTGAGAGATGCATTCTGACAACTTAAATCTTTTCTATCTATTTGTATTCTCTTTATACAACATGCTTACATTAGCTCAGCTTTTGTGAGGGTTCAACAATGTTACTGCCTTCATCTATCTATGTATACAGCAAGTCAGCTCACTATGAGCTGCAATGAGAGCTTCAGTACCTCATGCGATTGCTTTTTATTCATCTTGCATGCTGTTTTAAATATTAAATGCCATCTCTATTACACAGACTTTACAGTAATGATAGTGAGCAGCTTCAGGCAGCTGAAGCATGTGGACTATGAAAATTTCACGTCATGATAATCTCTGCTATGTGGGCGCTGGGTGTATTCTCATCCCCTGGTGCTTACCTCCACATCAGCTGTCACAGTTGTGCAGCATGACATATGCTAACAGAAATCTCAGCTAGTCCCTGCTTGTGTCAAGCCCCAGTCTCTGTTCTCATGCAGGGGATAGTAACAGGCCTCTACGAAGATGACTGGGTCATGCCGGGCTTGTAGGACTTGCGCTGACAGCTGCTGATTCTAAGACACCTCCTTTTCGTTATTATACTTTTCCCAAACCTGCGCGGTTCACAACAGGCAGCCGTAACCAGTCCAGGGTAATGAAAAGCTCTATTAGGAGCTATACTGATGAGCTTCTGAGAACATTAGCAATGACTCTCATAATTAATCAAGCCTTGTTTAATTACAGTGCATCATCTTATTGATGCCAGGGTTATTGTTTTTGCTCTGCAGGTCTCAAAAGTCAGTAATAGGGCAGGATGATATAAAATAAATCTCTTTATTATTTAAGCTTTTTAGCACTTGGTCGATTCATTCATTAATTCATTCGTTTTTTATATATTAGTTTATTTTTATTGTATATTGTAAAACAAAGACATGTATTTACTTATTTTAATTACCTAATTTTTTTATTTAAATTTTAAATATTTATTTATTGTTTTTATCTCATGGAAAATAAATCATTTTATTTATTTTAATTAACTAATTAATTTATTTAAATTATTTTTTAATTATATATCTTTATAGTATTTATTTGTTGTAAAGTAAGTACATTAATTTACTCCTTGATTGATTTATTGATTCATTCATTCATTTGTTTTTTTAATATTTGTTTAATTTGATTTTAATTAATATAAAATAAATACATTTATTTATTAATTTGAATTAACTTTGATTTTACATATTTATTTATTTTATTGTTTTTATTTAATGTACAGTAAATCCATTTATTCATTTTAATGAATTCATTTGTTTATATATATATATATATATATATATATATATATATATATATATATATATATTATTTTTAAAATTGTATTGATTTTAATTAAAAAAATGCATTTATTTTCTTATTTTAATGGACTAATTCATTTAGTTAGATTTGATTTTAGATATAAATTTGTTTATTTAATGTATAATAAATAAATGTATTTATTTTAATTAACTAATTCATTTATTTTAATTATTTTTTAATTATGTATTTTTATAGTATTGTAAACTAAATACATTTATTTACTCATTGACTGATTGATTAATTTTCTGATTGGTTAGTTTTTTTTAATGTAATTGTAAATAATTGTATTTACTTATTTTAATTAACTAATTCATTTATTGAAATAATTATTTATTTTTATTGTTTTTAATGTAAAATAAATACATTTATTAATTTTATTTTAATTATTTATTTTACATTATTTGTTAATTATGTATTTTTATAATTTAATTATCATTTAAATTAAATTAAAGTATAATTTTTTAAATTATGTATTTTTTTAGAATTTATTTAACTTAATACATTTATCTACTCTATGATTGATTGATTGATTCATTCATTCATTCATTTTTTTTTTATATTACTTTTAATTGATTGAATTTAATAAAAAAAATTATTTACTTATTTTAATTAACTAATTATTTTTTTATTATTTTTAATAATGTATTTTTATAGTGTTTATTAAATGTAACTAAATACATTTACTCATTGTAATTAAATAAATAGTTTTTTTATTTTTTTTATCGATTTAATTTAATAAATAAATACATTTATTTACTTATTTAAATTTGCAAATTCATTTATTTAAATTATTTTTTAATTATGAATTTTATAGTATTTATTAAATGTAACTAAATACATTTACTCATTGTAATTTGTTTGTATTTCAAGTGTTTAATGCTGCAACATTTCAGTACATGACAAATGGCACATGGATCCTTCTGTAAATATTAAGTATATAAATATATAAGAGTCATTTAAATAGACCGTTTCACTAAAATTATTCATTAAAAAGTTTAGAAACTATTAGATCTTTCCTAACACGCTCAGCAAAACTAATATAATGGGGGAACTTAATGGCCAAATAAAAAGCAATAATGTTGTTTCATTTTACATTAGCAGCAAGATCTTCGCAAATATATTGTGAATATACAGCCTTAATTAGTATGTAATTATTTAGCGAGGAGCTTTGATCCCAGGTCCATTAGTGTCAACAATAAACGAACAAGCTTTCATCATACAAGATTTCCTCAAATTCTTATACCCCGCTTAAAGCTGTTTGTACCATATTTGCCTTATTAATAGCCTCGCATTTCTGGGTTTTATGTACTTTTTTTGTATTAAGCCTGTTGATTGAGCGGTAGAATTTGCATAACCCCCTATGTGCTAACAATTCTCCCTGTGCGCCGTCTCTTAAGATGCATGGAGGGAGATCCTCGCTCGATTTTCTCAGTGTAGCCAGTTTAATACTGCTTGCTTTCTGAATTCTCAGGATGACTGATTAGGATCCCAAGCTCACACATTTATTTCAGCAGCTGAACCTAGACATGTCTCACCTTCCGCTGTTCATTTCTGTGCCCATTGTTCTGAGCTATTTGTGGCAATGATAAGAAAATGAAGGAAAGGTGAGTGCCAGGTTTGTGAGGGAAATGTGTGCCCCATCGAATGGGAAAAGACAAACACTGAATCAAACTAGATGCAATCATTGCAGAATAGCTAAAATGATTATTCGCTCGACAGTGATTTTTCAAACTCTGACATGGCTGATTGTTAACTAGGGTATATATTTTAACCCTTTTTTCCTCAAATAAAGTCAGTGAGTGAGCTGGATCCAGTGTGTAAGGATGTTCAAAGTATGTTCAAAGTTTAGCTTATAAGCACTTATGCAACGTGATGATAGGCCACAAATAAAAAAATATTTGGAGTCCAACAGTAATTGCCCTGAAATGTATTGTGGGTTTATTTATCTGTGTTTTGAGTGTGGCAGAGGTGCTTTAAAGGGGATGAAAGGTGCTGCTTCAAAGCGTTGCAAAAAGAGTTGCGTGCAGCTTTCTGACGGTAAAAGCCTCTCTGAAAAGTTTTGCCTCTAAATTCATACCCTTCAAAGCACAACAGCTAAATAATAATAATAAAAAAAAAACCTCACAAAAACTCACTAGTCAAACTTACTCAAACTTACTTAGTCAAACTTTTTTTGGCAACTAGTAAACCACTTTGATCCATTAATTCCTAGTCAAAGGGTGGAATGCTTTGCATTCCTTGCTTTTTTTTTATTTTATTTTTTTTATTTCGATTAATGCAAAATAAACATTTATCTACACTATCAGTCAAAAGTTTTTGAACAGTAAGATTTTGTATGTTTTTGTTAGTCTGTTCTGCTCACCAAGCCTGCATTTTTACAGTACAGCAAAAGCAGTACTATTGTAAAATATTTTTACTGTTTAAAATGACTGTTTTCTATTTGAAAATATTTTTTAAAATGTAATTTATTAATGTGGTTTCAAAGCTGAATTTTTAGTATCATTACTCCAGTCACATGATTCTTCAGAAATCTTTCTGAAATTCTGATTTGCTGCTCAAAAACATTTATCATCATTATTTTTATTATGTTGAAAACAGCTGAGAATTTTTTCAGGTTTCTTTGATAATAGAAAGTTTAGAAAAACAGCATTTATTTGAAATAGAAAACTTCTTTAACATTATAAATGTCTTTAGCATCACTTGCATCCTTGCTAAATGAAAGTATTAATTTCTATAATTTCTTTCCCAAAAGAATATTTATTTTCATGTTATTTAATATAAAATAAATACATTTATATGCTTATTTTACGTAACTAATTTATTTATTTCAATTCGATTCTAAATATTTACTTATTTTATTGTTTTCATTTAATGTAAATAAATTAATAATTTAAATGTTTATGAATTAATTTAAAATTATTAAATATATTTCTTTTTGTTATATATTTTTATAATATTTATTTATTGTAAACTAAATACATTGATTGATTCATATATTTTAAAATGTAATTTATTCCTGTGATTTCAAAGCTGCATTTTTAGCATCATTACTTAAGTCACATGATCTTTTTGAAATCATTCTAAAATTCAGATTTTTCAGCTTTTTATTTCAGATGAATGCTGATCTTTGGATCTTTCTATTAATCAAAGAATCCTGAAAAAATGTACTCAACTGCTTTAAATATTGATAAAAACATATTTAAATGATTACTGAAGGAACTAATAACAAAAAAATAGCTTTGAAATCACAGAAATAAATTACATTTTAAAATATATTCACATAGAAAGCAGTTATTTTTAACAGTAAAAATATTTCACAATATTAGTGTTTTTGCTGTACTTTGGATCAAATTAATGCAGGCTTGGTGAGCAGAAGAGACTTCTTTAAAAAACATTAAAAATCTTACTGTTCAAAAACTTTTGACTGGTAGTGTACTTATTTTTAAATTAAGATATAAAAAATATTATTTTACCAAAATTCTAGCTTCTGCATTTGTTTGTGATGTAATGTTTCAACTACTGTGACTCCAGATCACTCATTTTGAACTCCTTTAAAAAGGCGTTTAAAAATGGATGCACCCATCTCCCATTAGCCATTATGCAGATGTGAACATCCTTTAGCATTTATATTGAAACAACAACAATAACCTTTCTTAAGCTGTCAGTCGATGAACGATTTATGGAGCGCCTAAAGAAGAATAGGTAACTGTTTTGACAAAATGTAACACCCGGAGGAGAAGGAAATCAATCGACCTCATTACTTGCCAGTCCCTCAAGACCTCTATGGAAGCCTATTGCCATAGCCAATTTCGATTCAAGACTTAATTCGGTGGCGAGGATGAGTTGTGCTCGGCAAATCATCAGCTTGGCAGATGCCAGTGCGGCAGGCGATTGCCATCAGCTCTCGTAAATGTCAACACTAGGCCGAACTCCCCGGTGATCTTATTCAAAGTCTATTTTTGTTTCTTTTTATCCATTTGTTGACCCCTTTCATTCTCTTTCTTGTCTTGCTATTTTCTCCGTCACTCTGGCGGAGTGAGTAACGACGCGGGCCGCCGTTGAGTGACAGGAGGTCTGATATCGCATCTCATCTGATAAGTCAGAGAAATCGGCGACCGCGGCTGAATGGCGGAGCCCTATTACTCAACCATCACACATGGCATGAGCAGAAAGTTGACAGGAGTCAGCTGAATAGAGCTGGTTGTATAGTATATATTTGCACAGAACAACACTCTTAAAAATAAAGGTTCTTTATTGGCATCGATGGTTCCATCTTTTCAAATGCCGAAAAGGTTCTTTATAGTCGAAAAACGTTCTTTAGATTTTTAAAATGATCTTCAAAATGGTTCTTTTATAAACTGTTCACTGAAAGGTGAAAAATGAAAATTCTATCATTAATTACTCACCTTCAAATTGTGGCTCCTGCAACGTGGTGTTCTCCTGAACATGCAGCGAAGACTAACATTTTGAATAAAGTCGTTATTTTTGTTTTCTTTGCACACAAAATGTATTCTTGTAGCTTCATAACATTACGGTTGAACCACTGATGTCAAATGGACTATTTTAATGATGTCCTTACTACCTTTCTGGGCCTTAACACTAGAACCGCCACGGGGTAAATTTTACCCGTACGTGTTTTTCAAATGTACATAACAGATTTTCATTAAAACACTCAAGTCCCCCAGTCATTGACTTTTACTAAAATTGTGTCATTTAAACTTCCCTGGTGTTAAAAAGTGTTTAGATAAAACCAGATCGTAAAACGGGGCATTTATACCTAAAAGCGCCAGCACGGGTCAAATTTACCCTCTATATAATACATGTATATTTTCGCGCTGTCATTATCCTGCCGCTTATGTTGTAACATTGTACATTGCTAGGCAGTGACTTTTACTCACTGAATTAGTGGTTATTAGTCTCAAAAATTAAGACAAAATGAATAAAATGAAGGAGATTTATGGATGCCGAAGAGGTATTAGAAGCACTAAATACCATGATGGATTCGGAGAGTCTGGTGCGTCCTGGGTCGGCTCAGCATCTGACGGCTCATCTGACAGCGATCTCATTTTTAGATGTTTTAGCCTAACGTTAGCCCCACTTATATTGTTCAAACTCTGGACTAATAATTGAATTTTTGTTTTGCCATTTCTATTGTTTCATGTGTTGCTATTTATTCTAGTCTGCACGTTCCCTGAAAAAATAAAAATAAATAAAATAATCCAATCAATGTAATGAATACAACCTTTTTTTTTTTTTTTTTGATTACCCGTAGTTTATTGGCGTTGTTCTCTTATTCAAATTATAAATGATACAACTAAACAAATTAATAATTCATTAGGTGAAGCTGTACGTGCGCTTGAATTTGTTATGGCATCATCCTATGCAGTGTGGTGAATTACACATACTGTCTATAGGCTATTTTAGTCATTTAAATAAAATGAATTGTCTTAATATATTGATTAATGACAATGAATAATAATATTACAGCACCCAAATATGTAGTTACTTTCTTTTAATTATCTTCGTAAGTGCGGACTTGTTTAGCTTATATGGACTGTAATGAAAACTGACTGTAGCTTGTATAAAAAGCCTTAAACATAAAATAACAGGACAAAAAATATAGTGGATGACTAGACATTCATTTTTTATGACTCCAGACACTTCTTTATGAAGACAGTGGCATAATACAGTGAAACAAAATGCTCTTTAGTCATATAAAACACTACTTATTTGCGTGGGTAAAATTTACCCGCATGGCGCTTTTAGGTATACAGCGACCCCCGGCGGTTCTAGTGTTAAACGTGGTAGTTGCATTTCTGTCTATGCAGGGCAGAAAGCTCCCGGATTTCATCAAAAATATCCTAATTTGTGTTTCGAAGATGAATGAAAGTCTTACAGGTTTGGAACGACATTCGACTATTCCTTTAAAGATCAGAAAAACTGATGATTTTTTGCAGAGTCCTGATTTCCACTTTTTCCACTCCTTTTAAGATTTGAAATTTAATTATGACACTGTTAAAATAATAAAGTAAAAGGATACATGTTATTTTCATAATTGCATTAAAGTTGATACATATATATAATTTGAAAAAAAAAATCAGTGTTATTTTTGTGGGGAAAAAAAGTACATGATGGAAAGAGTTTGATATTTTTGAACATAATCAAATTAGGTAATATTAGGCATTTTTTCAAATCAGCAGAGTTTTTTTTTTTTTTTTTTAAGATGCAAGACAGTGTAATAATAGGAAGTGTTTCTGAAGCACCAAAACAGCATATTAGAATGATTTCTAAAGGATCATGTGAGACTGAAGACTGGATGCTAAATGGCTGCTGAAAATTCAAACTTTTTCATCACAGGAATAAATTTTACATTTTACATTTTAAACATTATTTTACATTAAGACTAACCCCACCTAACCCTGATTAACACTTTTTCCACTTCCGTGAAGATTTTAAATTATTCATTTTTATTTTTGTGAGAAAAAAAATATATATTATTATTTTTTTTTTTAATATTAGGCATTTTTTGCACATCATCTGAGATTTATTTTAAGATGCAAGACAGTGTAATAATAGGAAAAGTTTCTTCAGCATCTAATCAGCATATTAGAATCGTTTCTGAAGGATCATGTGACACTGAACATTGTAATGAGTAATGATGCTGAAAATTCAGATTTGCCACTACAGGAATAAATAACATTTATATATATATATATATATATATATCAGGTACGGATATTAACAAGAGCTTGTGGCAAAAATGCCACTAGAATAAACAAAAATGCCCCATAAATTCAAGACAAAGGGGGCAAAAGATGCCCCTGCACAATTAAACATCATATTATGGTTTATTTTATATTATGGCATTTACTCACACTGCATGAGAGATTGTTTTACACACTGTTTATTGCAGCGTTGAGCCTTATAACCAATCAAATGCATTTCTGTTGAACTTAGGAATGCATTGGCCAATCAGAGGTTGCTTAGATTAGTCAGCACTGACAAACGGCACAGCTGTTACACACTGCACAATGATCTATGAGCAGAGGAACGTTAAAACACAATCAACTCATCAAATTACAGTGCAAGGCTAGTCGCGTGTCCTCAATCTGGCAAACCCACATGAGTGTCAAGTCTGAGTAGGAGAAAGTATAAATCCAGTATTTTGATTTTGGACTGCAGTACCCATTTCAACTGCTATACACTGCACCTTTAAATATAAAATATATATATATATGTTTGTCTATGAAACCAGAATGTGACGTGCCCAAAACGAAACAAGAGCGTTTTATATTGTTTCTTGTATTGATATTAATAATAATTATTACAATATAAAGACCAATAATCTACAATGATGATTTTTGTCATAATATTGCAGCCCTATGAGCTCATGTATATTTTAAATACAATTTTAAATCAGTCTGTTGTTATTGACGTCAGTTAAAAATATTGATTGGGTAAATTTAAGTATTTGACAACATATGGTTTTTATAATAAAAACTGCCTTCATAAGTGTAAAAAAAAATCCTTGGAAATCAGTTCCCCTTAATGGAAAAGTTTAATTCTGACCCTTACATACTGTATATATATCCCATATAATGTGTTTTAAGTGGATTTTTTCTGCACGGAAATCCAGCAAGAAACTTTAAGGAATTCTAAAATCCTCAGAAGCTTATCTGATCTGAATACTCTGACAGATTAATGACTTGTGTGGTTAAGAAACATAAGATCCCTGCCTTTCACTCACACATCTAAATCTGGACCCGATGGATGTTCTACACATATGACGCACAGTATTAGCGGCTGGACTCAGTTGCCAGACTGAAACCAAATAACTGTCTGTCATCTGTTAGTGTAGGCAGAGAAGTTGTTTTCTATATTGCATGTTTTATGACATGGAGAGATTATTCCAAAGCCCTGTCAAAACAAAACGCAATTTATTTACTCGAATCACTTGCAAGGTTTTTTTTAACCTTCCACTAGCCTCACCATCCAATATCAACCAACACACCACCTGCGGGCTTCAGCTTTAAATCCTTTTGTCTGTTCCTCTGTTTGTCAGGATAGAACCTTTCACTTACCCAGTTGTGCTCTAGCAGGAGAGGAAATATCTCTGGTGTGTTATAAAATTGCCATTACTGATGGAGGGCTCCAGGAGGTCACCGAAGCAATTATCCGAGAATCGTCGCGGCTTTGCTCCGAGCGATGCCTGACCTCTCGATCTCAGCTGGACACCTGCCCGCCACCCATCTTCTCCTTCTAAAATATGAGCGCTAACACGTCAGGAGGCCGTGAGGTCTGCCAAGCGTTATGTCGTGTGTCTTATTCAGTGGGCAAAATCTCCTTCCTGCTTCCTTCGGCTGTCTGAACGAGCTCATAAGGCTGCCGTTATGATTTGTGTGTTTTATGCTGTTCTTTATGGAGGTCACAGCTCTGTAGCATCACTCCTGGTGATGCTTTTGTCACTTTGCAGAGTGTAAAACCGGAAATGTGAGTGAGCTTGCACCGTTGCGCTCCAGGCCTTTAGCGCTCTTGGCAGCCGGTATGCAGAGCAGGTATTCAAACATTATTTTGTCAAGATCAATGAGATGTCTGAATTCATTACTGTAAACAAAGAGCAATTATGCTCTTTACTTGGAGAGTCGGCTTTTACAGCAGACAATCAATCCAGGCACAATGGAGCTGGGAGCTCAGGGCCACGATATGAATTAGCATCAAGTGAAGGAAAAGCAGCTCTGCCGAAGCCAGTCGAAATTAAGCAGAATTTCCTCACACAACAGGAATTCGAAGCATGTCACCTACCTATGAAGGATATTATTATATTATATTATATTATATGTGACCCTGGACCACAAAACCAAGTAGCATGGGTATATTTGTAGCAATAGCCAAAAATACATTGTATGGGTTTAAAATTATAGATTTTTCTTTTATGCCAAAAATCATCGGGATATTAAGTAAAGATGTTACTACCATAAATATATCAAAATGTCATTTTTGATTAGTAATTTGGATTGCTAAGAACTTCATTTGGACAACTTTAAAGGCGATTTTCTCAATATTTTGATTTTCTTGCACCCTCAGATTGTAGATTTTCAAATAGTTGTATCTCAGCCAAATATTGTCCTATCCTAACAATTTATTTTATTTTATTTTATTTTTTTTTATTTTTTTACCCTGGGCCACAAAACCAGTCATAAGTCGCTGGGGTATATTTGTAGCAATAGCCAAAAATACATTGTATGGGTCAAAATTATAGATTTTTCTTTTATGCCAGAAATCATTCGGATATTAAGTAAAGATCTTGTTCCATGAAGATATTTTGTAAATTTCCTACCGTGAATATATCAAAACTTTTTGTTAAGTAATATGCATTGCTAAGAACTTCATTTGGACAATTTTAAAGGCGATTTTCTCAATATTTAGATTTTTCTGCACCCTCAGATTCCAGATTTTCAAATAGTTGTATCTTGGCCAAATATTGTCCTATAACAAACCATACATCAATTAAAAGCTTATCTCATTTTCAAAAAAAATTGACCCTTATGACTGGTAGTTCAATTGAAAGGAATTGCATAGTTGAATGAAAATAAATTTTAAAGTCCCCATGAAATCAAAATTAAAGTTTGTTGGCCTTTAGTATGAATATGTCAGCCTTAGGGTCATCTATAAGTTAATGTGCTACAAATTCAAATCTTCATTCAAATATTACAGTCTCGCACTTCTGCCAATATGAATCAATGGTTTTGATGACATCACGCTGCACTTCAGCTTCGCATCAAACCTTCTGTCCAATCAAATGCTCTTGGTTCTGCTGGCTATATGAAAAGTATACACTTCATCTTTAATTAAATAAAAAAAATGTGTGACTATATTTTCTTTAATACAACAGTTAAAAATGCTAAATTACAATAATCAGAAGCTAATGAGAATTTTTAGCTTATAATTATAATTACAAGGAAGTTGGTTTTATAGTTGGTTTAAATTTTTTCTGTTTTCATTTTTCTGGATTTCGTTTTTAATCTGTTTGAATCTTTCTAGACTCTGCTTTTTAATGGTTAAATTACATTTTATTAATAAAAACATGTCTGATTAATTGAAATCATGAAACATACACAACTTTAACAGCAATTAATTAAAGCTTTAACAAAAAAAAAATACATTTAATTGTCCTATGAAATAATTTTTTAAATTATGTAAAATATGACCTAGACATGTATTTGCGAGATTCACCCTAACATAAACACATGGCCATTGTGAATCTTATATGGTATAAATCAGAAAAAAATGTATATAGTAAAGAACAAAATGTTCTGTATCCTGCTGCCAGACTCCTTACATACAGTATCCATCTTAAGAAAGAAACCTTTGCTGCAGATGGAATAAAATTGCTTCCTTTCCGATCTTCATTCTTTGAATTGAAGAGGTCATAGGGGACACAGAGGTGTGATTTCTTCATTCGCTCCTTTCTTGCCTTGGCAGGTTCACCAACATACTTTCTGGAGCACTGTAGTCTATGGAGGTCTGTGTTGCTGTGTGTCTCCTCTCAAGAAGAGCTTTCTCTATGAGCATCGGGTGCTACTGTGTCATGGAGAAGCTTATCCCCTCTGGCTAAGTGCCTGCTCAATTGTGAAAGTGGAAAATTGGGTGTGATGTGTTGTTTGGAAATCAAAGCAGTTGTGATGAAAGTGTCTGCTTTACTCTCTTTTTTGTGTTCCTTCCCCACTAACACTGGCAAATTCTGCCAATTGTCAACAAAGCGCAAACTCTTGGCGTCTAGCACTGACTCACGGATTGCTGCCCTTTAGAAAAACATTGGCAGCAGTAGATAGGGAGTTAAGTCTGTTATTGGTGATTTTTGAGGAAGAAATTACTAGAACATGTGGAAGAGGATGCAGTCTTGGCTTCTTGGCTTTGGTGTTGCTGAAGGGGTGTCAGATGCTCACTTCATAGTCAACACTGGGATTTAAAGATTTGCCAATTTAAGTCACTCATTTAGCTGGTGTATGTAAGAACCTCTGTTTGTTATACTCTATTCTAGCTGATTACTTTTGTAATCAGTATTTAAGTATTTAAATTTATTAAGGGTTCAAGCGTGTAGTTCCTAAACCGTTTGTCTCCGATCAAGTGTCTTATGTCATTGCAATCCTTGGCTCATGCCAGACAAAATGGATGCCTCAGAATCGTCCGTCACCCTGGTGAAATTTTCGGCTATTTAGCAAAAAAATAAAAAACGTTCAAAAGGGGTCACGGAGCTTGGCCACTTGGTGGCACTATAAAAAGGAAAAAACAAAACGTCCATAACTGCGCAACTGTTTGTCCTATCCACGTGGAAATTGGTACACATGGCTTTGGTCCAAAGTGTATGAACTATAAGGACATTTGTGTATCACAAAAAACATGGCTGCCATAGGCTGATGAATTTTGAGAACCTATTAGACAAGCTTAACAGAGGTCAATCGGAACGAAACTTGGTGGGCCTGCTTGCCTCACTTCCCAAAGGTCTGAGAGAAATTTGAAAGAAATTGGCCACTGGGGGGCAGTTTTTCACACATACACACAATATTCATATCATAGACCCCCTCATTCTGAAACACTGCTGTCAATCAAGCATTTGTTAAATGATTGAGAAAATGTAAAAAAACTACTTTTGCAAACTAGTCATGGGTGTTTGGCTCAATCTGGAAAAAAAAAAACACTGCAGTACAGTTCTCTGGATTCTCTAGATCCATAACTATCCAACAATATTGAACTTAACACTTTGGAAAGCTACAACAGGGCTATTTTTAAAGAGCTGTGGCCAATTATACCCAAAAGCCTATAAATTTAAAACAAAAACTCAAAACTTTTACATAGCCTATGCAGCTAAATCACTATTTTTACACCATTAACAACGTTCAAAGTAACTCCACACTTAATTGGTGGACTTCTGAGGGCCTTGACATTTAAAACGAGACACTGAGAACTTTGAAAGTGCACAGGTAGTTTATTAAAAAGACAGTACCTTCAGGGAATTTTCCGGTCACCGCCATCTTAAAATTAAGATGCGATAAGTCGATTGACAAATGTATGGTATGTACGAATGTATGTAAGGTATGGTCCTCTTCATTGTCGTGTAGACAGTCAGCATATGTTTTCAGGTGGAATCCAAGCACTTCAACAGAATTAATTTTGCAGTCTGTTCCCCTATCCTACTTGTTCGTTCGTGATCGTCAATCGACTTATCGTGTCTTAATTTTAAGATGGCGGCGACCGGAAAATTTTTTGTATTACAAGTTTTCTAAAATGTTAGGTTTAAATATGCAAATGAGGCATTGTTTATAGAAATATGCACTAATTTGAATACATTTGTAGTACAAAAATCTAAACACTGGATGAAGTCCGTTTCAAAATTCTTGTTTAATTTTTTTAGCATATTGAGTCAAATGTTTTTACAGAGGGAATTTTGGGTATGTCATTTTGTTGCTCCATAATTCAGAAAATACTTAGAACAGACAAAAAACTGTATTTTTTTTTTTTTTTTTTTTTTACAATTTCGGGGGGAATAAAATGTTGTATATAATCAAGCAAATTATATATAAACAAATCCCTCTGTAAAAACCTTCAGGATATAGATAGGAATAAAAATGTAAAGGCTGGTATGTGTAAATGCTACTGAAGTAGATATTTATGGCTCAGTGTAGGAGAAAAAAATTATTTTGAGAAAGCTGCCTTTAAAAATATGTATTGTAATTGAAATCTATTGACACAAACAGATAAAGTACTATAAAAGAAACACTTAACTGTGTCTTTTGGATGTTTTCAACACACTTTATGAAGAACCAAAAAGCCCTTAGAGCCAAGAACCAAAAAGACCTTAAAAAAACTACTTTTGTGTTCTTAGATGCACAACAGATACAATAAATACCATGGTACATGAATATGATACTCACTTAGTCATCATAATATATGTCAAAATAAGTATTTTCCTAAAGGTGTGTCTCCATTACATTTTTTTCAGGCAGCTCCACATTATGTATAACGTTCATTTATTTATTTTTTTGTTTAAAAGCATTCTTCTTTTGTGGTTAATTTATACAAGCATCATTTGATTCACAGCACAGGTTTAAACCCCTCTTCCATGCCTTTTTTTTTTTTCTAAAACCACAATTTAGGAGCCGAGAAGCGAGTCAGTGAATGAAGGAAGTTTTTAGCCGTGATTAAAAAGCTTAAAAGGTTCATTTAGCATTGCTAACAAGTCTTCTCTTTGCTAGCTCCGAGCTATAGGGTGGCCTTAGCCGCACTAATGTACTGCGTCTAATTCAGATTAACAGCCAGGTGGACAAGGCCCAAGGAGGTCAGCACTGAAATTGGTTTCTTCCGAGGACTAAAGGCAGCGAGGGGGTTTTCCATATAGGTCAAAAAGTGACTTTGCGAAAGCACAAGGACTAAATCATTTGTAATGTTTTAACAAATGATCAGTGTTGGTGCCTGTGATTGGAAATAGTCTGACATTTATTTTAGGTGATCTGAATTGTAAATGAGGCTTTGAATGTTTAATTCTTTTGTTCCTTCGGCACGTTTCGTACTAAGACTGGTGGTGGCACAGTAAGAAGGTCAAAGATGGCATGTCTGGTACTGCTGTAGCCTACAGCAAATGACCCAGTTAAACACTTACAGTCAAACACTGGAACATTCAACTGTGATAAAATAGTCTGTTCTGTAATGTGGTGCATTGTTTAAATGAATACTAGTTCATTGTGTATTAAAGGGATAGTTCACCTTAAAATAAAAATTCTGCCATTGATTACTCACCCTCATGTCGTTCCAAACCTGTAGGACCTTCGTTCATCTTCAGAACACAAATTAAGATATTTTTGATGAAATCCGAGAGCTTTCTGACCCTGCATAGATGGCAACGCAACTGACACGTTCAAGTCACAGAAAGCTAGTAAGGACATCATTAAAATAGTCCATGTGACATCAGTGGTTCAACTGTAATGTTTGATCTAAGTTTGAGCATCAGAAATAACTATTTGTTGTAGATTATTAGCATTATCAGTTAACTAGTCGTTCCCTCATTGTGTTTCATTCTAGCAGTCTTTTATTTTGTTAGTTCATGCAGTCTAGCCCCTGAAAAAGTTTGCATTTTTAGCCTCTGTGTCCTTGAGCTAGAGCTAATCAAAGGCATTAGCCGTGTTTGTGATGTTCTGTCTGCTTTGAGCCAAGCAACACTCAATCCATTTGAAAACAGGACTGTTTTTACTGAAAAAACAGTTTGACTTTACCAAGATGACTCATAAAAAACACATCACTTCTCCTCTCACCCCATAAACGACCCCGACGCCAATATAATCAGCATTTCTTTGTGTCAGCTGTCCACGTTTTACAAGAACACGGCCGCTCTAAACGGTTGTCTATTTAAATCATTTCATAAAGAGTGCATAAACCATTCACCCTTGATTTGTGCTGAGAGTGCTGTGTTAAAAAAACACAACGCCGACTGCCCCCGAATAAGTGTTTGCACTTGGAAGATTGCAGAAGACGTTTGGTGCGTCAGGACATGGGTGGTTGTTGGCATGCTAAGTAGCTCACTAGCGCAGTCTATAAAAGCCAGGAGTGAGCGGCCCACCTGGAGAGAGGCCCAGCGCCCGAGGAGGAAGTCAAGGACATGTGAATTAGTCCAAGCCGCCAAGTGCGAGAGCGCAGTTTGAAGCAGGCATCCACGTTGGCACAGAAATGGGTTGACTGATGCTGTGTCAACACACCAAATTGATTAAGCCAGGTGATTCTGCCCAGAAAAGCGAAAGAAAGTAGGTTATCTAAGAAACTGATCTTAGTGAAAGTGAAGAAACAGATGAGAACACCAGTCAAGCAAAACTTTTAGAAGATGAAATAAGATGACATTTTTCGCTGTGTTGATAAGTTTTTGAAAGAAGGCTCTTATTCTCACCAAGGCTTTATTTATATATGACCAGAAATACAGTAAAAACATTAATATTGTGAAATTTTACTACAGTTTAAAGAACAGTTTTTTATTTTAATACGTGATTTATTCCTGTGAAGGCAAAGCTCAATTTTTGTCAGCCATTACTCAGTTTATTCTAACCACTGAATTTAAAAAAAAGGTTATTGTGACATTTTATTTCACAATTCAGACTTTCTTCTCAAAATATAAACTCACAATTCTTTTCTCAGAATTATATGATATAAACTTACAACTGCAAGTTATAAAGTTAGAATTGTGAGTTTATATCTTGCAATTCTGACTTTTTTCTAGGAATTACATGATATAAACTCGCAATTGCGATATAAAATCAGAATTATAAGATTTAAACTCGCAGTTCTGAGGAAAAACTGTCAGAATTGCAACTTTTGCAAGTTTAAATCTCACAATTCTGGCTTTTTTCTTCCAATTGCAAGTTTATATCTTGCAATTTATAACTGCATGATGTAAATTCACAATTGCAAGTTATAAAGTCAGAATAGCGAGTTTAAATCTCACAATTCACAACTTTTTTCTCGCAATTGCAAGTTTATATCATGCAATTCTGATTTTTTTTCCTCATATTTGTTAGTTTAAATCTCACAATTCTGACATTTTTCTCAGAATTGTGAGATATAAACTCGCAACTGCGAGTTATAATGTCCAATCCTGAGGGGAAATAACTGATATTTTCTCAGAATTGACAATTCTGACTGAATAACTTGCAATTGCCTTAGTTGTTATATATATATATATAAACATTTTCATTGATCAGTTGAAAGTTCAAAAGATCTGTATTTTAATATTAAAATGTGGTTATTCTGTAACCATGTAAAAGTCTTACTGTCATTTTTGATCAATTTAATGCATCCTTAATAAAAAAAAAATCCTCCTGGCCCCAAACCTTTAAATGGTAGTGTATAATATTGTATATTTTGAAATTTTGGATTTGTTAAAGGCACAGCAGTAAAAAAAAAACAAAAAAAAAAAACACACAAACATTTATTATTAATTATTATTCATTATCAGGGTCAGAGAGAACAACGAAAAAGGGGTGAAAAATAAAATTGATAGAAACAACCTCTTCATAAAATTGCATAACCACACTTTTTTTTAATATGAATGATATCTCTCAAGGGGAACTACTTCAGTGTGAATGGCTAAATGGTAGTTTTGCAAAAAAAAATAAATAAATAAATAAATTAAAAAATAAAATAACTGTCAAGCCATTTCCAAAATCAGAATTCAATTCTGTTTCAAATAATGCTGTAGATGTTTGTGTTTTTTTTATATTTAGTTTTGATGAATCATCTATGTTTCTTCATAGGCACTTTAGTTTATTCTGATTGTTGTGGAGGTAAATCATTAAACACAAGCACATGTTTGCTATTCTGTGTCATGTAAAACATGTAGCTGTTTCTGTGTGTCTTTGTAGCTTTAATAACATCTGCGTTCTTCACATGCTGAACCAGCTTTTTTCCATTGTGAAGTTGCTTCATGCTTTGAAGATAAACATATTAAACATTAAAACTCATTAATCGAAACTGCAGGCGTTGAAGAATGAGCGAGCTTGTACGTGAGGGTTCAACTTTAAGATACTTGCATCCAGATCAATCCTTGCTCCCAGACGCATCCTCAATTATTTAGCACCTCCTTAGAAACCCTGCATGTATTATTCACATGTATAGAATCTAAATTTAGTCGTGTCTATTGGGAATGACATGGCAGAGGAAGAAGGAACACAATACAACAACATGTCTGTGGCTGTGAGTGAGTGAGCGTGTACCAGACTGAGCTGCTCAGAGTAGCACACCATTATGCAACTCTTATTCTCATTTTGCATTATTGCTCATTTCTGCAGGATGTCAATTTTCTGTATGTGGAATATCTAGATACTGACAATAGAGTGAGATTTGCTTGACCTTCCATTTACAATGTGACCATTGACCAGCCAGTAATGATTATGGAAGCCGGATTCCGCCATTGATTAAAAAAAAAAAAACAGGTAATTCTGACTTTATTTCTCAGAATTGTAAGATATAAACTTGTATATAACAACAATCACAGGATATAACTCTTAATTCTGAGAAAAATGGTCAGAACTGTGAGTTTATATCACGCAACTCTGACTATTTCTCAGAATTGCAATTTTATTTCCCCAAATTTTGACTATTTCTCAAAATTCTCAAAACTCGCAATTTTAATTGTGACTTTATAACTTACAATTGTGAGTTTTTGTCACGCAATTCTGACTTTATAACTCACAATTGCAAGTTTATATTTTACAATTATGACTTTATAATCATGGAATTCTTTTTTTTCAGATTTTTTTATTTTCAGAATCATAAGATATAAACCCGCATGAGACATGAACTCGCAGTTCTGCTAAATAAAGTCGCAATTCTGAGAAATAATTGCGTGATATAAATATCTTGCAATTTCTCACAATTCTGACTTTATAACACACAATTGCAAGTTTGTATCATGAAATTATGAGAAAAATTTCTATCTCAGTATTGAGATAAAAAGTGGCAATAACTTTTTTTATTATTCAGTGGTGGAAACGGGCTGCCATAAATGACTGCCTCAGTAAAATTATTTTTTCCTGGCTCTGACTTAAATCAGATATAAGTTAACGCTATTATTTGTCATTTTACAGTATTAAGTAGTATTGCCTAATGTATATTGTTTCACATTTTACTTTTAACCCTTTCACACGTGAGTTTAAAATACTCTAGCTGTGCCCGCAGGGTGAGTTTTTTTAGGCAACCGTTATTTTAGAACTTGTCGTCTTATTGTTTCCATGGCGACGTGTCATTCTTGTCATATGACACACCGCAGCCACAATAGAGCTGTAAGATCGCTTTTATTTCGTTTTTTATTATTAATATTCACAAACGTGCTCACTATATTATAAAATAATCTGATATTCTGATTCTGAAATATGTGCAAGTAAATGTATTTGGAAGTTTAAACACTTTTATAATGACCGTGTTAGTTGATCTATACCGCCATGTTTGTTCACGCTGAATCCGAGCTGTGGGATTTACAACACGCAAATTTATCCTTTCCTCCTGAAACACATTAAAGTACATCTCCGGTGAGCTGGGAGAAGAGCAGAGTAAACTTTATAGTTACCTACATGATGTGTATATGATATCAATAAAACATGTAGTCAGATTATACTAGTAGGATCATTATTGCCTCTTCCATAGACATCAGCGTGTGTTTCTTCAAACTATAAATGTATGGTTTTGCTAGCACATATGTGTATTTAAATGTGTGGAACCTAAAACAAGCATTATATGGTTGAAAACATGGATAACATGACAAGAGCTCAGTGCGTCCTATATGGCTCAGTGCCTGCCAAAACGCGAATGAAGACTTGAATTCAGCAGCTGATCACGAGATGCGCTCAACATTCGATTCACATGGGCCAGCCAAGAACGCACGCGTCAAAGGGTTAATAAAGAGTAATAAATGTAATATTATATTTTGAAAAACCTAAAATTGCCAAAATGTATATAGATATTGTAGATTTTCAGATATTTTAATATTTCTATAAACATAGTACTATACTGTAACTACTTCCTATGTATATGGCCAACATAAATATAGCTATTGTAGATTTTAGATTGTATATTTATTTTATATTTACATAACTATATTTTTTATCAGTTTCTTATGTTATCTCATATATATATATATATATATATATATATATATTATCAGTCTAACTACATTAATTTCAGTCAAACCAAAATGTATTCAGACACCTTTAAACTTTCTCACATTATCACAGTTTATTCGCTATAGTTTAGAAAATAGTAATAAAATACGACAAGCTCAAGAGTTAAACTGTGTCAGAACAAATTCATCTTGATAATGTCAGATAACTTTGATAGAAAGGTATGTAACAAAACAAGGTCAGGTCAAAGTTTCCAAACAAATTTTTGGTCATAGATCAATTTTACTGGTAGTCCACTGTATGAACATTTTTTGGGTATAATATGTCACAGTTTACTTTATTTTGCTATTCTCACTCAAATTAGCTATAGTGTCCTGCATCCACTAGTATACAAATATTAAAAAAATATAACTGGTTTCTTAATAATTTTTGGTTGGACTGTATGTATTTACCTAAAATTGAAAATGGAAGATTAAAGAAATTGTTGTTTGGAGCAAACCGTTTGCTAGTCTTTTTTCACAGCTCTTTGTCTCACAGCTAGTGCAGACTGTATTTACATCCTGCTAATTTGGTTTACATATTTTGCAAACACAATGGGCAGATGATAGCATCAGGTAATCAAAAGAGCAGCCTGTACTGTGTGTGTCAAACCCTAATCCGCCCCTTTCCTAACACAAACACAGATGCTAGCTGCTGGCCGCCTCCATTGTCTCCTCATCACACTGGTTGCTGTATCCAAGGAACAGGGAACCAAAATACTGTCTGGTCCAATGTGCTGAGTCGAGGTGACACCACATTGGGCCCCCGTTCTTCACATAGCTGTGCGGTATTATGTAAATGACCCTGTCTGGATGCGGATTGCATGTGTGTGAGCGCGGCCTTGCGCTCTCCAACGCCACTGGGAAGGAGGAGGGAGTGGTACATTATTCTGTGTAAATGAGAGCAAGACCTTGAGGTATTCTCGGAATCCTAAATCTGCTTTTCCTCCCATTTACTGCCGTACTGTGATTATCCGGAGGGATTGGACCGGGAATGCAGTCCTGGACTGTTTGTTCTGTTCGTTTAGTTAAATGAACTGCTCAAATGATAAGAAATGGCGATACATAAACACTCTTGTAAACACGGCCGCATTCTAGAGCTTTCCCTGGGGGGACACGAATTTGTATCTCATAGAAGAGCAAATGGCGCTCAGCTTCTTAATTATAATCTCAAGTCTGGGTGGCCTTTTTAGCAGTATGTCAAAGTACATTTGCTCTCAGCACAACTGTGGCATAGTGTTGGGAAATGTTTTAAAAATAACATGCTATAGTACTGGCTCATAAAAGGTAACTAATTGCATTACTTATTGCATTATTTTGTTATTTTGTTTCATTTAATCCAAAGTACAGCAAAAATATTTGAAATATTTTTACTATTTAAAATAACTGTATTTTTATATATATTTTGTAATAATAATAATATGACTTTTTAGCATTATTACTCCAGCCACATGATCCTTTAGAAATCATTCTAATATTTAGATTTGCTGCTCAAAAAACATTTATTAGCATTATTATTATGTTGAAAACAGCTGAATAGATTTTTTTTCAGGTTTCTTTGATGAATAGAAAGTTCAGAAGAACAGCTTTTATCTAAAATAAAAAAAATTTATCACTTTTGATCAATTTAAAGCATCCTTGCAAAATAAAAGTATTAATTTCTATAATTGAAAAAAATAATTATATATATATATATACTATATTGCCAAAAGTATTGGGACACCCTTCTCCAATGAACAGGTTTGACTACTTAAGGCATTTCCATGAGTACTAATCTTAATGTTTACTTAATGTTACTTTTGTCCATAGTGTATATACAAGTCATTGGTGTTTTGGCTCAAAGTCTGCATTTAAAGTCACACCAGAGGTGTTCAGCATGTATTAAAGCTTTTTATTTCAGATAAATGCTTATTATTTTTTTTAATTATTTGATGTGAATAAATATATTTTAAATCATTATTCATTAGAAATACCCACTATAAATAACCTTAAACAACCTTACATGGAGGGGAGAAAAAAAACAGTTCTTATTGTGTAACCCAGGTTTTATTTGTACTGTGTTTCCTCATCCAGTAGACCTTATTTTGGCAGTCCAGACGATGGGAGTTCAAGCTGTCCCACTCTATCATTTGTCTTGATTCGATCAGAGACGTCCAATCAGTCCGGTTCTATAAAATCACCGGTGTAACACACAACAACACGGCTCTCTGATGAAGAGGGTTTATAAAAAGCCCAGCTGTGCTCCCTGAGCATTTTAAAGAGTCTGCGCCGAGAGATCCAAGTCTTTTGTTTGTCCATTAAATGTGTTTACAGTACTCAATATTCTGGTGCGATCTTTTCATCATCGTTTCACATTCATCCTTCTTAATCACTGTTGAAGTCCCAAGCCCGCCACCGACCGTCTTTTTCCTTTAAACACGGATGCTGATGAGTGATTCAGAGGCAGGAAAATAGGAGCTTTGTGCATCCGTGTGCTCCTATGATTCAGAAATGCTGTGTTTTGGAGCACCAGAGAGGATGAGGCTCCAGCATTTCTGCTTCACTCTGTCCTCATTGCTCTAAAGACCCATTTCCTGTGGCGGTGTCTCAGTTTGATGTAAAGCTCTCGCCGCTACAACACCTGTTTCCTCAATGAAAATAAGCTTACCTCCCTCTCTCTTTGATCTCGTTATTCTCTCCTGTTTTTATTACAGAACTCATTTGAGCAAAACATATGAACATGTTTTATCTACTGGTAAAAATATGCTTTTTTTTTTACTACTAATGGTTATCAATAATGGTTTGTTTGCTTATTCTGATATAATGGTTTCTGTCAAAGCAAAATCGTGACTCATTGCAAAAGAGTGCTAGGAATGAATGTGAAACCTGTTCGGAAACATTATTTTTCCAATTCTGTTTGGTGCACTACACTTAACCTTAATATAGGCAAATTGATTAGTACAGTTGATTATTCTAATCAATGCTGTTTTCCGTTCTCTTCACAGCTTGCTGGGTTCATCTATGCCTGTTATGTTGTGAAGCTCATTTCAGAAGAGGAAGACAGCTGTGAGTATAGCTTCATAACTCAATTATGAGTTTGTTATTGTTCATTTTTTAATGAGGGTGTGGCTTATTCTGAAGTAAATAATGCAAGCTTATAAGATATTGTCACGAAGGAGTCATAGGCGTGTGGATCCATATGCAAAACTTTATTCTCAGAAACAATGGTAACAGACATGCAGGGGTCAAACAGGGGCAAACGGCATCAGCGAGGTAAATCCAAAGAGAAATAACAGAGTCCAGGCGGGAAGGTCGAGGCAGGCGGAAAGCAGGGATAATCCAGAGACAAGCAAGGGGGTCGACAGGCCGGCGGAGAACAGTCAGGAACCAGGGAACAGACGGAAACGGCAAAGGGAAAACAAACTAGGAAAAACACTCGGAATTGACCAGGAGAAATAAATCAAGACTTCGCGAACGGCTGTGTGTGTGAGTGGCCTTTATACTGTGAGTGATTAGGTGTAATGACTGCCAGGTGTGTGCAAGCAAGATGGCCGACAGGGGTGAGAGGTGAGAGGACACAGGAAGTTCATGACAATGGGATGATGGGAAATGTAGTGAGTTAATTGTCCATGATGAGATGAAGGCTCCCTCTAGAGGAGGAAAGAGGGAGCTATGACAGCACAGTTCGTGACAGAGCCCCCCCCCTAGGAGCGGATTCCAGACGCTAAAGCCAGTCCAATAGTACCAAAGGGTGGGGGGGTGGGACAGAGTGCAAAGAGGTGGACCAGGTCCATGCGGGCTGATTGAGTTCGGAGGGGCAGATAGTTCAGGAGCTGTCGGAATGGCAGCAGAGCAACAGAACTGCCAAAAATGTTCAGGGGACCACCAAGACAGAGCAGATATACTCCGGAGCAGTGCCGGCGGAGCGGAGAGCCTCCAGGGCAGAGCTGGCAGAGCAGACAGCCTCCAGGGTGGAGCAGATAAATCAGATGCCCTCCAGGGCAGATCAGACGAAGCAGGCACCTTCCAGGGCGGATCAGACGGAGCAGGCACCTTCCAGGGTGGATCAGGCGGAGCAGACACCCTCCAAGGTGGATCAGGCGGAGCAGACACCCTCCAAGGTGGATCAGGCGGAGCAGACACCCTCCAGGGCTGATCGGAATCCCACCAGGGTGGAGCAGACAGGACTGGAGCCCTCCAAGGCAGAGCGGGATCTACCCAGGGTGGAGCAGACAAGACTGGAACCCTCCAGGGCAGAGCGGGATCTACCCAGGGCGGAGCAGACAGGACTGGAGCCCTCCAGGGCAGAGCGGGATCTACCCAGGGCGGAGCAGACAGGACTGGAGCCCTCCAGGGCAGAGCGGGATCTACCCAGAGCGGAGCAGACCAGACAGGAACCCTCCAGGGCAGCACGGAAGCCCCCCGGGGCGGAGCAGACAGACTCCAGGGCGGATCAGGCGGGGCAGACAGACTCCAGGGTGGATCAGGTGGAGCAGATACCCTCCAGGGCGGAGCAGGTACCCTCCAGGGTGGAGTAGAGGAGTCAGACGCCCTCCAGGGCGGGTCAGGCGAGTCAGACACCCTCCCGGGTGGATTGGGCAGAACTAGAACCCTCCAGGGCGGCATGGAAGCCCCCCAGGGCGGAGCAGACATAACAGGTGCCCTCCAGGGTGGAACGGGATCCCCCCAGGGCGGAGCAGACAGGACAGGAACCCTCCAGGGTGGAACTGACGGGACAGGAACCCCCCAGGGCGGAACAGGCAGGCCTGGAACACAGAACATAGACAAACAAACACACAGAGAGAGAGAGGGCTCGGAGCCCAAGTTCTTGGCCTGGACAAGCTGGGCCCCCAGCTTATAGAAGATCTCAGTGGCCGAATCAGAACTGGGTGAGGGCTCAGTGTGGTGTGGATTCCTGGACGCTACCACCGTGCAGGGAGCAGGTGCGACCTCCCCCTGGGCTTGAAGATCCGTGGCCTCGGCCACCTCCTCGGGGGAGGTCACCCTCAGAGGTTCTGCGGAGAGAGCTGCCACCTCTGAGGACTCGGTGGTGGTATACGCAGCCCAGACAACCCAAAGAGCAGTACTCAGGAGGAGCATGGCCTCAGTGAAGGTTAGTTCCAGAGCAGCGGCAGTGGCTTGGCTTGGTTCAGGGGTGATATTGGTAACCTTTAGAGCAGCTGTGGGGGTGTGGCTTGGTGCAGGATGGACAGCTGTATAGAGGCTTAACACTGGAGCTGTGACATAACTTGACACAGGAGCAACAGCTGCTACAAGGCTTGATTTGGAAGATGCTGTGGCATCGAGAATAGACTCTGGAGGAGCAGCAGCATTGAAGCTTGACTTGGGAGGAGCAGCTGCAACAGGGCTCGACTCAGGCGGAGCAGCGACAATGATGCTTGACTCAGAGGGAGGAGCTGCGGTAACGACTCTTGACTTGGAGGGGGGAGCAGCTGTGACAAAGATGCTTGACTCTGGAGGTGAAGCAACTGCGACAACGACGACATTTGACACTGGAGGCGGAGCCGCTGCGACGACGACGCTTGGCTCAGGAGGTGGAGCAGTTGCGGAGACGCTTGACACTGGAGGCGGAGCAGCTGCGACGACTTGGCTTGACTTGGGAGGTGAAGCAGCTGCGGAGACGCTTGACTCTGGAGGCGGAGCAGCTGCGGAGACGCTTGACACTGGAGGCAGAGCAGCTGTGGCTTGTAGCTCGCGGAGTGCAGCAAGGATGTCCTCCAACTGGTCGAGTGTCGCTGTGATATGACCTGATGCTAAAAGGACAGTTGATGCTGGATTTGCCTCTGGATGGGCGGCCATGACAGGTGCTGACTCTGGATGGGCGGCCATGACAGGTGCTGACTCTGGATGGGCGGCCATGACAGGTGCTGACTCTGGATGGGCGGCCATGACAGGTGCTGACTCTGGATGGGCGGCCATGACAGGTGCTGACTCTGGAAGGGCGGCCATGACTGGTGCTGACTCTGGAAGGGCGGCCATGACTGGTGCTGACTCTGGAAGGGCGGCCATGACTGGTGCAAACTGTGACTTGGTGGTCTTGGCAGACATGATACTAGTGAGCTTAGTTCTGGTTGGTTTAGGGAGACCAGCTGCCCGTGTTGAGTGCAGCGGCAGGTCCTCTAGACTAGATATCAGTCTCTGGGTTTTGTTCAGGGTAAGGGAGTGGGTTCTGGAAGCCGCCATCTTGAGATCGCGAACCGGCCAGGCCGCTCTCTCGTGATTGCGCTCCGGCGCGGCCGCCACTATGCAATCACGTTCCCATTCCGCAAAATCTGCGGAAGTGGATAATGAAACCCCGCACCCCAATGCACAGTCTACACAGTCTGAGAAGCATGAATGAGGACCCTCAAGTAGCAGCCTTGACCTGAGAGGCTCATCAAGCGCATAACAAAAAATGTCCATAAATAGTCTCTCATCATAGAAGGATACTTTGTACATCAGGTCACAAAAATCATACACAAATTCCTCTATGGGCATACCGTGTTGTTTAAGCTGACGAAGCTGGTTGAACGAGTCCATGGTCGAGCTGGAGGAGGGAATAAAGCTGCTGGATCCGTAGGGGGCGAAGTCTTCTGTCACGAAGGAGTCATAGGCGTGTGGATCCATATGCAAAACTTTATTCTCAGAAACAATGGTAACAGACATGCAGGGGTCAAACAGGGGCAAACGGCATCAGCGAGGTAAATCCAAAGAGAAATAACAGAGTCCAGGCGGGAAGGTCGAGGCAGGCGGAAAGCAGGGATAATCCAGAGACAAGCAAGGGGGTCGACAGGCCGGCGGAGAACAGTCAGGAACCAGGGAACAGACGGAAACGGCAAAGGGAAAACAAACTAGGAAAAACACTCGGAATTGACCAGGAGAAATAAATCAAGACTTCGCGAACGGCTGTGTGTGTGAGTGGCCTTTATACTGTGAGTGATTAGGTGTAATGACTGCCAGGTGTGTGCAAGCAAGATGGCCGACAGGGGTGAGAGGTGAGAGGACACAGGAAGTTCATGACAATGGGATGATGGGAAATGTAGTGAGTTAATTGTCCATGATGAGATGAAGGCTCCCTCTAGAGGAGGAAAGAGGGAGCTATGACAGCACAGTTCGTGACAGATATATATGAAATCTAAAATTATATGAGATCTAACCAGCGGCTGTGATGTCTGTTAATCAAAGAACTAAATTAAAAAGAGGAAATTAATAACTCTGTAATTTTAAGCTTTATCTTTATATAATTTAGTGTTATAATTTAGACTTTAGGCTGTACTTTCTTCCTTAAGGGCACAGGTAGCTAGCCTATACGACATTTATTATAATGGGTTTATGTGAAGATTGTTTCAAGTTCATTAAAATTAGAAGTTATTTTTTTGTCTAATAAATGATAAAGTGATAGCTCTCAATTATACTGAAATGTTGAATGGTTATATTCAATGGTTAATTTAAAAAAATAAATAAATAAATACAAATTGATAGAGACAACAGTTGGAATCAGTGATACTTGCCTTCAGTCATAAAAAAGATGGCATTAAACAAATATTAAAAATATACTTTTTTTATGTTGTTTCTACAATAATTTGAAGTGTGAATGTGAAATTATTGCAGTATATAAAAGTATAATTAAACACTTTTCCAGGTAGGATTAACTAAATTAATCTCAATTAATTTCAGGAAAAATGTGCGATTAATTAGTTCATTTTTTTATCGATTGACACCACTATCACATATATACATACAGTGGAGATCAAAATTAGAGAACAATCTATAAATACTTGATTTTTTTTCTGAAATATTGTTCATCTTTGTCACTCAAAACTTGAAGGAATATTAGCTGTGGGTATACCATTGATCTACAAACATGTTTAACTAAATAACCCGAGAACTTCCACAAAAAACAGCAAGTAAACTGGCAAGCAATTCCAGCTGCAATGTTGAACTGATTCCCCATTGATAGTCGTAATCCTGTCCAGCATTATTTGTCTTAGTGGACGACCAGCCTTTTTGGGGCACATCAATCAATTAGTGTCATTGTAAAGCTGCAGTATTCGAGATGACGATATCTCATGATGAAAATGTACCTGCGGGAGATTTTTTCGACAGATGCGAAATACGTACATATCCATCAATAAGTACATATCACTGCAGTTTCCAACTGAAGTGAACACTAGAGGCAGTAAAACAGGGAGCACTTGTAATTTTTTTCGTACATAGTTACGTTACGAGTTGCTCGGTAGCTCAGCTGGCACAGAAATTGGACTTAGGATGCAAAATCCCTGGGTACGAATCCTGTGAAAAACATGAAAGAGCTGAAAGATGAGAGATCAAAAAACAAGCTAAAACGGCATGCCTTTGTTTGCATTTTTAAGTCACATTAGCTTTTGTTCATACTATCGTGAGGTTTAGGTGTAGTGCAGATGGTATGTTATTTTAAAATGATTTGTAGTGCCACTCAATGGTAATTTCAAATCAGAACTGTGGTGACACGTACAAAACCAACATCACATAAACATACTGTATGTACATTCACCTGTTCCAAGGGGAAAAAACAAACACAAACTTAGCCAGGGTCATTTCTAGCTATTTTGACGCCCTAGGCGAAATCCCAGATGCGTTAAATTGGACAAAGCAGTTCAATAAAGGGTGTATTGACCTTGTGTATTAGTGAATTTTACTATGGGCTACCAATATTTTTAATTGGCTGCACTAGCGCAAAAATGCACACCATTTGGACCGATTTTGCAACATGACTTCTCGACTGCCACAAATACTGATACAACTAAATACTGATTTTGTGCACTTTTTACTGTACCAGTATTTAAAATTGACCTTTGAATTTAGCTTTATTGCACAAACTGGAGAAAAAAAAAAAAATTTGTTGAGTCAACTTAATAATTTGTTACCCTGCTGCCTCAAAATTTTAAGTTAAAGTCAACTCAAATAAGTTCATTCAAGTTGAAATGTTAAGTTGTACAAAGTGACAACTTAGATATTCGAGTTGACTAAACTCAAAATTTGTTTTTTAAACTTAACAGCTGTGTTTGTTACTCGGCTGACTTAAAATTTGAAGTTGAATCAACTCAAATATTAATCAACTTCAAATGCAAACTTTGCATGCAGCAATTGACAGTGCTCTGATCCAATGGAATACAGGCATCTTCAGATTGACAGTACTCTAGCCCAATGATATTGGGGAATCCAGTGGGGGCAACAATCATATTTCAGGGTGACTGTGCCACTCTTCATCACAACCCCGCTAAAATGTAGTGCCAGTACATGCGCTCATTGGCGCCCCCTCCAACTGGTGGCGCCCTAGGTACCTTGGGACCGCCTAGCTCGCCTATGCCTAGAAACGGTACTGCACTTAGCGCCAATATGTCATGCATTGTACATGGCAGTACGTATTTCACACCTTTGCGAAAAAGGTTCCATTGGTACGTTTTCGTCATAAGATGAAGTTATCTGAAGGTATCTGTAAGCGTTCTCTAATTTTGTTCTTAGTTCTTTTTCAAATACAGTTTTAATTTTCTCAATTTTAATCCTTTTTCTTTTTTTACAGTTGTCTCTGCTTTTGTTTATACTGTTCTTCAGAATGCAATTAATTTCAAATATGCTTAAAAACTGCCCTTCTGTTAGGATACGTTCAAATAGGACTAAACAGTGACCTTAACATTGCTTGTTCTCTAATGTTGATCTCCATTGTATGTATGTGTAGTTTACAATCTAAACCTGACGTGAAGATGAATGTTTTTTTTATTATTATTATATTTTTATATGTTTTAACATTGTTGGGGAATATTCGTTTCTAGCACTAACATAGACATAGCTCTTGGTGGCAGATCTTTAGCCTAGTTTGAATGCCCCAGTAAACATTTGAATTTAGATGTTGCAGGATCTAAAAGATTGCTTTTATTGATCCCACACGACCAGCCTGTGGCCTAGTGTTTTAAAGAAAGGAGAAAATTGTTCCATTTGTAATGCTCAGACGATCACACTTACCACCACTGCCATGCTGAGACACATGGGTCATTCGCTTTAGTCGCCTTTCTGTCCTGACAAAAGATTAGAAAGTATAATAATGAGGATAGGAGATGGACTGATTTACTCACGAACACAAAAGGTAAATGCAAGGCTATCATGTGGCTTCCTAGGATTTAGAATATACACTATTTTATGATACTTTTTATGGTGCTTTTTTTTTTTTTGCTGTTTCACTTTCATTATATTGAAAACTGTGGGCACTGCGTTGTTCAACATTTTCCCATTTGTGTTCTACGGAAGAAGGAAACTCATGCGGATCATGACAGACTATTCGTTTAATGTGTTTTGCCCTCAGATGCTTGTAACTTTTTTTTTTTAGGAGATTCTTTTGAGGAATAGCTACAATAACAAAGGAAATGCAGCCTAACACTGGCATACAAGATCAATACTGTTGTTCTCTTGCAGAGTCAAGCTTTATTTTCCCTGTTCTCATCATTCTCTCATCACGAAGCAACTAAAACAGACTGACAGAGAGATGCATGTGTGTGTTTGTGTGGCTGTTTATTTGTTAGGCATCCCCCTTTTCTTTGTCCTGTATTTTCATTGCATTTTATCAGTTCATAATCAGAGTAATCAGAATCATTAAACTTCACTCTGAATGTAATTAAGCATGGCCATATTTGGAGGGCCAGCCTCTCATTAAACTGAGTGCCTTCACTACACGTTAAGATCACGAAGAGGGAGCCCTGTGGCAGAATACATCCAGTGTAGCGTGATGGTCTATTAATGCAGAATATCTGTGTGTGTATGGGTTTTTTATGCATGAGTTCATTGGGATGTTGGTCCAAGCTAGGGCACGATCCTTATAAATTTATATGTATATATACATATATATGTATATTTGTGTGTGTGTGTGTATGTGTGAAGAAATATTCTCTTATTTTAGGGTTAATGGAAGTGTCCCTAAAATTAATGAATAATGTCCTGGCAGAATATTACCAGTTTTTTTTTTTTTTTTTTAGCAGCTGTTACTCCAGTCTTCAGTGTCGCATGATCCTTTAGAAATCATTCTAATATTTAGTGCTTAAGTAACATTTTGTATTATAATCAGTGTTGAAAATGCAATTTTTGTACAAAGCATGATATTTTTTTAAGATTGTTAGATAAATATCTAGTTGAAAAAAACAGCATCTATTTGAAATTGAAATAATTTGTAACATTATAAATGTTTTTTACGGGAATTAAATAAAAAATAAATTTAATGTCATTTATTTAATTAAATTATAAAATATAAAAATAAATTGTTTTATTAAATTATACATAATATATACAGATGAGGTCAAAAGTTTACACACACCTTGCAGAATATGCAAAATGATCATACAAAATACTAATTATTTTTTATTTAGTACTGACCTGAATAAGATATTTCACATAAAAGATGTTTACATATAGTCTGAAAGAGAAAATAATAGTTGAATTTATACTAATTATCCCCTGTTCAAAAGTTTACATACACTTGATTCTTAATACTGTGTTGTTACCGGAATGATCCACAGCTGTGTTTTATTTTTTGTTCATGAATCTATTTTTTGTCCTGAACGGTTAAACTGACCGCTGTTCTTCAGAAAAATCTTTCAGGTCCTACAAATTCTTTGGTTTTTCAGCATTTTTGTGTATTTGAACCCTTTCTAACAATGACTGTATGATTTTGAGATCCATCTTTTCACAAAAACTGACAACTGAGGAACTCATATGCAGCTATTACAGAAGGTTCAAATGCTCACTGATGCTTCATAAGGAAAAACAATGCATTAAGAATGAAGTGTACATTTTTCTTATTTTGCTTAAATACCATATTTTTTTCCATTTAGTACTGCCCTTGAGAAGCTACAGAAGATACTTACATGTTTCCCAGAAGACAAAATAAGTTAATTTTACCCTGATCTTCAAATACTAAAAGTTTTCACCCCCGGCTGTGAGCGTTGAACCTTCTGTAATAGTTGCATATGATCTCAAAATCTTACAGTCATTGTTAAAAAGGGTTCAAGTACACAAAAATGCTGAAAACCAAAATATTTGTAGGACCTGAAGGATTTTTCTGAAGAACAGCAGGGTTTTTTACTGTTCAGGACAAACAAGAGACTCATGAACAACTATCACCAAACAAAAAAAGAAAACACAGCTGTGGATTATTCAGGTAACAACACAGTATTAAGAATCAAACGTATGTAAACTTTTGAACGGGTTCATTTTTATAAATTTAACTATATCTTTCTCTCTCTCTATATATATCCTCACATCATAAATGATTTTGACAGATTTTTCATATTTGGGTGAAGTACTTCCTGTAGATTTAATATATTTAATATATTATCCTAAATCGGAATCCCCAGAAATGTTCGCATTGTTACTCACTAGCCTTTTTCAGAGTACCTTATGAATAAAACTCTCCAATTAAGGGATGTGTGCAAGAAGTAAATAATTTCATCCTCTCACAAAACCTATTTTATTACCATTAGATTAGCCAAATGAGCTAAGCTTTGCGCCGCAAAAACTTCTGCAGCGCTTAACTTCCTCAAACATCATTCAGCAGCGCTCCCGGTGTCGAATTGGTTTTCTGATTGTCTCAATCAGTGATCAGGAGAGATTCTGGAACATTTGTGTAATTGGAAATCCCTCTCAAAAGTCTTTCCCAATCAGTCCACGGATAGACTGAGCTTGAGTGACTGCCGGAGCGCTCGTGATGAACGGCACACGTTAGCATCCGTTGAGAGATTATCAGCGGTGTTGATGTTCCAAAGGTGGGCACAGGAACATTCCACTGAGAAATATAATCGCTGTTGCTCTGAATCCTCCAAGCAGGCGAACAATATTGATGGCTTGATCCCTGAGGCATGTAGAAACACTAATCGGGAAGCCATATTGGCCATTACGGCTTTAATTAATATAGTACATGAAGCACCTCTGCAAAGGTAATGAACAGCTCAAACCAATCAACACGGTCCGCACGTAATTACAGCTACTATCGCGGGTAACGTCCCAGGGTCCATTTAAAGAATGGACAGTATTTAAATGATTCTGCCTCTGAGAGCACGAAAAAGCAAGAGAGAGAGAATTAGGAAGTGTCGATGCGCACAAGTTGCGGGGAAACACTTTTTGCATCTATAACAAGGAAATTAGGTTAAGGCTTTCCTTTGGGGATATGCAATCAGGCTTTGTGGTTGCAGGGAGGTGGGAACTCATGCTGATAGTCTTTGTGCGCCACGTGCGGTTTACAAATGCTTTTGTCGGAGGAAGAGCTTTTGGAAGGGTGAAGCCGAAACAATAAAACTCATAAAGCTTTGCTATATGGACGCTATGAGGAGAAAATGTCCATCAAAGCCTAATTCCCTGCAGCGCCGGTGCCATCAAAATGGCTCCTTTCTGGGATGTGTCGCTTAAAACAGAATAAATAGCTATTTGAGTCGTTTTGTTGAGGTCGAGGGACGGTTGTTGTATGGGTTTGCATGCTAATGCTGTAGCTCAAGGCGGCTCATAGACCCTTTAATCTGTCCACTTGCCCACAGTCGATGGTACTTGTATGTTTTTTGTTGTTGTTTTTTCTTTACTTCATTACTGGATCAGTGATCCCAGCATTTCCCATTATCTTGGCAGGACTACCCAAGAAGGATTTCTGCTATGAAACAACTTGTTTCACTGCAAATGGGAAATGTTTTCAGAGCTGTTTAAGAGCACATATCTGCCCTCAGGCAATCTGTTTTAACATTTACCCCCTGCAGACATATTTATGTAAAGGACATTAACATGGGAATATTCTGAAGTGCAGCTTAACTTAATTTTTTTTTGAAACGATCAGTGTTTTCTATTTTAAATGTTGTTTTGTGTTTCTGTTTCTACAAGCTCAAAAGTTTGGGGTCAGTAAGTTGTTAAATATCATACTTTTATTCGGCAAAGATGCATTAAATCGATCAAATGTGAGAGTAAATTTATTCAGAATGTTACATAAGATTTGTTTCAAATTCTGTTCTTTTGAACTTTCTGTTCATCAAAGAACAACTGCTTTCTGAAATGCTAATAAGAAGAAATTGAACAACAAATCAGCATATTAGAATGATTTCTGAAGGATCTTGTGACACTGGAGACTGGAGGAATGATGCTGAAAATGCAGCTTTGCCATCACAGGGATCAATTACATTTTAAATTATATTAAAACAGAACACTGTTGTTTTAAATTGTAATAATGTTTCACAATTTTACTGTATTTTTTTTAATCAAATCAATGCACCCTTGGTGTATGACAAAATTTTAGTGCCACATAAAAAAAAAATTCTAAGATTATGAGATTAATGTTGTAATATTTCGAGAATAAAGTTGAAATCTTACGAGAATAAAGACTAAATATTTCGTAAGTAATGCTGAAATTACGAGAATAAAGTCTAAATATTTCACCAATAAAGTTGAAATATTTCAACAATAAAGTAAAAATGATGAGAATAAATTCTAAACGTTTCAAAAATATAGTCAAAATTACAATAAAATTGTGTTTCTCAAAACATTTCAACTTTATTCTCTTAATTTCAACTTTATTCATGTAATTTCAACTTTATTCTCAAAATATTTCAACTTTATTCTCAAAACATTTCAATATTATTCTTGAAATATTTCAACTTTATTCTCATAATTTCAACATATTCTCATAATTTTGACTTTGTTCTTGTAATTTCAACTTTATTCTCCAAACATTTCAACTTTATTCTTTATACATTTAAACTTTATTCTCAAAATATTTAAACATTATTCTCTAATTTCCTCTTTATTCTCGAAACATTTCGACTTTATTCTTGGAACATTTCGACTTTATTCTTGAAACATGTAAACTTTATTCTCAAAATATTTTGAATTTATTCTCAAAACATTTCGACATTATTCTCAAAATATTTCAACTTTATTCTCTAATTTCGTCTTTATTCTCAAAACATTTTGACTTTATTCTCAAAACATTTTGACTTTTCTCAAAACATTTCAACATAATTCTCGAAACATTTCGACTTTACTCTTGAAACATTTCGACTTCATTCTTGAAATATTTCGATTTTATTCTTATAATTTTGACTTTATTTTCATAATTTCAAATAATAAGAATAATAACTTTATTCTTGTAATCTCGACTGTATTCTCTAAATATTCCGACTTAATTTTTGTAATTTCGACTTTATTCTCTAAACATTTTGTCTTTATTCTCGAACCATTTTGACTTTATTCTCAAAACATTTCAACTTTATCCTCTAATATTTGAACTTTAATCTTGTAATTTTAGATTTTTTAAAGTGGCACTAAAATGTTGTCGTACTGGTGTGCATGAAAAATGTATTACATGAAAATCTTACTGACCCCAAATTATGTGTAGTCTATATTCATTTTTTCAGTTAAAAGGTGGTTTAGTCCTAAGGTTTTAGAGACATAATAATATGATGTGATGAATTATGAGCGAAGAGTTAAAGCAATATTACTATTATTTTTTTTTTCTCTTAGAAATTGCTAGTAAATTTCACAATTACCAAGAAATGGCTAGTAACACATTAAATGTGAAATTTTGAAGTAGAAAGACAGAAATAATTTTTATTTTTATAACACATACTGAAGTATTTTTATTTCTTTATTTTATGAAATAGATTTTTACAATGTTTAATATGAATGATATTTCTAAAGGCCCTTTTAAGCCTAAGATGAATTTTTCACTCAAAAACTTAATTTTTATATGTTTTTGAATTGTTAAAATATTTTTTGGACTCTTAATCAATTTATAAACTGGAGCCAATATATTGTTATATGTGTTCCAAAAACAAACAAAGGTTTTACAGGTTTTTACAGGTAGGGTTAACCTTAACCCTAACCCTAACATGAGGGTGAATAATTAATGACAGAATTTTCTTTTTTGGGTGAACTATCTCTTGAATTATTTACATGTAAATGTTGAAAGGGTAAATTCAAACAGTGTCCTGCTAAACGTGAGCACTCTGGTTCAAACTGCTGGCGCAAGCTTTCAGACTGACCCCTGCGGGTCCCCAGATAACACTGATCAGGACAAAGGTCTATCTCCACAATAAGACCAACATAGATTAGGGGATTTGTAGGAATATGCCCCCTAAAATCTATCATCAGAATGATAATGGTTGCAGTCTTCCCTTCTCCTTCTGTTTGGGATGCATGAGAGAAGCTCTCTGCTAATTCCACAGCTTATCTCCTGTGTTCGTTGGTCTAGGAAACAGCCTCTGATTGCCAAAGCCTGGATCTTTATCGCACACTTTATTACCTTTGCGTCTTTGTGGAAAGCCCAGATACTCTGGGCTTCCAGGGCCTGAAACAGCTGGTGGGCCCTCACAGAGGAGTCCGGGGCTAATCCTGTCAGTTTGCTTTATGTTAGCCTATCTTATAATCCAACGGGCAGCATGCCACAAACTGGCCTCTATAGATGTCAATCTAATAGAGGTTCTGGCCACCGATCATCCAGTACTCATGATTATCATACACACACACACACACACACACACACACACAAACACATATGGGACACATAATCAAAAAGTACTTATTTGAATGAATGACAACATTAAAAAGCATTCAGTACAATTATTAATCTTTTTGTTTTTGTTCCCCATCTTTCTGTTTCTCCCTCTTTCTTGTTTCTTTAGTTGACTTTATAGGAGGGTTTGATTCGTATGGTTACCAAGGGCCACAGAAGACGTCACATTTGCAACTACAACCAATGTACATGTAAGTATCACAAAAAATCAAAAAGCAAACATACTTTATAGTACATAACATTGTCTTTTAGAATTTTTGCAGTATTATATTATATACTGATACATTTTCATGGTGCATCCTATTTTATTTCTGCAGGTTATTTTCTCAGTTCTCTAGTTGCTAATTAATTAAAAAAAAAAAATTGGCAAGGCAAATTATGTTTAGCCTAGTAGTTTATTTATATTTAATAGTATTAATAATTGTTATTTATCTGTGTAAGATAAATGCATTAACTTTTATTTTTTATTTATTAATACTTATTTGACTTCTAAAATTATTTTATATATTTATTTATATCAGAAAATCAAGATCAGAATATTTATGTAATTATTTGAATATTTATTTCTTTATCAACAGGAATAATAATTATGTGTGAATTTTATTTTTATTTAACTGTATTAATTTAATCGTATGTTTATACATTTATCAGTATTTATTTATTTATTTATTTGTCAGATATTAACTTTTTTATTTACGTTTATTATTGAAATTAATAACATTTATCAGAATATTTATATATTTATTTATAATAGTAATAATAACTGTTGTTTATTTGTCATATAAATGTATTAACTTTATTTTTCTTATTTACAGATATTAATGAAATTTACTTTAAATTTATAACAATTATCCAAATATTTATATATTTATTTATAACAGTAATAATAATTGTTATTTATCTGTGTAAGATAAATGTGTTCACATTTGAATTATTTTATTATTATTTATTCATTAAACTATGACTACATTTATGAAGATTATATTTTATATATTAAGAAAATCAAGATCAGAATATTTATATGTAATTATTCGGATATTTATTTGTTTATCAATAGGAATAATAATAATTATGTATCAGTTACATTTAATAATGTATATTTTAATTTTATTTAACTGTGTTGTTTAATTATGTTAAAACTTAAATTCATAACATATCATCTGAATATGTATACATTTATATCATTTTTTTGCTCTAATTTTTTTATTTAGTACACAACATTGATTTTATTAGATTTTCTATTAAACTATAATTTTATTTCTTATGTAATTTAACAAAAATTATTTATTCAGTTAATGTACACATTACGCAAAGTGCAATGATGCAATATGTTATGAATTAAATCTGAATATGTATACATTTATATTATTTTTAGAATATTTATATAGTTATTTTTTATTTATTCACTTAGTATGTGTCAAAAAAAAATCTAAAGTGTATGTCATGTTATTGAAAAATGTACATATTAGAAAATAATGGCAAAATCAAGTTACTTAATAGCGACACAACCAGTTGAAAAATTTATTATCAGCTATTTTCAGGATTGATTTTGTGCTGCAGCCACAGTTTTAAGACTCTTGTGCTCTCATAAAGTGAGTCAGTGTGTTTGTATCACAACACTTTCAGTTGGACATACAGCGGAGTAGTTTTATGAGAGCTGGTCCGTGACAGACCTGGAGCAAAACAAAACCCTGAGGAGTATCTCTAGCGGAACACCTCCAAGAAATAATATCATTGTCAGTCTGGCTGGGATAATAGCTTAGGTCAATATTAGGGGAGGTGATCTGTTTGCTTAGTCTCTGTTGGCAGCTTAAATGTTTATGAGGAAGTAGTTGAATGCTCAGAGGTGGGACTGGGTGATCGCTGGGAGATTTAAGAGGATTTGGCTTATTGACACTGATCTATTGGTGATTGTGTTCTATAGAGTCAGCCTTTATGTCCACAATGCACTCCATTATGCCAGGAGGTGAGACAGCAATGCTATCGAAGCTTAGGCCCATGATCTATATGGAGACAGCTCTTTGATGGAAGACCAAACTGCAATAGAGGCGGGGTTGGAGGATGCACTGAAAATCAGTAATGTGCAATAAAACTTTGCATCTGATATTCTCTGCAGCCCATTTACCAAAAATGACTCTTATTCTGGATAGACAGCTATAAGTAAGCCATTCATAGGTTGATTTCCTCAAAAGTATAAATACAGGGGCTATCAAACCAGTCAGCATAGCAACACTGGCACAACCAGTGATAGGAGTTTGGGGTGTGACTATCTGTTTGTGCAACCAATGGAAGATGAGAATTTTTGAGATTTGAGATGACACACTTCACCTTTTGATCAGGGTTATTGCAGCTATTAAAACTAAAACAATAATAAAGAAAAACACATTGTTTCATGTTATTTCAGCTTTCTGCTAAAGAAACATTTTTCCTTTTCATTTATTTTACTAAAATACCTAACATAACACTGAAATAAAAATAACTATTAAATATTTAGATAACTATTTAAATAAAAACAATACAATACCAATATAAATACACAACAAAATTACTCAAATTTAATAAAAAATGAAAACAACACTGAAAAATACAAAAATAAAAACATTTAAAATATATATTTAAAAAAAAAATATATATATATATATTTATATTTATATATATATTAGCATAAATAGTATCTCAGTGATACATATGTAATATGACTTACTTCACCTTTAACCAGAGTTATTACAGTTATTAAAACTAAAACCATTTTTACAAATGTTATTTGAAATAAACATTAACTGGTATAAAATATTTAATAATGTAATATATATTTAATAATGTAAAATCACAGTGGAAAATACAAAAATAAAAACATTCGAAATATATAAATAAATTATAATAGTATAAAGAATAATGATTTTTTTCTTACAGTTATTAATATAGTGAACTAAAACTAAAACAATAAAAAAATTTAAATAAATAAAAATGTAAACATTTTTTCAATTGATAAAAAAGAATTAGAAATAAAAAACTTTTTTAAAAGTCAAAGAAACATTGTATAAAAATAACTAAAAACAAAACTAAGCAAAAATAATAATAACAAATAATAAAAAAACAATAATTAATTCTAGTTTTTCATATCGTTTTTATTATTTTATTTCAGTTTTATTTTGTGTTATTTTAGTACATACAGCAAAATTACTAACATTTGACAAATCAAAATATAAAACATAAAAACATTAAAAATATATTAAAAATAATTCAAATTCAAATCATTTCTTTTCACTTCTGTAATATGACTTACATGAGTGAATCATCTTTATTATTTGATTTTGTTCATTTTATTTTACACATTCTAACAAAATCAACATTTTCATGAATAATTATTAATTACTGTACACACGCTTCGCTGAAAAAGAAAAAAAATAATACATGTGTATAAGTGTGTGTGTGCACCTGGTATTTATCACATTATGGGGACCAAGTGTCCCCACAAGGATAGTAAAACCAGTACATTTTTTGTGACGTGCCAATGAGAAAACAGGCTTATAAATCATACAGAATTAGTTTTTTTGTAAAAGTACAAGTAAAAGTATGCACAGTCTCCTGTGAGGGCTAGGTTTAGGTGTAGGGTAGGTGTAGGGCGGTAGAAAATATGGTTTGTACAGTATAAAACCCATTACGCCTATGGAATGTCCCCATAAAACATGGAAACACAATGTGTGTGTGTGTGTGTGTGTGGAAACACAATGTGTGTGTATGTATGTTACATACGTACACACATACGTATGTAACATATATGTACAGTATAAAAATAAACAACTTCAACTGTACACAAAGGCATCATCCAAAGTCACTTTTGGCCAGTGGGTGAGATCAGCCCAACTGATGTGAAAACATATGGCGGGGGTCCAAATGTGCCTGTCACCAGTCCTGGCACACAAGTGACACCAAAGGCAAAATATCAGCCGGAACATTCCCCGCCATCCTCCAGGGAAGGAGGGACACAGCTGAGATGCCTAGCACCACAGTCCAGACACAGGGAAAAAACTGACTGGAATACTGCCAGTGAAATGAGATCAGAAAGGATACTCCATATGGATTCAAATAGCAAGGGACTGTGTTGATTTACCAAAAATACAAACAAATTGTCTATAGAGAATTCCCACCAAGATATAAAAGAATTCAGGAAAAAAAAAACTGGCTCACATGTAGTATATAGACACTACTATTAAAAAAGTTTAGTACAATGTCCGTACAATTAAAAAAAAAAAAAATGTTTATGAAAATCTCTTATCAGGGTTTCTGCAGGATTTTTAAGCTCAAATTTAAGACCTGCAAAAATAAAATAATACCATATGAGCGGGGTAGGGCAATGACTGTAGTACCATATTAATCTGTAAAATGACTGTAAAAAGCATAAGTTTTCACAAAAACAAACATTTTATAAAATGATAAACCATTAAACTATTTTTAAGTCAAAAGTATTAATTATAATTATCAATAAATTATTATATAAATTAAATAACATAAATTAGGAGTGTGCGATATTGGCAAAAAATGATATCTTAATATCTTAAGATTTTAACGATAACGATAATTAGACAATATTTTATTATTGCTTAGTGTGCTTAGTGTGTTTTGCTGATATCTATGAAAACCTGTTTCCACCACTAAATATAAAATAAAGTTTATTGCGATTTATCTCACTTTTTTTTCTGAGAACTGCGTGATACAAACTCGCAATTCAGAATTTTTTTTCTCAGAATTGCGACTGTATTTCTCAGAATTGTGAGTTTACATCACGCAATTCTGACTCTATAACTCACAATTTTGAGTTTATATCTCGTAATACTGAGAAAAAAAATTCTGAATCTGAATTCTGTAATATAAACTTGCAATTGCAAGTTATTAAGTCAGAATTGTAAGATATAAACTTCTGTGAACATCTTCAGTCTTTTCTTTTTTTCTCCTCAGAACTGGACTTTATAACTCGCAATTGCAAGTTTATATCTCACAATTCATAGACAAAAAGTCAGAATTACGAGATGTAAACTCGCAATAGTGAGAAAAAAAGTCTGAATTGTCAGATAAAAAGTCGCAATTACCTTTTTCAGTTTTTATTCAGTGGTGGAAACCGGAAAGGCTTCCATAGATATCTTAAGGACTACCATAGACAGCTGACTCCTGAATTTTTTTGATATTCTTCATATTCTGTGTGGTCAGTTCAGCAGTGATAGAAATGAATCTTTTCCAATGAGTTGTATTGGTATTTTTACTTTTAAACCATTTTTTTTCCTAAAAGTATGCATCTTTTGAGTCAAATTCTTCCGTTTGGGCTGTGACCAAGCAAATAAAACCAGTAAAAACTAAATATATCTTTGCAGTGCAGAGGAAACACAGAAGCTGCGCCTGAAGTGGCATTTACGCACTGTTTAATGCAGCTCAGAGGGACATGGAAAGCTTTAACCTACAGTTACAAATGCACAAATAATGTTTTGATATTTTAAACATTAAAAACCGATGTCTGAAATAAAAAAATGAGAAGATACTTTAAATATAAAATTAAAACCGCCAGCAGGTGTTAGTAAGTCACTGTTAACTGAGTCATTGCGATTGAACCAAATCATTTAAATGGTTGATTCATTCAGGAACAAAACACCATCATGTTGCTCAGAGATGCAAAATGGTGCTGTGGCCATGTTTGGAATGATTTTTGTTGGCGAAAAGGAGCAAAAACAGGAAATATGGCATCTAAAACTTAAGTCTCCTAATATAAACTTATTGTTTATTGAACTGTTCTATAAAATCAGTTTCACATTTGTAATCATGCTGACCTATAAATCAATAGGCTACATTTTCTGCCTCCAATATCTTAAATGATTTCTACATGCATTTGAATAGACTGAATCATGCAGTGAACACACTCTAAATGCGTAACTTAAGCACTACTTTAACCTAACTACTACACTTCATCATGTAAACATGCATGCACTCTGTAGGTGTTTTGTTTGCTTTTCACAATATACCCCATAATGTCAAATCGCACACCCTACTGTTTAGATTTTTATAATGCATTATCTTCTTTTCGATCCACCAGTTCACATTTAAAGCTCTTCGTGTTTGCAGGGTAAAAACATGAGTCGATTTTCGCATTTGGTCTGAACTCTCAACAAAAACAACAGCCTTGCACATTCATTCTCTGCCAGCAGGTGGTGCGTTTGGTACTGTTTCCCCGGTAACAGCAGTACACAAAGCAGCGCAGCACCGGACTTTGAACATACAGCGCTCATGTTTATTTAATGAAATCATATAGCCTTTTGAAGTTTAATCGTCACATTCAGCCATATCGCAGTTCTGGTCTTTCCATTTTCAAATTTAAGACCTCTTGAAATCATAATTAAGACTTTCATGTACAATTTAAGACTTTTTACGGCCTTAAATTTGATACAAATCAGTTTAAGAATTTTTAAGACTGTATATTTCTACACGCTTCCATTCTCTGCCACAATGCACAGAGCAGAAAGGTGCAATTACATGGGCATTTAGATCAGTGACAAGTAACAATGCTTTATGCAACTCCATCCTCGTCTTGTGGGAACAGATGCTGTAAAATTGGGATTAATGAGGATTACACAGAATCCAGAGAAAGACTACAGAGGAAATTAATTATTCTCTTAAAGAGCCGCACCCCGTCTGTACCCGCGGCTGCTCCCCTGGTCTTATTCCGAGAAAGCGTCTTGTTGAAGATGCACTGAATATTCACTGTCAGCCAGCGTTTTGTATTTATTACATGGCCGGCTGACTAAATCATTCTGTCACGTCATGAGTCTCTTGCCTTTGTAAATGTCAGACTCTCACTTTTCCATAATGCATTGGAGTGCTTTGAATGGCAGGTCCATCCATAAGCAGATGGCATATTTTGATATTTCAGGGAGGAGGTTTTTCTCCGCGTGGTTCTGTGAAAGCATGCGTGCGCGTGTTGTTTAGTACGTTTCGAGATTCAGTGTGGAGAAAAATAGAATAATGAAAAGTGGAAAAGGTCACAGCTAATAATTAGTTAGAAGGGCAAGACGATATGAGAAAACTCAAATGAAATGAATAGATCTCACTCAGAAGCCCTTTAACATAACCCACACATAGACCTACAGCAGCCTAAAAAGTATCTGGAGATTTAAACTATGTATTTCATTGCATTAGATGCAAATTGTCAAATTAGGTGTCATCTGCAACCAATCTGCAAGAAATGTTTTTCTTTAGTGAGATTAAAGTGTATTGAGAATTCTGAAGGGAAACTTTTTGAATGTTTGATAACTTAAAGAAACAGTTTACTCACCCTCAGCTCATGCAAAAATGTAGATGAATTTGTTTTTGCATCAGAACAGATTTGGAGAAATTCAGCATTACATCACTTGCTCAGCAGTGGATCCACTGCAGTGAATGGGTGCTGTCAGAATGAGAGTTCAAACAGCTGATAAAAACATCCCAATAATTCAAAAGTAATCCATACAGCTCCAGTCCATTAATTAACATCTTGTGAAGTTAACAGATATGTGTTTGTAAGAAACAAAACCATAATTGAGACGTTTTTAACTGATCTGAATAAAATATTTCACATATAAGACGTTTACATATATTCCACAAGAGAAAACAATAGTTGAATTTATAAAAATTGCCCCGTTCAAAAGTTTACATACACTTGATTCTTAATACTGTGTTGTTACCTGAATGATTTTTGTTTAGTGATAGTTGTTCATGAGTCTCTTGTTTGTCCTGAACAGTTAAACTGTCTGCTGTTCTTTGGAAAAAAAATTTGAGGTCCCACAAATTCTTTGGTTTTTCAGCATTTTTGTGTATTTGATCCCTTCCCAACAATGACTGTATGATTCTGAGATCCATCTTTCCACACTGAGGACAACTGAGGGACTCATTTGCAACTATTGCAGAAGGTTAAAACGCTCACTGATGCTAAAGAAGGAAAAAAAAACATGCATTAAGAGCTGGGGGTGTAAACTTTTGAACAGAATGAAAATGTGAACATTTTTTCTTATTTTGCCTAAATATCATATTTTTTTCCATTTAGTACTGCCCTTCTAAAGGTACAGAAGATACTTACATGTTTCCCAGAAGACAAAATAAGTTCATTTCATTTACCCTCATCTTCAAATTCAAAAAGTTTTCACCCCCTGGCTCTTAATGCATAATTTTTCCTTCTGAAGTGAGTCCCTCAGTCGTCCTCAGTATGAAAGATAGATCTCAAAATCATACAGTCATTGTTGGAAAGAGATCAAATACAAAAAAATGCTGAAAAACCAAAGAATTTGTGGGATCAGTAAGATTTTTCTGAAGAGCAGCGGGCAGTTTAACTGTTCAGGACAAATAAGGGACTCATGAACAGGGTAATTTTTATAAATTCAACTAACATACTTATTCAGGTCAGTACTAAATAAAAAATAACATGCATTTTTATGATCCCTCTCATTTTGGTAAAATAATTAACATTTTGCAGATTTTGACCTCAACTGTACATTATAGAAATCATTTAAGTCTTAATCCGGTCAGTCTAATCGAGTCTTGCACCTCATGCCATTTAAAATAAATGTGTGATGATCACTTGCTGTCAAATTCTGTCTTCAAATCACATATTATGATGAATTTTGAACACAGGGCTGTTTGAACACTAAACATAAACTCTGCAATTGAAATTGGTTGCACAACACCTCTGCGTGTGCTCTCTTTTCTTAATGGGAATGCCATTTGGTTTGATATTTTGTTACCTAACAGAGTGACATTCATACATTTTTAATGTTAAGTGTTCCAATATTTTGTATACAAAAATATGCTTTGTCTCAGCCAGCTGAGCTTAATCAACTATCCAGTCAGTCATCAAATCTGGTGTTTTATTATTTGTTTCTACTGTACAGATCAGTATAACACGTATATCACTTGTTTTCTTCTCTCACAGGTCAAAGTAAAAGGATAACTGCCTTATCAGCCAATCAAAGCGACGAACTGATGTTTGAACTTGTCTTTCTACGTAAATGTCTTAACATGATAGTGTCTTACGGACTGTCGGAGGAACACAGAACCGACACTTTAACCTCAAAGACTCCAAGTGGATTTTCTTTGTGTACGCCCAGCCCTTCCTCCTCCTCCAGAGCGCTGCCGTCAGGCGTGAGAGAGCCCTCGTGTGGCCGAAGCCCCTCAGCAGACTCTCATCAATGAGGAGCAGATTGAGTCAATGTCTGCGGACAGATCTGCAATAAGAAAGACTTGGAATCGTGCAATGGAGACAACGTCAGCGCCTCCGACTGACTTTCACGGAAAACCGTCCATACTTAAAGAATGTTCATTAACTAGTCAGTATGATATTAGTTATCTAGTCCTACAATCTTTCAAATGGTGACTGGAGTGGAGAGTCATTATTCCAGTTGTGTTTACAAAGGGTTACTCCAAGCGTTGGAATGACCGTCTGTGTTTAATTGCAACCCAAGTAGTTTTTCTTCTTTCTCCTGGATGTACTTGTCTTGAAAGTGCCAAGAACAGTTACGAAAAAAAAACAAAAAACTAAATGAATAAAGAAATCAGTAGCTGCTAAGAGATTCATATTTTTTTGGAGATAAACGAAAGTCCAAAAAAAACTATGATTTTATCCGTTCGACGTCACCACGGGATCAACCGTATTTGTTTGCATGAGGTGTCAAAATCTGTTGCGTATTTAATATCTTTCAGCTAGACATACAGTAGGCCGACCTTGGAAGGGGTAACAGTCGCTCCGAAAGGTTACTTGTGAATATTGTTGTTTTATAAGACGGTGTTGAGTCTTGTTAACAAGATAACGGATAGAAAACCAATTGTAACTTCTTTCTATTTTAAGCCTTTTTTAACGTGTGCCAGTGTTCACTCTTTTCTAGTAGACTAATAAATTATTATGCCGTGTAAGTGGGCCTTTCTTTTCGATATTCCTGTATATATTGAGGGGGGTAGGGATAGAGATGCAGTATTTCTAGTGATGTGACGTGCGAGGAGGTGTGTGGACGAGTCTAATCGGGTTAGAACGCTTTGTTTTGTGTAGTAACAGGAACCCAGGAGTAACAAGTCTCTAAATGATTTCTCAACGCAGTTGTTTCCCAACATTTAAGCGATTCAGGTGTTTCCCCTTGATTTGGCTGTGCTGTATGGCTTTTATAACCTGCCTCCTAAAAGAATATCAACAAAGAGTTTGTTTTAATGCTTCACTTTCAAATACCATGCATATTGTAGCCCTTGGATGATGCGTGAAAAGCGTGAAATGTCTTCATTTTCAAACTACCATGCCAAAAGCAGCGGAATATCGCATTTTCCCCCTTCCTCAACTGATGAAATATGTATTTCTCAACTGTATATTATCTTTTCCCTTAAACTGACTCTAGTAACTGTGTGGAGTTGACATATATCTGCGGTTTGGTGTGAATATTTCTGAGAGAAAGTGCCTAAAATGACATCCTGTTAACATTCCAATAAATGGCAATCTGCTCTCACCCGGAACGGCTGTACATAAACCGAGGGTCTGACTGAGCTGTGTTTAATCAAACCCCTTGTGAACTGCACTGGCAAAGCTAAGTGGCTTTGATAATTAATAAAGATATTTTAGCCGCACCACTCTCCAGACCTCACTGGCAAATAATTCCCCGCAGTCCCTTGCTGCAATATTTCTGCATTTGACTCAATATGGAGTGATAGATGTTTGTCTGGGTAATGCAATTAAGAAGAACGACGATACCAGAAAAGGAAAACTGTATGGGTATGTCTCACAGAACCTTTCTGGAACATATTTGAGGTTATATTTCATCTCCAAAGTCAAAAAAAGTGAGATAATATATTTTGCTTTATGAAAAGTAAGACTTTTTTTCATAAGGGGGGTTATTATATTATTTATTAGAATACTGTCATGCACAAATTCAATCTCATGTGACCCTGGACAATACAAAACCAGGTATATTTGTAGCAATAGCCAAAAATTGCATGGGTCAAAATTATCCATTTTTGTTTTATGCCAAAAATCAAAGAACTTCATTTGGACAACTTTAAAGGCGATTTTCTCAATATTGTGATTTTTTGGCACCCTTGAGATCAAAATATTGTTCTATCCTAACAAACCATAAATTAATTGAAAGCTTATTTATTCAAATTTGAAAAAAAAAAAAAAAATGAACCCTTATGACTGGTTTTGTGGTCCAGGGTCACAAATAATGTAGAATATTACAGGAATGAGAGTCTAATAAGAATGACCATCAATAATATTGGGAATTTTAAAAAATAAAAATGAGAAACAAACAGCAGGAAATGTTATAACAATGATTTTACAAAATATCTTAAGTCTCTATATAATTAATCATAAAATAAGGGGACCTTAATGGTCTTTAAAAAAAAAAAAAAAGATTTAAATGCCTTCAAAATGTTAAAAATAGTATATATAGTAAAACAATTCCTATTTTTAGGACCTTATTGATCCTAAAAATATATACATTGACCGTTCAAAGGTTTGGATATGTATGATTTGTAATCATACGTATCTCTTTTCTGCTCATCAAGGCTACATTTATTTGATCAAAAATACAGAGAAAAAAAAAACAGTAATATTATGAAATAAAATGTAAAATATTATATTATAAAATATAATTGATTTCTGTGATGCAAAGCTGAATTTTCAGCATCATTACTCCAGTCTTTAATGTCACATGATCCTTCAGGAGTTACTCTAATATGCTGATTTTTTTTTTATCAATGTTGGAAACAGTTGTCCCGTTTAATTAAATTTATTTATTTATTTATTTATTTATTTTTTTAACGTGATACTTTGATGAATAAAAAGTTAAAAATAATTTTACTCAAAATAGATTTAGTTTCTAACTATATAAGTTTTTACTATCACTTTTTATCAAATCAACACTTGCTGAATAAAGTATTAACTTCTTTCAAAGAAAGAAAGAAAGAAAAAATGTACTGACTTAATCAATATAGTGACTTTAATCTATATAGTGTATATTGTTACAAAAGATTTCCATTTGAAATAAATGATATTCTTTTTAACATTTTATTCATCAAAGAATCCTGAAAAATGTATCACAGGTTCCAACAAATTCCAACATTGATAATAAATCTACATTTAGGAACACGTGACACTGAAGAAGACTGACTGGAATAAAGAATAAATTCTATTCTAAAGTATAGTAAAATATATAACCACTATTTTAAATTGCAATAATATTTCACAATATTTTTTCAGTATTTTTAACCAAATAAACACAGCCTTGATGAGCAAAAAAGACTTCTTTAAAAAAACACACACACAAAAATTTCCAAACTTTTGAACAGCTACATAGGCCTATTTTTAAGACCTTAATGGTCCTTCAAATTTGTTAACGGAACACCATGGTCCTAATATTGTATTATTATTATTTTTTTAAGGATTAATTTAATTTATTTGGCTAGATCTTTTACTTTTTTTATTTTGGGGTGAAATGTGACTTGGATTTGCCTATGTAATTGCTGTTGTTTGAAGGTTTTTGATTGCATAAACTACTCAAAGATGAGCAGAATCCAGATGAGCGAGACTTCCATCAGTCTGGCTGCTGTGCAAGTGACTTTCAAGACATTTGTAAATACATCCTGATTCAACATGGTGCTTGATTAGACCTTATATTAAATAAACAGGGCAAAGTTAAAGCAAAAAAAAACATGTTCTCGATATACTTGCAAGGCACAGTCTTAAGCTTACATGGGATTTACCTGCATTAATAAATGTAAAACAAGACTTGACAGTGTTAAATGTCAAATTTGACTATCATACCGTAATTATCAGCTGAAAGAAGCCTGAATGAAAAGGAATACCTTTCAAGTTCAGGAAATCTTGCATGATGCTTCTAGCCAGGAGTGTATGTGATGTCACCATGACAATGCTCTAACCAAAACTGTAAATAAAAAAAAATATGAATTTAGAAATTAGTTTAAATTCTTGTGAAGTGTACAACATGGTCCAAACGAAATCACAAATAAAGCTATTATTTGACAGTACATTGTAAGAGTAGCTTAACCATTCTCGTTAACTCAGTGGTCAATTATGATATTCGAAAACAAATGATACTAGATGCTTTAAGCAGCTTTCCAGGTTGTTTTTATTGGGTTCAGTGCTGAGTTTTGAATAGCTAGGCCTTTTCTATTTCTGTTCCTTTTAAAGAATGACTGTAAATAAAACCAGACTGTGTCAATGACTCTTTATTTTGCTTCTGTGCTCTGTTACTTCACTTCTTTGCTTTATTATGTCATTTCTAAGTATAGTAACATCTCATACAGCACACAGCGACTGTGCCTAGCAACAGACTGTAGCTTTGACATTGTCACTGATGACTGTCTTCCACTTAAAAAGGAGCCGCTGTCAATCATACAGCGCAAGCCCTGAATTTCCCTCACAGCAGTAGTGATATGCTTCAGCATCACATGTTCCAGCTGCACACTGCCTTTTGTTCTTTCATAAACGTTGAAGGCATTAGTTTGTTTTATAGTCATGCGCTGTGCAATTGCCCAGTGGGAAGCAAATGATTAAAGATCACATGCACACACACCTAATCAGTCATGCAGTTACCTGAGCACTCTTATTTTAGTGTGATTGAGATACTATTCGTTGTTTTTCTTCTCAGTTTTGGTTTTATTAATTACGGTAAAATTATAAATAAAATAAAAATAAAATTAAAAAATGAATAAGAAATTATGCTTTGTTTTGTCAGCAAAGTAGTCCAAGTTAAACTAAATGAAAATGAAAAATAATAATAAATTCAATACGTCTATATTTTTTATTAATTTTTATTTCAGTTTTAGTTTTTATTCATTTTAGTCGATTAAGGTAAACAAATAATATTAATTATTATAATAAGAATACAAATTAGAAATGTTTCTGTGTGGAAACTAGCTATATATATATATATATATATTTTATTTATTTTTTTTTTTTTTTTTTTTCCCAAAATTTCTATATATTTTATTATTTTTTCTTTCACTTTTAGTTTTAATAATTTAGTCCTTTAAGGTAAGGTAAAAATAAATAAATAAATAAATAAATAAGTAAAAATACTAAAAATATTTTTCCAGTTTTTAAATATTTATTTAGTTTTAGTCCAGATGTCCTAGAAATGTAGCTTTAGTAATTAGCTGAAATGTTATTTATTTATTTATTTACTTACTTAAATACTTATTGCTTACTTATTTCTTATCTTATTTTAGTCCAGCATGTTAAATGAAAATAAATGAGAAATGTTGCTTTGTTTAGTTTATATATATATATATATATATATATATATATATATATAATTTATTTATTTATTTTTTTTTTTTCTTTCAGTTTTAGTTTTATTAAATTAGGTAAGCTTTAAATAAAAATACAAACAAGAAATAGAAATGTTTTTCCAATTTTTGAAAATTTATTTATTTGTAATTAGTTTAAAATGAGAAATGTTTTTTGTTTGTTTGTTTGTTAAACTACAACAAACAAAAAAACTGTAAACTGGCTTTTGAATGTAATTGAATGTCTGCAAGCTGATGTCGGAATAAATGCATCTAAGAAAGACAGTGAATCCTTTCTTGGAACAGAAAAGGGGGGAAAATAGCCTCATGGAACACTGTGTTCCCTCTTCAGCAGATACCCATTCTAAAGAAGTAAGAGTTAAGGAGGGCGGAAAAATCAATAGAAACTACTGAGATACTCTATGTGTGCACCTCGCTTTGAGCTGCACGTGGAGGTCACGTCATAATCTGTAAAGCCCCACAACGTTTAGAGCCATTGATGATGTGAGGGAAACCCAGCAAGCAAAACAGAGATCAATTTTGCTTCAATATTTTAGAGGGATAAAACTAGCATCCTATCTCCACGTTCCATTCTGTACAAATACTGTAGGGCATTTTAAGGAGCACAGAGGGCTTGTGCTATGGAAGGAGGTGATATATAGGGATGAAAGACCAGATTTTGCTACAGAACGCTGCTGCTGACACTGAAGTTGTTCTCTGCACTTTTTGATGGCATAAGCACTCCCTCCCATTAGCTTATCGTTTCAGCCCTGTCCATCAAACACAGAGTCTGGGCTCTGTGCCACAGACCCCATAAGTAGTTGAATCATTATTATGATGCATAATATTTTATCTGCAGTATTAATGGGAACACTGTACAAAATGTAATGACTTACCACAAGAATGAATCATTTAATTGCTGGCTTCTCAGCAATTAAGTTTCCGAAGTTTTCAGGAACAAACTGTCCACCTTAAGATTTCTGGTTCATTAAGTAACGAGAACGTGCAGTAAGCGGTAAAACAATTTACACTACAAACCAGTGTGTTCATAATTGAGACGATACATTAAAATTAGGGCTGTGAATATTTGGGTAAACAGCGAATCGATTCGATTCACGATTCATAGGGTTTCGATTCGATTCAAGAACGATTTTTGCACATTCAGAACCATTCAATTCGAGACGATTCACAATAAAAATGCGATGCGATTCGATTATTAACGATTCGATTCTGCATACTTTAAGTGTATTCACAGGGTTATTTAAATGCTTCCCCTAAATTCTTTATATGCTTTGTCAGGGGGCAAATTACATTGCAGCCTAATGGAGTCAGAGAGTGAATGCAAAAAATAAATCAATTAAAGCATGTTTGTACACTGTTAGATGTTAGTTTAATGATGCTATGGTATGAAATATAGCATATGTTGAAATTTACCCTAGTGAAAAGTAATATTTTTAAAATACATTTATTTCAAACCAGGTATAGTTCTAATCTACATATTTACTAATATATCCCTTAGACTTTGATATAAAAATGTGTTTTAATGTCACTATTGCTGAGGATTGTATCATCTTTGAATAAAAAGGTCTTTAAATGCAATATTTAAATTGTATCTGAAATATACTTGCAAACAGTTCCACTTTAGCACAATCAAATATACTTCAGTTCATCTTTAGTTGGACTTCAGCACTATACTTCCAATTTAGCACACTTTATGCCAATTTAATATAGGATACTAAAAGTACAATTGCAAGGTATTTTTTTTATAAAGAACATAAATATGTACATTTATAAATAAATATATAGAATATAAGAACAAAATTAAGAAATATACCCTATTGTTTTTTATTAGCCTATGTAAGCCAAGATTTTAGAGGCATTTTATGTCATACCTTTGCATGATGTCAGCTTCTTTATCTTATTTTCATAAAATAAAATGCTATAGCATTTGAACGCAACTTTCATGCATGTGACAGATAACGTTAAACCTCGCGCTCTTATTTTAAGGTTGCTGCTAATGCTGCGGTTATTTAGGTCATTTCCGTTGTACTTTCGGTTTAACTATATTAAGTTAAAACGTCATTTACTTTCATTGGAATTGTGTGTATGCTTTAGAGACTTACATAGTTTTGCTCCATTTGCGCATCCAAACGCGCGGCTTTCAACTGTTCAGGTAATGCCAATGGTATGACTGAGAGTTTAAAAATAAAACTTACTTCTAGCAGTACTGGCCAGAATACTAAGATGATCACACGCTGGCTGCCGGTTAGGGCGCGTGCGCCCTCCAGTGGCAGGCAGTGAATGAAGCGCGTGAAGGAGAGATGTGAGGAAACGAACAACGCTGTTCAAGGTCTCCGTTAATTAGTGCTTGTAGTAATTTATATATTTTGAAATCACTGAATCGCTATAGAAATCGCGATTCATTCGATTCTTAGTGTTTTAAATCGATTAATAGCCAGAATCAACGATTCACGATTCAAAACTCTATTTTCAAGATCTATGCTTAGTATCGTCAGGTTTTGTAATCGATGCATCGAGAAAACGAGTGAATCGTTACACCCCTAATTAAAATAATATAGTAAGACACACCAATTTGCAATATCACGCAGCGAAACAAGCTGTATGTAGGTTACACATACATACCTTATCAAAGCGGATCGACGCGTAAATAACGGTTATAAGTCACTGATCTATAATAGAGATTATATATAGATCAGTGGTTTAAGTGTGTAGCACTGAAACCCTATTGTAATTGTTAGAATGGCCAAGGATCAGCGATCCCCACATAAAACTGATCGTGCAGACAAACCATAAGTCGTAGAGACTTGCTATTTAATTAAATTGCAAGGCTTGCCCCAATCAGCCCTGACGGGGGCGCTACAGTGAACAAAAGTACAAAATCGCTCATAACTCCTAAACCATCAATCGCAATTTTGGGGGTATTTCGCATTTTTTGAAAAACTGAACTAGTCCTAACTTTTTTTGCCAGATCAAAACCAAACCAGATTCTTTGGAGAGTCAATATCAATAATTATAAAAATTCACCGTCACAAAGGAATGCCAAAACATTTGTAAAATGCCTCTAACTCCTGAATGGAATGAGATATCTCAAGCCTGGCTCACACTACGGGATTTTTAGCCCGATTTAGCCCCGATTTTCCCCTCACGAGAATCGGAGCAAAATCTTGTCATGGCGGCTATATGATTACATCAGTACTTTCACTACAGCCTACAGCGACCGCAAAACAGCTGCTGTACGATCTGTTGGATAGTGGAGATGGAGGAAACTGCCTCTTAAGCTTTTTTAACACTGTATAATGTGTCAACAACATCACAACCATAAGGACAAAGAGAAGGGCTGAGGTGAAATCGCATCAGTTTTGAACGTACTGGGTGAGTGCAGCTGCTAGCAGGCTAGCTGACATATTTAAACACTTTGCTGCATGAGATCACATGAGGCGATTACTCCAGCATGATAATCTTAATAATATCTTGTAGTGTGTTATACAAGGACAGCAGAGTATCTCAAAAAACATGGCCACCATTGGCCGACGAATTTTGAGCATCTGTTAGACAAGGTTAACAGTGGCCATTCGAAACTAACCTCAGTGGGCCTGTTCGAGAAATTTTAAAGAAATCAGCCACTGGGGGGCAATATCGCATTTTTCAAGGGCGTAAATGGTTGTAGGTCACATGGTTTTCATATCATACGATAGAACTCCTCATTCCAGGCAACTTTGCCTCTAGAACCACTCACTGTTGTCAATCAAATTGTTTGTTAAATGATTGAAAAGATCATAAAACACAAAACCTTGTGAACTAGTTCTAGGTTTTTTGCTCAGTCTGGAAAAAAACACTGCAGTACAATTCTCTGGACTCTTTATGTACCCAAAACCCAAACTCAAAACTTTAGGAAACCTGGTGAGCACATGCGACAGGTCATTCTAAACAAGCATACAAAGTTTTAAGAAGATTGGGCCATAGCTAGCGCTATAGCAGGACTCAAGAACACTGTATTTCTATGATAAATGACCTGGATTTGCCAAAAATACTTTTTTAATTATTGATTTAGGTGGGTACAGCCTTGATAATAATATGTAATGTGTTTTTTCCTTATATGCTTAAATGCTTTAAGTGCTTGAACCCCAGTAATCTATGCTTGCAGCTATATTTAGTTTTTACAACCGGTTATTCCTGGGAAATTTGCAGTTTTTAATAGTTTATCCATTTTATAATTCAGTTTTTCTCATTTGTTGTGACAACAAACATTTAGCCTACTTCACGCGTCACGTGACACGCATGGGAGAATGGGGTATGTCTGCAATTTCCCGTGAATTCTATGCAGATTGTTAAGAAGAAGTATGCTATTGTTTTTGATTTGATGATAAAATGAGCAAAAAAAAGATGAGACATAAACCACTAGCAACAACCAAGAACACCCTAGTAACTATCCACCTTATTTTTCCCGTACAAGCGAGCGCTCATTTGTAAATTTAATGTGCAAGGTTTCCAGTGTCAAATGCTTTGAGCTGTTTTTAGCTGTACAAAATGGCTCGTTTTGCTGCTTGATATTGCAACCTGGTGTGTCTTACCATATTAAAGTATTAACTTAATTATGAACACACTGGTTTGTAATGCAAACAGTTTTACCATTAAATGCACTTGGTTATTCTTGTAGTTATTTCCCTACAGCAGCTTATGAACCAGAAACGTCTTACTTCTGTGTTGAAAAATAAGGTGGATAAAGCATCATGCTAAAAAAAAACACCTTTTAGCAACTACATAACAACACCCTGGCAACCACCCAGAAAACTCTTGGCATCGGCCTGAAGAGTTTTTCACAGGCCAAATCTTTTTTAATCATTGTATCCAACCTTTTGTATCCACTTTGGCACAAAAAATGCCGGAAAATATGAATATAAATGTCTCAAGGCAGAGGCAGGGAGGGACTTTTTGCTTCTACAACTCAAGCGAGCCTCTGTGTAGCCCGGGATTTGGTTGCTTTGAACGCGTGACGCGTGCTTGAATGCGTTCTGTGACATTGTGACCCCTCTTTGGTTCATCACAGATAATAACAGATGGTCACTCCTTAGAATTTTTAAAATTAGCCCCCTAACAGATGGACGTTTAAGCATGACTAATATCCGCGATTTTGATTTATTAATTAATGACGGGTTTGTGTCACGCTTTTATAAATTGCCACACAACAGTGACTATTTGTCAAACATGCTCCATTTAAAAAGCCATCTTGGGAAGCAGTGTTGTTTCAAGAAAAGAATAGCCTAGAATCTTGTGTTTAGAAGTGCCTCCATTATATGAGGCAAAAAAGATGCACTGTTTAATAATGTATATCAATAAATAAAAAGTTAAATTCTTTACATGCTACATAACTTATGCAACATGTAGGCTTTATTGTATAGAGTGTTTTCACGACACGTCAGCAATTAGCACTGAACGTAAACAATACCACTGAACCGAATGAAACTTGCATATTTTTCTGATTATTGCGGCTAAACATGATCAGTTACTGTCATGTTTTGGGTTGTACTAATCCATCGGACAGGGGAAAACATTTGGAGTCTTATAGAAGGTATAACAAATCAAGGAGAAGAGTGCAAAAAACTGTCTAAGGAACAAAAGGTGTTTGTCGTTGGCCAAACTGATCCAGGATTTCCAGGGCAATAATCTAGACAACATTCGTGTTAGTTCTTATAATTTCCAGGCTAATATTAGGCTACTGCTCGTACATACCTTTACCACCTATTTACTTTGTCAAAATATTGCGCCATTTCCTGCTTACTAAGTCCTTCTCTATATGATTTAACAGCTTCCACATGTTTCTCCATGGTTTAGACATCATAAATTAGCAGGCAATGTATTCAGTAGTACATTGTTCATGCAATCCATACTGTTGTTTACATGTAAGTAGGGCTGGGCGATATGGCAAAAAATGTAATCTCAATAATTTTTCCCCATATTGACCGATAACGATATATATTTCGATATATAAACTGATAATGCTGCCAGCTTTAAAAGAGTATCCAAAAAAAATTGAGGGTTCATTAATTACATTTTAAAGTATAGTTTATTAACTAAAACAGATATCTAAAACACATTTGGCCTTAAAAAATTAAGACAACTTACTGAAATAAATCAAAAACTAAAAGTTATGACAAAAGACGGTAAATGAGAATAAATGTGCAAAATGTAAACATAAAACTGTACAACTACAATAACAGTATTTTCTTTTCCAGAAAGACAAATCTGTCTACATCGTCTGGCTTTAGGCAGATTAAATGTGCAAAATGTAAACATAAAACTATACAACTAGAAATTGCACACAATTTGTCAAACTTTTACATTTTTTTCCTATTCATTTTATTTCTATTAATCACAATTTGAAAAAAAACGTTTTTTTGTTTTTTTTTTGAAGACCAGTCTCAGTCTGTCAGCAGTGTCTGGCTTTAAGAGGTAGATTAAATGTGCAAAATAAAACTATAACAAAAACTCTACAATTTCTAGTCAGTGCACACAGTGTGTAAAACATTACCATATATTTTACAGATCGTTTTAAACTGCGCCTCCTCACTTTTCAAATAGCCAAACCACTTCCATATAACTGAATTCGTGCTACCTTTTTTGTCGACAATTTCATTTTTGGATAATAACTCGAGGTAAGTCACTGCTTCCACTCATTTTTGTCGTCCTCGTGTCCAGTTTACTTTGCAAAGTGCTGTAGGAAATTGACTTTGTTCTTTGAAGTGAACGTTAAAAGCTGCACGCTGATTGGCTGTTGTCGAATATTTCTGCTGTGTGATTGCTCTTATATTAATCCATATCGAGTAAAAATGCCCAGAGCTCATCATCGTTAGAGACATATATTTTATCGCGATTCGATATGATATCGTATATCGGCACAGCCCTACATGTAAGTATCGTAATGATGGTATCTGACCAAATCGTGATGTAAGCCTAAGTGCAAACCCTTAATATCTTTAGCCATTGCAACTATTTTTGATTTCCTTTTTGCTTGTAGATAAAGTATAAAGCTGACCTTACAAGGCCTAAAGATGCTGTGAATGTGCAAATATCATCAAGGACCCTGGGGCCTCTTTATCCTAAAGGAGATCAACAAGGTGGAGCAGCATGTTGATTCAGCATGTACAACATGCCCAAGTGACCTATTAGTGGGTTCATTTACCTTTTACTCTTCCAAAGAAACATCACACTCAGCATTTGCTTGTGTCGTTCTTTTTCTAACATTCTTAGCCTTTGAAGCAGAACCAATCTAAAGCTTGGAAATTGGGATTCGTTTTTACCTTACACTCTACCTCCCTCTAGTGTCTAAACACATTAAATTAATCAAGATAAGAATGACAGGGTAGGAAAGTGTAGGATTACCAAAGATATATACATATTTGAAACTCAATAACTACAAATCTATAGCCTACGATAACAATGAATCATTCTCAGTGGTAATAAAATAAAAAATTCTATTCGATTTGATTAAATTCTAAGAATGTTCAAAAGCTTTTGTAATCTTGTTATGTAAGTTATGTTTATAATTGTTTGAATAAAAAAAATGCTAGTAAAAATAGAAACATAGGAAGATTTTTTTTCTGCAAGATGCAGTACGCTACTACTCTTTGTATAATTTGGGCTATTACAATAATTGTAGTAATTATTAGGCTACAATTAGATGCGCAGCGCATTTAATAGGCTATAAACACTACCAGTTTTCACCTACAGAGCCTAAACGAAGGTAGAATAACGCCCGGCTGCGAATTTATTAATCCTACTATGCTGAAGGATTCTATTAATATTCAAAAACAAAGTCTTTGCCATTGGGAGGCAAGGACATGACGTCAAAGCCGCCTAATGTATATTCATAAGTTAACGTTGCACCATTGGAACGTTTCCACGCAACGTCAACGTGGCGCAATTAATATTCATGAGCAGAGGCTTCGCCGTAGTAGGATTCGTGATTTCGGACCCGGAAGTGGTGTAATAGTTACTCGCTCTGTGTTTAGTTTGTGAGTTTGAAAGCGGACTGTGTGTGTTTTGGCACAAATGGAAAGTTGACCGCTCGGGAATGGAAGATGAGTCTTCCGTACGTGTGAATGTCACCGCTCAAAATATGCCCGGTTATACTGGACGCGACGGGGAATCTGTCCATGTATCCAGCGGGACACGGAGCACTGATTTCGGCCGGGATGTCCGCAGCAGCGACGCGAAGGTGCCATCATCATTATCGTTATCCTCGAAGGATGTTTTGGAATTTCATAAACACAAACATGAGCCGGGAGGCAATAATAGGGAAAATAACGAGAGGGAAAACATAAGAGCAGTGGACATTTTAAGAAGGAATTTTGGTTCCACCATCAAAGATCCAGAAGACCTGGAGAAAGTAGGATTTGACATCAAACTGAACGACGTGGATCATGTAAAGGATGATGAAAGGATGCAATGTAGCACAAAAAGTCTCCAGCAAAACATGGAGAGCAACTCAGGATTGGGAGATCCTGATGGGAATCATCATATTGATTACAATACTGATTTGAAGAGTGGTGAAGATCCCAGCCATTCAAAAGAGCACGTTTACTGCACTGTATACTGTATTGCCAATGATAATTATAGGATACCTGTGGAGAAAACTGAGAAATCTGATCATGAAACTACATCATCATCGTCATCATCAGATGTGCTGGTTTTATCTCCCACCGACTTGCCAAATTCAGAGATGGACCATGAGCACTATCCAGAGCCCTACACAATCTCCGACCTGATGCTGTCTGGAATAAACAGCTCTTATAACACTGACAACAGTTTATCTGTTGTGTTAACATGTCGTATTTGTCTTGACGACAAACAAACCATTCCGCTACACTGTTGCAAAAATGCAGTTTGTGAAGAATGTCTGAAAAGATACATCATCTCGCAGGTATCCACATATGCATCTCAATGCAAGATTTCCTTTCTTTTCAGTATTGAATAAAATATGGTTTAATGGGATGTTCCTTTGTTTTGTCTGCAACCACCTTTAAAGTGGACCTAATATGCCTCAACATGCCAGCAATGAGAATCACATTTCCTAAAGCTGTGAAACTGCTATATCCTGGTGTAGTGATGGTAATACTGAATGATTACCATGTTTATGGTCTTCACAAGGTGCTACAACAAGCGTGTTTTGTTGGAAGATCACTTGTCAGTCAGCCTGACATTTGCTTTTTTTAATTTTGTTTGTCTTCTAATTATAGCACGTTTCTGTTTCTTAATGCAGAAGTTCTCCATTGTGTTTGTGAAAACGTTCTCAGACTGCCCTGTCCTGCTTTGGAGAAGTGATGCATTTCCTGTGTTGCTTAGACTGGCCCATGTGGTCATCACAGACTTGGAAATGTTAGTTTTAGTCATTTTCATACTCCCTTTGCCGCAGAGCAGAGGCCTTTATTGTGTAACATAGTACAGTCATGTCTGTGTGGTATAAAAAAGTATGACCATTTCTGAGTTCCTCAGAAAGATACATGACACACTGGCATGTGTTTAAACGAGTCTTGTCAGAGCTTTGGTTAAACGTAAAAAGAAACTTGTTTGTGTATTTAAACAAATATGGAATAGGCAGGGTCAACTATCCAACCATTTTTATCTTGACATTTGTTATTGGCGTTTTAATTTGCATGCTGTACTTTAGCCTGATATTGTCCTTGCTAAAAATCTCTTGAAAAAGTTACATCTTTTAAGTTAATGCCATTTTAAGCATTACTGCTATATAAGTTCAGATTGGCTGTTGATATTGATATTTTTTGGGTGTTTTGAGACATATTAAGTTTAAAACATTTACTAAATTTCTCAAGACCCATTTGATTGGACTCAGTCTAGCTGTTTTTGAACAGAAGAATGACCCCTTAAGGTCTTTTTTTACTGCTTTCAGCAGATGGTAGTAAAATATCTCAACTAGTGTGACTAGAATTGCAGTTGTATCTGAAGATTGCATACATTGAAAAGGTGGCCTAAGAAATGTGTCTGATCATGTCAGGTGAACCCCAAAATGTATAGGGTTGGGTGACTCAAAAAATGAAATTCTGTAGTTATTCACTCACCTAACTAACCTCGTTTTGCTTACTTTCTTCTATGCAACAAATAATGAAGTATTTTAAAGCATGTTATGGTTCAAACAGCCCCATTCTATGGGAGGAAAACACAGCAATTAACACACTGAATTAGATGTGATTTTAAATAGAAAGACTTAAATAGTATATTATTGTAAAACACTACAATAATTGTTAAAACACAGAATCTGTACCAAAAAGTACACTGCAGTTTACAACAGAAATTAATAATAGAGGTGGTAAAACAGCAAGCACTTGTAAGTACACAGTACACAGTTAAGATTACAGCTCTATATGTTTCACTTTCCAGTAGCTCAACCGGCATGGAATTGAATTTAGGGTGCGGAAGCCTTGGGTAGGAATGATGAAAGAGCTGAAAGATGAGAAATCAAAAAACAAGCTGAAAGGGCATGCTTGCGATTGCGTTTTTATGTCACATTTGCTTTTGTTCATACTGTCCTGTAGGTTTAGGTGTAGTGCAGATGGTAACTTATTTGAAAACGTCACAGAGCATTAGAGTTATAGCATCACTCAATGAACATTTTAAGTTTAAATGTACGTTCATCTGTTCTGGGGGAAAAAAATACTCTTTTAGAGCCACTGAGTGGACATTTCACATCGAATATGTCACAAAACATACATGGTGGTACGTATTTCGCATCTTGCGAAAAATATCTCACAGGTACGTTTTCATCATGAGACCAGGGGTGCGTTTCCCGTACAACTATGTAACTCACTGATTAACCTTAATAGTACGATGCAGTGTTGTGTAAACGAACTAGATAGTCATGACTGTTTCCCGAACACGGCCGCATCTCCGTCGTTAGGACCACATTAGTTCAACCTGAGTTCAACAATGTAGTGCTGTTGTTAATGACGTCACACGCTGTGGTGAAACTTATATTATTTAACTGATTAGAGATCTCTAAAATGCAGCTATATTGAACATGGCACCTGGTGACCAATGTACTATTTTTAGTTCCCTGTCATTTCACTTTGTGACGTTTGTAACGGCCACCTGATGTTTAACGCTGTTCATGTTATTGTGCCTTTAAATATGTTTTACTGTACCTTTGAATGCCGCTCCATGAACGCGCACGTACGGAGTGATGCTGTAGCTTCTTTTTCTTTGTTGCGTTGCCGGAGTGTTTTGTTACTCTTATGTGCTCGCTTTTTCACGTGTGTGGAAGGAGTGTGTTGGTGAAAACAACTATAAAGGCTCGTAAAACAACAAGTCGATCGCTTCGAGTTTTCTTTATTTTGCCTTGCATCTCATCCGGGAAGACTCTCCTCTCCGGTAGACGTTACACGTTTAATAAATCGCGTCATACTTCCTTTAGGAATTAATGCACGTCCGCATTATTCAAAAACGGCGCTTATAGAGGACGCACAAAATACATATAGATTAAAGTGCATTAATATTTAGATAGAATGGAAGATATAAAATGTACTGCATGTTAGATTACTTATTGTGCCCAAGACCATCATTTATTGACCCATATGTCTTACTAACAAGAAACTTTCTTCTGGTCGAGAGCTGTAGGTCTAACCACGTACGTTTGAGAAGCTGTTTGCGAATGCTCATTTGAACTATGGTTTCGGGAAACACCGAATCGTTTAACTATGTTTGTAACGACGGAATTTTGCCATAGTTGGAAATGCACGCCAGGTTGTTTTTATAGACACAACGTGACCTTGAACCCTAAACTAAAGATATATAGTTTTTAACATCTCTATGGAATGAAATACTGTAATATCAGGTTCTTAGAAAGAGGAAGAGGTCTAGAAAAGTTTTTTTTTCTACCCAGTGGCAGTGAGTCATGTCGCTGGCAAGGGGAGGAAGAACTTGTGCTGTAATTGATTGCTTAATCACTGAGCTCAGCCTCTCTGTGCCCTAATTACATTACATGACTGTTGGCTGGAAGGTCTGTGTGTGGTTTGCAGGCAACAGAAACTGATTTGCCCTTCTGGAGGGATCTTGTGGTCGTAATCGAGTAATGTTGGTTTGCCTGTTGCTCCTCTGTTCTCAAATCAGATTTATTGCCCCCATGAATGATCTCGGGGGTCAGGCAGAGGTTGATGTGATAATGATAGCCGTCCTTTGTGGCCAAAGATATTGGTCAGGTTTTGTCTCATTCATGCCCAAGCATTAATCTTAACCTGTTTAGCTGCCAGCCAAGACCTTTTTCTCGACTGTGTTCTGGAGTGAACGATTATTATGATGATGCTGCCAAAAAGAATTTTGTTGATATAGCCGCTTGCAGATAGATCGCCACTCCTCCCATTGTTGCAGCGTGTGTTTTGCTATTCATGGACATACTGTAAAAAGCTGATTACCTGTAAAACCTGTCTGTTTGAATTGTATCCAATGACAGCTTTACAGCTGTGTACAGCATCACAACAACGTGGTGTAATGCGTAAGCTCTTAGTTTTTGGTTCTGGCTATTTGAAAGCATGAAACTTTTTGTAAACATTGGGCACTAGATTTATATTTTACTTGAGAAATGATTAATTTATAAAGGGATAATCCACCCAAAAAGATCTTTCTATCACCCGCATGCCACCCTCATTGTCTTGTTTTGACGGCTTTATGGACCATTGCAACTTTCATCAAAATATCATCTTTCTTGTTCGGGTGAACTGTTCCTTTAACGTTTGAGTTTATGAGTTAAGTCTTCCCTTTTGTTGTATGATTCGAATTATCATTATGCACTTTTCTGCTCTTTGAAGGTGACATTCAGCAATCCTGCTTTTACTGCAATCATTTTAGGCTTGTGCGGTGCATGATTTTAAAAGCAATTTAGATAATAAGAATATATGAGATCAAATGAACGTTGTGAATATGGTTTGTAAGCAGATGAAAGGAAAGGGCCATCGGTTAATGCGCACTTTTACTGAAGAGAAATGGCGGGAGGTTTGCACTACAAAAGACTCATTTAAATAGCTAATATTTAACTTCGCCAAGCCACTGTTTCTCATTTCAGCCCTTTGTGTTGGGTTTGGCAAATGGGGTGGCTTGTCTAAATGTCAGGTGCCTATGGCAAGGGCGTTTGGTTCATTCTTAGGAGTAATATTTCAGAATGCTGGCTTGTATTGGGTTCATTAGTAGTTAACTTAGGAGATTTAAAGAGACTTAATATACAGGTTCAGTGTAAATATGGTGACATAATCAGTCTCATAATCTGAATGTTATGTATTAAGTGTTGTGTGTGTTTAAAACTGAAATCAGTATGAAATCATAACAGGATCTACAACTGTAATCTTTCATATAAAATTTATTAAAAATAATACATTTCATGTTGTGGATATGATAACATGATTATAGCTAAGTATAAATTGGCCTATAAACATGTAATAATCGGCCACCAACAACGTATGGTGTATGTCATCCAAGAAGTAATTTAAGGTTTGAGATCTACAAATTTGTTTAGATTTTTGTAGTTATTGGTATATTTTTAGCAGCACTGATGAATGAAGAGACGAATTCTCAGAGGTGTTTAATGTTTTGACAGTGTTTGGCTTGGTAAACTATTTCTGAGAGTCTTTTTAAATTCATTCCCTTTAAAGCAGCACTGCTACAGCCATTTGTATCAATTACATAGCCTTTGACAATAAAGTACAATTACTGCCAGACTTCAAAATGGCTCTAAGTAATGTTTCAATTATTATGCATAAACTGTGACTTCTTTAGTCTGTGCTATTTTTTGATTCTTGCTCTAAGTAAAAAAAGCAAAGCTTATTTTCAGCATCATGAATATATCAAGTTAAAAATAGTTTAGCAGTTTCTTATAAACATCCAAGATTCCTGCATTCCATTCCATTTTGTTGGGCCCCGTCCAGCTGTTTTTGAACCCAAGCATGCAGTTTGTGTGAACTCCTCCCGAAAAGACACAGTGTCTGTTGGACCCATCCTAATTATTCAGGCTTTCCTTAAGATAGACTAGTCATTCTGTTTTCTGTTCACACCAAGGAGGGTAACTATAAAAATAACAATAAAGATATACAGTAGTTCTAAAAATTGTTCTTAATATTAAAGTATAAAGTAAGTAAAATAACAGAGTCCACATCACAGCTATAACGATAAAGGGACAGACAAGCGATATTGTTGGAATTACTTTCAGATTTATTTTTCCAGTAAATAAACGATAAAAACATTGACACACAATCAGAATCAATCCTTCTATAATGAACTTGTAGTAGTTGAACTTATAAAAGTGACCCTGTTCAAAAGTTCACTTACTTACTTGTTTGTTCTGAACAGTTAAACGGCCCGCTGTTCTTTAGAAAAGTCTTAGAAAATTCTTTTAGAAAAGTGGTGCAAACTTTTGAACAGAATAAAGTTGTGCACGTTTTTCTTATTTTTTCATTTAGTACTGCCCTTCAGAAGCTACAGAAGATACTTGTTTCCTAAAAGACAAAATAAGTTAAATTTACCCTAGGATTCAAATACACAATAATGCTAAAAAAAAAGAATTTGTGGGAACAGAGGGATTTTTCTAAAGAACAGCAGACAGTTTAACTGTTCAGGATAAACAAGGGACTCATGAACAACTATCCCTAAACAAAAAAACAAACACAGCTGTGGATCATTCAAGTAACAATACAGTATTAACAATCAACCTTTGAACAGGGTCATATTTATAAATTCAACTGTTATTTTCTCTTGTGGACTATATGTTAACATCTTTTATGTGAAATATCTTATTCAGGTCAGTACTAAATAAAAAATAACATGCATTTTGTACAATCCCATTATTTTGGTAAAATAATTAACATTTTGCAAATGTTATGCAAGGTGTATTATAAAATTTTGACTTCAACTGTATTTAATATAATCAATTCAAAAAGTATAAAGTTATCTAAACAGCTATATGGTGCTGCATGGTAACAATTCTAATGAGTTTAAATGAGTATGAATGAGTCAAAATTAAATATTTTTCTTATGTAGGTTGCAAAATATTTTTCTTCTGTTGGACTAATGAAATTCCTTTTGTGTGACTGTTTATGAATTTTTGAACTCATAAATTGAAAGTGACACAGTTCCTAAATTCTTAATATTTATTCTTAATATTGCCCAACCCTGATGCACAGGAACTCAGTTTTACCAAGCCTTTTTTATTAATAGTCAGAAATGTTAAATGACAGAAAATGGCTGAAGGAGTGACAGGTGGTTTTCATAAACCTGTCTATCAACCTGTCTATTTCATAAACCTCTATCGAAGTTTTGGAGCACAGTATTTTGTATTGTACTAAAGGATTTGGTAAAATAATCATTTTTTTCTGTTGACAGGAACATTTACAGTTATATCTACATTGTCATTGTAAAAGCAGGATTTAAAAGGCACAGTACTGGAGTGATTCCTAAAAAGATTGGAAATGTCTCTGCTTTTGCATTTTTGCTTTGATGTACAGTATATGCCTATATATTTAGATTTTATATTTGATATGGAATCAGATTGTGTGAAGGAAACACTATATAATTTAGCTAGTTTAAGGTTAAACTTGCCCTTGTGTGTTTCACAGTTTTTTAAAGATGCACTTATGTATTCAAATACAGCTTGATGAAATGCAACGGAAAATGTCTAAATAAAACAATGCTTGTGGCAAAGTGCTCAAAAAATAGGTTGAGAGGTGATAAAACGGCCAAACATGTTTGTCTCAATGTTCTTGAGTCAAGTGGTGAAGCTGTAAAAAGGACTTTTCTTAGAAAGTTTTACCTGCTGCTTTGGCATTGAAAAAGTATTGGAGTGATTCCTAAAAAATGTAGAAATGTCTCTCTGCTTTTGCATTTTGGCTTTGATGTACAATGCAGTATATGCCTCAGTAGATTTAATAATTTATAGGGAATCAGATTGTGTGAAGGTTGGGTGAAAGATTTGTATAGTTGGTTTCACTGACCTTTCATAGGCTTGCAGAATAACCGAGCTGAAGTGTATGAATGTATAGAGTTTCTGCTAGACTAAATATTGCCTACAACTTACTGTAAATGAGATGTATGAGGCCTTAGATGAAAATATGTAATGCAGCGCTGAGATGAGGTGATGCAGGAAATTTGCTGAGAAAATGTTTGATTAGTTTTTTGTAGATGCTGTACTGAAAGTGTTTGGACATGCAGTTTACACCCTGAGTTGTAAACTCGCCATTCAGCTTTCTCATGGTTTCTCATGCGCTTTGTGTGTTGCGTATGCAGCATAGTTTTCTTAAAAGTCATCTAAGGACAGGACTGCTTATCTAGATTCGGTTAATCCGTACATGGTTAGTGCTAACATTAGAAACGAGATGTGAAAGATGAGTGCCACTGGCACACTTTCATATCTGTTCTGCACTTTTCCAACAGCAGTTTGTTTTACTGTTTACTGTAATAAATCTGATTTGTCCTTAACAGGCATGTGGCTGGTCTCAAAGAGTGAGTGTCAAATCCATCAAAAAGATATCTCCCCAAGAAGATAGCCCACCTCAAGAGGTGGTGCTGGTCAATCAGAAAACATGTCAAAGTTAATACAGGATGCCAGCGTGTGACATGGCAGGCTGAAAATCAGACTCTCCATCCATACTGAGAGGATTGTTCATGCCTGCCGTGGGTGCTGAGTGCCGGTATTGTGCTAGCTGTACGGTCGGCACATTAGCAGCAGGCTGACAGGTGTAAAAAGGACCGGTGGGTGGCCCTGGGGGAGTGCTAGCACTGCTGTCACCAGTTGGTGCCACGTACTCAGGTAAGGGCTCTCATGGGAGTGCCAGCTCTCATTAGGATCCCAAAGTAAACTCCAAGCACACCAGGCTCTCGGTATCTCACCTGCTGCGAGCACAATCAGCCACGAGAGCCCTTCTCTCAACATGAGCATTGTTAGTGCTGTTTACCAAGACCATCTTTCGCATTAGTCAGGTGCATCATTTAAAAATGACTCAAGCAGCGTCTCCAAACTAGCACAAGCCTGTTCTAGCACAAGTAAGGTAGGCTAAAGCTGTATCCAAAATGATGTACTATACATTATGCATTAATACTATGCACTATGTATTCAACCATCTAGTGCATGAGGTTTAAAAGTTTGTTTTGTGTACAGCAGCAACAGTTAAGTGCACCAAAGTCTTCAACATTCCACACTCATTTTGTGTGTGTGTGTGTGTGTGTGCATATTTTAATTACACTCAATGACATTTTCAGTGTGACTGACTATAAAATGAATAATAATAGTACACAAGTATGCAAATTGGGATGCACCTTAAAGGGACAGTTCACCCAAAAATGAAAATTACCCCATGATTTACTCACTCTCAAATAGGGCTGGGCGATATGATGGAATATATAGTTACCACGAAATAAAAAGGTTTTTTTATTTTTTTTATTTCATGTATACTGCGTATACACAATATACTATGTAAATAAGTGGCCATGGTTAGCTAGATCGAAGCGCTGAATTTATCAAAGAAACATGGAGAAAGACAAATTAACTGATTGAGAGGGTCCACAACGGATTTGATTTTCTAAATAGTTGTTAATAATGTGATTTTGTCGGAACAAAGGTGCAGCGCCCGGACCCGGTTTAGAAGAGGAAACAGGAAGCGTTATGAATTAAGCTTACTTGACTACAACCGTTCAAATATCAATGTCGTAATGAATAGAAATAGCCTTAAATAATGTATAGGGCTAGTTTTTAGCATCTATCCACCTCTTATGTGTACAGTACATTTTTACACACGGGAATACCATTCAACTTGGACGCGTATGCGTGCTTTGTTAAAGCGAATCTATCCTATACCTGAGGCAAAATTACTAAATACAGTTGAGGTCAAAAGTTTACATGAAAAAGTTTCTGAAAAAGTTTCAGAATCTGTAAAATGTTAATTATTTTACTAGAGATCATACAAAATGCATGTTGTTGTTTATTTAGTACTGACCCGAATTAGATATTTCACTGAAAATATGTCTACATATAGTCCACAAGAGAAAATAGTAGTTGAATTTATAAAAGTGATCCTGTTCAAAAGTTTGCATCCCCTTGATTCTTAATACTGTTTTTACCTGAATAATCCACATCTGTTTTTTTGTTTAGTGATAGTTGTTCATGAGTCCCTTGTTTGTCCTGAACAGTTAAACTGCCCACAAATCTTTAAAAAAACAAATCCTTAAGGTCAAGCATTTTTGTGTATTACAGAAGTTTCAAATGCTCCAGAAGGAAAAATGATGCATTAAGAGCTTTTGAACAGAATGAATATCATTTATGCAATAATATGCTATATATATATATATATATATATATATATATATAATTTTTTTTTTTTTTTTTTTTTTTTTTTTCATTTAGTACTGCCCAGAAGATAGTTACATTTCCCAGGAGACTAAATAAGTTAAATTTACTCTGATCTTCAAATTCAGAACGTTTTCATGCCCGGCTTAATGCATGTTTTTTTTTTTCTATCTGGAGCATCAGTGAGCATTTGAACTTTCTGTAATAGTTGCCCTCAGTGTGAAAAGATAAATCTCAAAAACATACAGTCATTATTGGAAAGGGTTCAAATACACAAAAATGCTGGAAAACTTAAGAATTTATGGGACCTGAAGGATTTTTCTGAAGAACAGCAGGCAGTTTAACTGTTCAGGACAAACAAGGCACTCATGAACAAATATCACTATACAACAACAACAACAACAAAAAAACACAGCTGTGGATCATTCAGGTAAGAACACAGTATTAATAATCACAAACGGGGTCATTTGTATAAATTCAACTATTATTTTCTCTTGTGGACTAGATGTAAACATCTTTTATGTGAAATATCTTATTCAGGTCACCAAATAAACAATAACATGCATTTTGTATTATCCCTCTTTATTTTGGTAAAATAATTAACATTTTGCAGATTCCGAAAGGGGGATGTAAACTTTTGACCTCAACTGTACTGAGAAAGCAACAACACATATTATATTTTTCTAACTCAGAACGATTGGATGCTGATTGGATCCAGCTGATAATAACCTCCTGTAATTCAATATGTCTCTCAAATTGAGGTTGAGGATGAAGACTAATGACGTGGTTATTAGGTGTGTATAATTTAAATAACAGTGTATACTGTATAATTAAGCTAGTTTCAGGTTCAACTTTCCCTAACATGTTTCTCAGTTTTTTAAAGATGCATTTATGTATTTAAAAAAGCTTCAAACAAAGTGCAATGGAAATGTCTAAATAATACAATGCATGTGGCAAAGTGGTCAAAAAACTGGTTGAGAGGTAATAAAGCGGCCAAACATGTCTGCCTAAATGACTTGTAGCTCAAGCAAAGCACACCGGCACCACCCCTACAAAATATTCTTTTTAAATCTAGCTGACTAAATGACTAATCATCTGCTGTATGACTAGTCAATTGTTGTGACTCATCACTAAAAGTAACTCTTGTTCTGTGACACACTTACAGGATTAACCCTAACTCAAGAGCTTCCACATAAAAGGGTTATTGGTTTCAATCCATTACCATATTTTAGTGATAGTGGTAGTAACTGTGGGTGGTAATTGTTATCACTCTTTTCTGGTGCTCACATTATGACAGATAGAATCCAGTCTGGTCTATTTTGGTCCAGAATGCATTGCTTCCAGATGTAATGGCAGATTTTGTTTCAGCTGATTTGTAACTAGCCAAGACTTGCTTGATTTTACAGAAGTCTATTGACCAGTCTCTCTTATTGTCACTTCTGATAATGTCCCAGTTGATATCCCAGCATAAAAATAAGAGGGCGTAGAGTAGATTAGTTCTCGCAATGGAAATGTTTTGTAATCCTGTCGTCCCAGAGGGGGGATGAAGGAAGATGGGTGGGGAACCAGAGGCGGGACGTACAGTACAGTAATCCTGTCACAGGGGGGTGGCGATAGCCATAGTCCCACAGCTGTAGGACTACACCAAAGCCCTGTTATGTGAACAATGAGAATGAAATGGATCTCACTGATCCATGAGAACTGCTAGGAGTCTGGCAAAGGTCATTTAACACAAATCCATTTATCAACAAATCATACCGCATTCAGCCAGTGCAAACTAGCCCCTAGGGTTCGTTCCTTCCCGCTGAGCCCTCTTCAGTCACGTATTACCGTACTTCAGTGATTGTTTGAGAAGGTGACGTTGATCGTTGACTTGCTGCTTGTACAGTGGCTATTTGAGTTGCTTGTGTACACAGATCATTTGGACCTCCTGCTGCTTCTGTCCTCACTTGTAATCACCGATTAAAATACACCATTTCCAAGAACACTAAATCACACTCCACACGTCACTGTACAGTTAACAGATTTCAAAGAGAGTGGATTACATATTTAAACTGCAAATAGGGTTCATGCAAAGGTTTACCACTGCATTAATGCTGCGGTCTTTTAACGTATTTGCCTGATTGCATGTTTTGTTAAGGTTCACGTGGGTCGGGCACACTTGGTGTGTCCCATTACAGAATGCAGTGGTTTCTTGGAGGAGAGCTTGGTGATTTCAAACCTGTCCAGTGAAGAGCTGGCCAAATACAAGTACTTCTTGGAGCTGAGCAGACTGGATTCCAGCACGAAACCGTGTCCCCAGTGCAGCCTGTTTACTTCCCTGAAGGGTCATAGCCAACAGACGACCACCAAGAGTGAACAGAAGTATAAGGTCTGGTTTTTCTCATGTTGTTTGTTCTGTAATTAAAGAGATAGTTCACCCAAAAAATAAAATTCTGTCATTAATTACTCAGCATCATGTTCCAAACCCCTTTGTACATCATCAACAAAATAAGATATGTTTTTTCTGAACTTCAAGAGCTGCATAGACAGCAATGCAACTGACACATTCAAGGCCCAGAAATGTACCAAAGACATAATTAAAATAGTCTATGTGACATCAGTGGTTGAACCGTAATGCACACAAGAAGTATTCTTGTAACTTTATAAAATTCCAGTCGAACCACTGATGTCATATGGACTATTTTACCGATGTCTACTACCTTTCTGGGCAACGTGGTAGTTGCGTTGCTGTCTATGCAGGCTCAAAGGCTTTCCGATTTCATGAAATTTCTTAATTTGTGTTCCAAAGATGAACCGAAGGTCTTATGGGTTTGGAATGACATGAGGGTGAGTAATTACTCACAGAATTGTAATTTTTGAGTGAACTAACCCTTTAAAAACATTACAATATGGAATTATTGTCTAAGTTTTTTGCCAAAGGCTTTCTTGAGTAAGCAAACTGTCTGTCTGTCTCTTCAAATATTCCACACAGATTCAGTGCACAAAGTGCCAGTTTGTCTGGTGTTTTAAATGCCACTCGCCCTGGCATGAAGGCCTAAAGTGTCGAGACTACAGGAAAGGAGACAAACTGTTGCGTCACTGGGCCAGTGTCATCGAACATGGCCAGAGGAACGCTCAGAAGTGTCCACGTTGCAAGGTAATAAACATGCTCTACAAAAATGCTCTGTACATATAATAAAAAAAAATAAGCAAAGAAATAATTCTCACTGACCACAAATGTTTGAATGGTAGTGCAGGTCATTTACATATAGTCTTGGTAATTTTTACAATTATGTTCAATGTCAACATGAGTGATATATAATTTAAAATATTTAATCAGTTCATATTAATTTAATGCAGTAAACAACTTGATTCTAACTTTTTATATTAGCTGTTGCATTACCTAATGTCAATAGAACCTTTATGTAAAGTCTGACTGAAGTCTTAAATGTACAGTAGCAACAACAAGCCTTCTTATTAAAGGTATATTTCACCCAAAACTGAAAATTCACCCTTGTGTCATTCCAAACTTGTTAGAACTTTGTTCAGTTTTTGGAACACAAATTGAAATGTTTTTGATAAAATCTGAGAACTTTCTGACCCTGCATAGATAGCAGTGCAACAACATGTGATAGTGATAGTCCATGTGACATCAGTGGTTCAATTTCATTGCGTATCGATGTCCTTACTACCTTTCTGCGCTTTGAACGTGGAAGTACCTTTTCATCAAACATATCACCGAAGATGAAGAAGGTCCTATGAGTTTGGAATGACTTGAGGGCGAGTAAATGATGACAGAATTTTAATTTTTTTGGTGAACTATCCCTTTAATTTTAATTAAAGAGAGAGGTTGGAAAACTTCAGTTGAGTTGTAAGTGCAAGAAACTTTATTAGCCTTTGGGGGAGAAATAAAATGCAATGTAAAATATGGCCCATATAAATTAATAGGAGTTATGTAGTTCAGATAAACAGAGTCAGTCATTGTAAAAACTGAATGTTCCCGTCTGAGATAGTGAAGAAGGATTGTGTTTATTGTGTGTTTTACTTTTCCTTTCCTACTGTCTAACTTTAATTATGGTCTTGGGAAACATGGCATTCCAGTCATAAGACGTCATAAGACTGGGGTCTAGGCAAAATGATCCTGAATTAAAGTTCGCTCGAGATCATTTTCTCTCCACTGACACAATTTCCAGAGATCAGCAAGTTGCCGTTTTCCATCAAGACATGTGCGTTCTTGGTGCTTTGGAGGATACATCATTACACAAGTGTTTGGCATAGTGCGCATACCTGAGCCAGATACCTGAGGGCTTAGCAAAGATCTTTCCGTTGAGAAACTTCCCTTTCTGAACGAGTTTCTCAACCCATAACTAAGAAGTGCATTATTTGCTGGAATAATTGCTGTGTAATCATTGCATATTATCATTTTGTGAGCTTTAGACTTTCACTAATTGAACATGTCAGTCACTGTCCCAGATTCAAGAAAATCTGACCCACTAGCTTACACAATTGAGTAGAAAAGTGAAAAAAAAATGAAGTGAATTGATTACTCATTGGCAATTTATTTATTTTCCATACCAACAGATTCACATTCAGAGAACGGAGGGCTGTGATCACATGACCTGCACACAATGCAACACAAACTTTTGTTATCGATGCGGGGAGAAGTATAGGCATCTGCGCTTCTTTGGGGACCACACCTCCAACCTGAGTGTGTTTGGATGCAAGTACCGCTACCTGCCTGAGAAACCCCATCTGCGCCGGCTGGTCCGAGGCTCTGTTTGTAGTAAGTGTGCATAAGCAGAGGACACAATTTGATTTAAGTTCTTTTGAAATACTAGTAGGGCCCTATAAAATCTGTTTTATTTTTTCCCAAATTCCGTTTTTCTTCCGTTGAAATTTTTCTAGACTCTGTTTTAATGGTTAAATTAAAAAAAAATATATATGTAATTATTTGAAATTGTCAAACTATGGAACTTATTAAATTTAACAGCAATTTATTAGAAGTTTAACAAAAATTACAATTTATTTTTTACCAAATTCTGTTTTTCATGAATTTTAATAAACAAAAGCATCTCCAATGATTTGATTTAATAAAAATATAATTAATTATTATTTTATTTCTTTTTGTTCAGAAATACTGGGTTTTATATATTTTTCTGGTGAATATTCCTTTAAAAAAATTTTTTTTAGAACTATCATAAAATTTAGTAATATGTATTTCTGTCACCATTTCTTCAAGTAAAACCAAACTTTTATTTTGATGGGTTGCTGCAAAGGCCTTTAAGTTTCTGTTTGTATATGATATGACAAAATGGTAAAATGCTCATGAAGTGACTCTCAGAGCAGTTCTAGAGATTATGTTTGTGTTCATGTACTCACCTGCATGCTTCAGTATGTGTGTAGTAAACAAAACCGTGCGTCTGCACCATTCATTCACACAGAGACACGCAGAACATGCAGGATTTATAATGAAATACTATTTTTGCAGCTTAATATCCATGGTCGCTAGTCCATATCGTGTTTTGATTTAAGTGTACTGACCAACTTTCAATTGATTCATCCAAAATTTAGCAAATATCGTGACATTCCGCATTATTCAGTGAATTACATTTTAATGACTGGATTCCGTCCATGTTTTTTCGCATCACGGAAATCATAGGGCCCTTGGAAACATAACATTGGTTTATCTTGAGCTTTCTTGTCCATTTGTTATCATAATGTGCTTTTAGGTGCTCTGATAATGTGCTTGTTTCCAATATGCAAGTATTTTACTGTTTATACAGTTTAAGTCAAAAGTTTACATACACCTTGCATAATCTGCAAAATGTTTGTTTTTATTATTTTGCCAAAATACAAAATGCATGTTATTTTTCATTTAGTACTGACCTGAATAATATATTTCACATAAAAGACGTTTAACATATAGTCCACGAGAAAAAAATATTCATAAAAATGACTGTTCAAAAGTACGGTTGATTCTGAATACTGTGCTGTTAACTGAATGATCCACATCTGTGTGTTTTTTTTTTTTTGTTTTTTTTTTTGTTTAGTGATAGTTGTTCATTAGTCCCTTGTTAGTCCTGAAAAGTTAAACTGCCTGCTGGTCTTCAGAAAAATCCTTCAGGTCCCACAAATTCTTTGCTTTTTCAGCATTTTTGTATATATGAACTCTTTCAACAATCACTGATGCTTCAGAAGAAAAAAATGATGCATTAAGCTTTCTGAATTTGAAGATCAGGGTAAATGTAAATGGGAAACAGGTAACTATCTTCTGTAGCTTCTGAAGAGCAGTACTAAATGAAAAAAATATATATTATATTTAAGCAAAATAAGAAAAATGTACACATTCTCATTCCGTTCATGCATTGTTTTTTCATTCTGAAGCATCAGTGAGCATTTGAATCTTCTGTAATAGTTGCGTATGAGTCCCTCAGTTGTCCTCAGTGTGAAAAGATGAATCTCAAAATCATACAGTATCTGTAACCCCTGCACTTCTATTGATGCTGATGAAATACGAGTTCACTTCTAGGTTATATCACAAAACAAAGTGTCCTGACGCAACTAGAGCACCTAAAAGAACAGTTTACACTATTTCAGACCATGCTAGTTTACAACACCCTGATAAACACCAGTTGGTAATGGCACAGAGATATGACTGACTCAATGATCTGCTTTTAGTTTGCGTATCTGTGTATGTTTTACATGAGCCGGCATTTGTGTGGTGTCCTCAGGCTAGTGCAACGAACCGTAGTATAATACCCAGCATCTATACATCTCAGACACAAGTGTTTGGTCTACAAGTCACAGGGTTCACTTTAACCGACTGACTTGCTGAGAAAGACAAATGCACTCCATCTATTTCTCTTTAGTCCAGCAGTAGATAAGAATTCTAAATGTGTTTGTTTTTGTGAGCCTGAATGCTTTTCTGTTGCTCGTTTCACAGTGAGTAAAGTGCTGGTGGCTCCAGTGGTCATTGTCCTCGTTGTGGTTGTTGGAGCTCTGGCTTTGGTCATAGGTAAGGATTGTGTAACACTTCCTGTATCTCACAAAGCCTGTCAGCAAAATGCCTGGATTATATTTCACCCCAAATTAAAAGGAAAAAAAGATTATATAAATATATTTGCTTTTATCGTTAAGACCCTTTCTCAGTTCTGTAGTGAAAATATAAATGTGGTTGTGACATAAAATACAAATGCAGTGAAATGCAGCATTTTATTCAAAATTTAAAATGATGGAAAGGCAGTATGGCTGATTTAGGCATATCATTAAACTATCATTCACAAGAAATTTGTATTTTCTATTTTATAGAAAGTAATTATTTATATGCATCTTGGCAATATTGTTTTATTTATTCATTTATTTATGTATTTATATATTAATTTAATGTTTGTTTTTGTTCAGTATATAACAGTAATGAGACTCACTTAATCTCTAATAAGAAAATTACATAAAAAAATTATGTATATGTATTTTTTTATTTTATTTATTTATTTTTGAAAAACTGACATTTCTGACATTCATCAGAAATGTACAGGAATTAGGAAGTTGAGGAGAAGTGCGCAATACTAAAAAACTTTCATGGTCCTAAAAATAAGAAATAATCCATATAATCATGAAAATAAAATTGAAGATAGGACAATAAATCCCACAAAAATGAATAAATAAATAAACAAATATATATATATATATATATATATATATATATATATATATACAAATAAAAATAAAAATAAAATAAAATATGAGATCCAAAATGACACCACTTTTGAAAATGCCATTTTGAATGTCTCTTATTTAATATTTCAATTTAAATTAGTTTACTGTTAATGCTAATATATATATATATATATATATATAAGATGCTTATTTAAAAAAGGTTATATATTATATATATTTTTTATTATTTTATTTAATTTTTTAATTTTAATTTATTATTTATTTAATTTTTATTCAAACTATTTGTATTATTACAAATTATTATCAGCATAATATTTAGAGTGAAAATAAATGAAATGTAATTAAAACTTTACATTAATTTAAATTCTCAAATTACTATTTTACTAATGATTACTAAATTACTAATTAGTAATGATTAAAACATTTCCTAACTTATTTTTTTTATTTTTAATGCTAATATATATATATATATATATATATATATATATGTTAATATTTAAAACAATAAAAAAAAATGTTACTATATACATACACACACACACACACACACTCACTCACACACACACACACACACCGTTTTTATATATTAATTGAACATTACATTAAAAATTCTAAAACAAATATATATAATCATGAAAATAAAATTGAAGATAGTACAACAAAATAAAATATAATATTAAATACAATAAACTAAATAAAAATAAATATATTTTTTTCTTTTTTTATGTAACAGTGGTTTACTGAACAATAGATTTGTCTTTATTAAAAAGACTGTCATTACAGCAACCGACTCTTCTGCAGTTTATGGTTGTGCTGTAAATGCAGAAGAGATTTCTTCTTCCGTTTCTGGATGCAAAATATTGTAGTAAAATGTATGTTTTAGTCAGAATTATTGCACTCCCAAACATGTACCTTCCAAAAAGTGTTTCTACAAAAAGAAAACTATATTCATTTGGTACGCTGAACCAAAAGACCTGTACCGAAATTGTATGCATATATGTGTGTACACTGAAATTGGTTCAGTTTTATATATGTTTTCTTATATTTATATTACTTTAAGCTGCGATTGTATGGTTAGATGAGTTTCTTCCTTTCAAATTCGTTGCAGTGTGACTGAGCTGTCCTGTGTTGTGACTGATCTCTCCGCAGGCTTGTTTGCTTTGCCTATCTACTACATCTGTAAGAGGAGGAGGAAGCGGTCACAGGGGTCGGGCCGCTGGCTGTGCTGATTCAGCTTCGGTCATCCTGCTCAGGACCTGGACACACAAACACACACCCTAAAAATAGCCCTGGGTGCCAAGTGACCGAACACTGGCCACTTAGATACAACAATCACAACGTGCAGTTTTCCTGTTCGCTGCATCTTGTGAATATCCTCAATTGCACAGTGACCCTTTCCTCCACGTGGCGTCTTTGGCATCGTGATCAAAGTCTAATTGAGGAGATTCTGTTTTTGGAATGTTTTATTTATAACCCCTGAACGGATTTGAATTCACTTCGTTTTTAGAAATGGAACTATAGACTGATAATAATTTCCTGCAGGATGCATAATGCAATGGAGCCACACAGCGTGAATGAATTTGTCCTTGAGTCTATTTATGACGTGCATCAGATGTTCTAATCTGTAAGCGTTTAGTGCTTGATGATGGTGAGTTGATGAATTAATGTCTGTCCCTCTTGATCCCCTCACTGTTCTTCCCTCCCCTTCATGCTGTGCCAACATCCGCAGGAATTTGCATGATCAACAAAACCACGTTTCTATCTACTGCGCTGTGGAAAACAAAGGGCCCAGAATTACAGGGGACCTGCAGCTCCACGCCAAGACATGTAGGTCATCTAGGTCATGTAAATCAGTACTGGGTCATAGAAAAGTGTTCAAGCTCTGTGTTTGCACAAATCTAAAGCTGTAAACCAAACACAAAATACACTGTGGGGTCCAAAACTCTGAGACCACTTTTGAAAATGCCATTTTGAAATCCTCAAATGTAATATTTACATTTGAATTATTTCTCTGCAGTTGTTATGCTGATAATATCATTTGCAATTAAAAAACATTTAGGATTTCCTTTTTTATGTTAATATGATTTTTCAAAAATGAAAAATATAAAAATGTTTTAGATTTTTTATTTTCCTTATTTTAGAATATTTTTTAATTGTAAATTGTATAAATATTGATTAAGTTTGAATTATATGTATATAATTCACATTTGATCAATTTATATAAATATAAATAATTAAAAATTAAATTAGAAAAATCGTAAATGTTTCTTTTATTACAAATGATATTATCAGCATAACAATTAGAGTGAAAAGACATTAATGAAATTAAAACTTTACATAAATTGAAATGTTTTATTCAAATATTCACTGCAACTGTTATGCTGATAATATAATTTGCAATGTATATGTTGTCATAGAAACATTTTAGAGTTTTCTAACTTAACTTTTAATCTTTTTTTAATTGATTAAAATTGATAACATTAGAATTTATATATATATATATATATATGCTATTTGGGATCAGTTTTTGATTAGTAAGACTTTTTTATGTTTTTTTAAAGAAGTACCTTTCAAAAAATCATTTATTTGATACAGATAAGAAGAAATTATTATGAAATATTATTGCAGTTTGAAATAGCAGTTTTCTGTTGTAATATATTTTAAAATATCATTTATTTCTGTGTTGTAAATCTGAATTTTTATCAGCCATTACTCAAGTATTCAGTGTCACACGGTCCTTCAGAAATCATTTTAATATGCAAATTTATTATCTATGTTGGAAACTGTTGTGCTGTTAATGTGACACTGAAGACTGGAGTAATGATGCTGAAAATTCAGTTTTGTATTACAAGAATAATTTCTACTTTAAAATATATTAAAATAGAAAACCACCATTTTAAATTGCAATAATATTTCACAATATTCCTGTTTTTTCTGAATTTTCAATCAGATAAACAGCCTTGATGAGCAGAAAAGACTTCTTCAAAAAATATTAAAAAATCTTGCTGATCCCAAACTTTTGAGTGTGTGTGTGTGTGTGTGTGTGTGTGTATGTGTATATATATATTATTACAAATTATATTATTAGCAGATTATCTAACTATCTATCTATATAGATAAAAGATCTGAAAAATCTTAAATGTTTTTATTCATTTCTAATAATAAAAACATTTCAGATTTTCAGGTAATTTTATTAATTTATTTATTATTTAATTATATTATCAGCATAGTGCAGAGAAATTAAACCTTTTACATTCTCAAATTTAATATTTACATTAAAGTTAGTTCACTGCAGTTACTATAGCTAGCTAGGAATATAATTTGTCATAATAAAAAAAACATGTTTAAATGTAAAAAAATATATACAATTTATTATGTGTGTGTATACACACACAATAAAATTGTATATTAAATTATAATATACATAATTTTATAATATATAAAAAATACTATATATACATATACAAAAAATTAATCAAAGTTCATTGAAATTAATGGGTTTTTTTTATAACAAATTAAATTATCAGCATAACAATTTAAATAAAAACTTGCATGAATTTAGCCATATTTTAATAGTATATTTTAGTAGATCCACTTTGTTTTCAACTCAACCTGAAATCAAAATCCACCCTGTTTACTTTCTTCATGCATATTCAGTATCATTTTGTGAGCAATTCATCTTTGCATGTGATTTCTGGGGAAAAACAGTAAATCCTGTTTATGTTATCGATCATGAGTTGAGAATGATCCAAAGAACTTCTCATCAACATCACATGAGTACACATGATTAGTATCAGAAATTCGTGACCTAGAACTGAAGAACTGGTAACGATATTTCATTTTAAAGTCATAATGTTGATTTTAGAAGTCTCAGACTTTTTCAACCCCACATGGAAATGTAGTGCATGCCTTACACCTTGAACAAACTGCTGGATGCGTACCATTTTTTTTACTAGAGTGTATATTATGAGTGTATCTTAACTGAAAGGCCATAATGTGGAAACTTTGACATTCATCTGTAGTATATTTTAGCTTTGCACATGCACACTGAGATGTAGCCACTGAGCGGCACAATGCTCAAGACTATCAGCCCAATAGGTCCCTGCTGTATATTGCACAGTGGTATAGATTCATATCCACTGTAATCCATGTGTTGGGTTTATTTCAATCTCATGCTGTTACAAAAACCGAATACTGTAGCATGTCAACAAGTATATAATCTTCACCATTAGACATAGTATATTGCAATGAAATTTAAACAAAAGGCAACCCCTAAAGTCCAATGCCTGTCCCATGTGTTGATTTGAGCTAGCCATTTAATACTCAAACAAAGGCTGGTCTGGCGGAAAGCCAAAAAGAAAGCACAGCAGGAAAGGTTGTCACCATAGCAACATTGTCAGGAATATGAGTATTAAGGCTTGGTCTGATACTCATTTGGGAAATGCCCTATTCAAAATCATCAATGTAATTCCACCTAATTCAACTCTGGTTATAAGTGGTTGCCAGGTATCATTTCAAAGCAGACATCGATTGGAATTTGGAGACAATCAATTATGAAGATGCACTCAGGCCGGTAGTGAACGCCACTGTTATTCTCAGGGAGAATTTCGTCACATCTACTACACACTGCTTTATCACTCCAGTGCAGATAACTGAATTATCTGTATCTATATTTTGAGAAAAACACAACAGAAATAAGTCAGAATGTTAGCTTGGGCTGTTGACATGCTAACATTATAAACTGAAAACGTTAACTGCCACTGTTGTGGTGTTGTTTTAATTTTTTCTCCAGAGACGGTGCCTTTTATCAATGGGATTGAACTTAACTCATAGTGAATGAGTTTATTTTGTATTTTGAGAGCACATCTGCTGTGATTGATTTCCAAAGACCTGTAATATTTGATTCCCTAATTATACTGTAATATGTGTCTGAATCTATACCACAACACCTGTGTTACATTTGTTTTCTTTTTTTTTAAATGCACACTGTGTTTTTTTATTATTATTATTGTTACATTTGCTGCTGCACTTTATTTTCAGATTTAAAGAGTCAATTCAGGCCTGCAGACAGCAAATATATGTCTTTATCATATTTAATTAAGAATTAAAAGGAGCTGCCAACATTTTGTCTCACTTGGCTTTTAATTAGTGGTGTTTACTAAGAAAAAAAAGCAGTGTTATAATTGCTCATACTCAAGGTTAGAGATCTGAGGGGGAAAAAAACTAACTGTATTATATTTCAGCATGTATCCCATGCTAACTATTTGTGCTATAGATTCACTACTGTTTAGGGTCAGTAGTTAGTGCCCGAGCGATGGTGCAAGGACCCTGTTGGAATTGCTCAGTTTATTCTCCTTCTCCGAAATGAATTGTATTTTTGAGGGCCTAAACATGCTTGAAAACTCATTAAACTTTGCACAGGTCAAAAGTGGTGAAAATTTACGTCCGATATTGGTTTCAGAAGTGGGTGTGTTAAAATGGCTTGATAGCATCACCTATACACCTTTACATACATGTACGTAATTCAGTAGACACATGTAACTCACCAATACCTACAAAAATGCCCTCCGGTACGAAGGAAGTCTGTTATTTTTTTATTTATTTGGCAGTTTTTGTGCCGTTTTTGCCATTTTCATGCATATTTAAGCATACTCCTCCTAGAGATTTAAACCGATCAACACCAAATTTGGTCAGTGTAATCTAAAGCACGTTACGTTAAATTGTGAAAATCTTGAGTTTTTGTTGAAAGGTGTGTCTGTGGCAACCTGACAAATTTCAGTGTTTCAAAATGAAACAGGAAATTGTTATAATTCAGGCATACAATGACCGATCTGCACAAAATTCTCCTATTTGATCAAAAATTCTTATATTTTTAAAATTCTAAACTCAAATCATTGACTTCCGGCAACGTCCGTACGCACGTTCGCGTTAGTCGAGATCCAGCTTCTTCGTTGACCTCTGACTCGATGTTCGACGTAAGCCGCACTGGTAGTCTAAGCTCTGGTGAGAATAAACAAACGATGATAGAGCAATACTAAACGCTGGTAACAAATGAAAAGTCGAAAATGAAAAGTTAAAAAAATGACAGCGGATTTCAGTGTAAGAGAAGAAGAGCTTGAGTTTTTCTGCACAGCCTTATTTGTTTGAACTGGAGTAACACCGACCAGGAACTCAACTCGCAAACACGCATACGACCATTGCCGGAAGTCAGTGATTTGAGTTTATAATTTTAAAAACAGAAATATTTTTGTTATATATGCTCTTTTTGGAACTTCAAAATCTTGGCTACTATCCACCACCATTATAAAGCTTGGAAGAACCAGGATAAATTTTAAAACAACTCAGACTGGGTTCATTTGGAAAGAGAAAGTCAAATACACCTAGGATGGCTTGAGGGTAAGTAATTTATGGGGAAATTTTCATTTTTGAATGAACTATTCCTTTAAGACTTTAAATTCTATTTTTTAAAATATAAATATGTTTAAATATGTCATTAACAACTAGTTGTTCAGTTTAGTTCCGTACACACCATAAAATTTCTGTAAATGCGATTGTCACTAGCTGTATTTTTCGGGAGTTAATGCGGTTGTCACTCCCGTATTTTACTGAATTATGGGTGTACAGAACGTGATTAAGGATTACAAAAGTGAACTAACAACCAAATTTAGCTGCACTGTGTACTTGGCCTATTCACTACAATACAGGAGTGACAACCCCTAAAATCTGCATTTCAGACATCCCATTCGATTTGCCCCAAACTTCACCCATTTTTTAAGAGTCCTGGCCTGAACACGTCTGAAGACTAATATTCTGCTATAATCATAGCGCCACATTCTGGCAACAGGAAATTACTTGTATTACACTAACTTAAACATGCATTGTTTAATCTGCACCAAACTTCATGTTTGATCAAAGGCCTGGCTTGAAGACATCCACATGCCAATATTCAGTCATAGTCATAGCACCACCAGCTGGCAGAAGGAAGTTTGGCATATATAAATGACATATTCCTCCTATATTTACCACTCTAAATCCATATTGCTCACTGTTCGCATGACAGTTTTAAATAAATGCTGTTCTTTTGAACTTTTCATTCATCAAAGAATCCTAAATGGGTCATGGTTTCCACAAAAATATTGAGCAGAACAACTGAACAGAACAACAACAGAACATTAATAATAGTGTTTCTTAAGCATGATATCAGCATATCATAATGATTTCTGAAGGACAGGACACTGAAAACTGGAACAATGACTGCTGAAACTTCAGCTTCGCATCAGAGGAATAAATGACATTTTAAAATATATTAAAATAGGAAAGGTTATTTTAAATTGTAATAATATTTCATAATATTACTGATTTTACTGTATTTTAGTCACAAAAAAAAAATGCAGCCTTGTTAGGATAAATCCAACCACAAACTTTAAAAAAGTTAATCTTTTACCATGCCACAATAATTAATTCTAATTATTTTAGCTAATACGGTAAAGCCAGATAAACAAATTGACGAGTTTATCTACTAGCAAAATCATACTGCAGGTAGGTATAGCTGACTGAGTGACCTACATTTACATCAAGGAAGCGTGGTGACAGCGGTCACTGCTGAATGACGGCTTACTGCTGTGATTTGCATGTGCAGCAAGATAAAATATGCAAGTCTGACCACACGTTGGAGTAAAATAAGTATTGTCTTTCTTTTTCTCATCTACAGAGCTGTTGTCCCTCTCATTATGTGGTCTGGGCGCAGCTGTCAGCTGAACTAGCAGCTGTCGCTAGCTAAGTTTAGAAACGTCACCCGAATGGCAGGCTACTTGCTTTTACAATGATACACATGAAAACACATTTTGATATAGTGAATGTCATCATGCTGACTTCCTCATGTCATTCCAAACCTGTACAGAGTGTTTTCACTATGAGTCGTCAATCTGCTATATTGGCAGCACTGAACATAAACAATGCCACTGAACAAATTTTCAAAACATTCCTGATTATTCCTGCTGAAAATGGTCAATTATTGTAATGTTTTGGGTTGTACTAATCGGTCAGACCAGGAAAAACATTTGGAGTACTATAGACTGCCAAAAGTTACAACAAATCAAGAAGAGTAGTGCAAAAACTGTCTGAGGAACAAAAGGCGTTTGTGCTTGGCCAAACTGAACCAGAATTTCCAGGGCAAGAATCTTGACAACATTTGTGTTTGTTCTTATCATTTCCAGTCAAGTAGGTGAAATATTAGGCTAATATCTTAATTAATATTGCTCATCATCTATTAACTTTAGTTCGTCAAAATATTGCGCCCTTTCCTGCTTCCACATGTTTTTCCTGTGGTTTAGACAGCATAAATTAGCAAAACAATGTATTCAGTAGTACATTAACAGTGCAATCCATGCTGTTGTGTATATGTGAGCTTCGCCAATATGACCGCACATCCGGGTCACTAACCAAATCGTGACGCAAGTGCAAAACATTTACAACAGTAAATAAGAACCCCTTTAAGTCAAAGACTGATATCCTTATCTGCCTAGTGACAATGTTGTGCAATTTTGAGCATCTTCCGTTAGAATATCATTTTTATCCATAAGTGAAGATCTCAATCTGGACACAGAGGATCCCAAACCCATGTGTGGTCCAACATCAGCAAGCAGAGATTACAACTTGTGTTACATGAGTCATGATTTCCTCAGGTTTCCTTCTTTGTCCCTCCCTGCTGGTAGTCTCTGATAATGCACATTCCAGTCAGATCAATTTCCTGCCTGTCTAAGCACTTTGTTAGAGGTTTACTGGCCGAAGAGCTGCTTCCTGAGGTCAGCTGACTGACTGACATCCTGTTGACACCAGCTACCCCACTGCTCCACCACTGTAACAGGCTCTAATGGCAGTGCAGGGCAATGAAGAATGACAACAAATATCAATCTCTGTCAGTTTAATACAATAAAAGCGTGACTCACATGGTGGTACTGCAAATATTATCTTATCAATATGAACTTACCGATGCTTAACTTATCAGTAGCTTTGGATAAAGTGTAATTAATTAAGATATTACCACAATGCTGATGATACACAAAATGTTGCTGTCAACGGGCAGCCAGGTAAGATACAGGGCCCAATTTTTACCCATTCAAAATTTGTTACCCATTCTCAATGGGAAATTGCCCAAACAACATTGCTGCTGCTAAAAAAAAAAAAAAAAACATTGATCAAAAAGTTGCCCAGTGTATCATCAGCATAATATTTCACCTGCCTGACTGGAAATTATAAAAACAAACACAAATTATATCAAGGTTCTTGCCCTGAAATTCGTGGTTCAGTTTGACCAACCACAAACACCTTCGTTCCTCAGACAGTCTTTTGCACTCTTCTTCTTGATTTGTTATAACGTTTGGCAGTCTATAGTACTCTAAATGTTTTTCCCAGTCAGACCAAGTAGTAGGCCCAAAACATGACAATAATTGACCATTTTCAGCAGCAATAATCAAAAAAAATTGCGAGTTACGTTCAGTTCAGTGGTATTGTTTACATTCTGTGCCGCCAATATGAAAAATAATTGTATTAAGTTTTTCAAATACACTGTTTTAAAAATAAAAGTATTTTTATAGGCAAAACCTCACAGCAAAAAAAGTTACATTTATCCATAAAATGCCATGAAAATCTTCTCTCGTCAAAATCTTGTTGGATCTCTCTGCTGCTTTTGATACGGCTAACCACCAAATCCTCCTGTCAACCCTACTGGCAAATCTCAGAAACTGCACTCCAGTGGTTTGAGTCTTACTCCTCAGATAGGTCCTTCAAGGTATCTTGGAGAGGTGAGGTGTCCAAGTCGCAACATCTAACTACTGGAGTGCCTCAAGGCTCTGTTCTTGGTCCACTTCTCTTCTCTGTCTACATGGCATCACTAGGTTCTGTCATTCAGAAACATGTTTTTAAATATCACTGCTATGCTGATGACACTCAACTCCACCTCTCATTCCATCTTGATGATCCCGCGTCTCAGCTTGTCTCACAGACATTTCTTGCTGGATGAAAGACCATCACCTTCAACTAAACCTTGCCAATACAGAACTACTTGTGTTTCCATCAAATACATCGTTTCATCACAATTTTACCATTCAGTTAGGCACATCAACCATAAAACTTGGAGTTGTGATTGATGATCAGCTAACTTTCTCAGACCACATTGCTAAAACTGCCCAGGTCTGCAGATTTGCTTTATTCAACATCAGGAAAATCAAAACCTTTCTTTCGGAACATGCTTCACAACTCATTGTTCAATCTCTTGTTCAGTCTCCAGGCTGGACTATTGCAATGCTCTCTTGGCAGGTCTTCCAGCCAGTTCTGTCAAACCTTTACAATTAATCCAGAATGCGGCTGCAAGATTAATTTTCAACCAGCCGAAAAGAACACACGTCACACCTCTCTTCATTGATTTGCACTGGCTACCAATAGCTGCTCGCATAAAACTCAAGGCATTAATGTTAGCTTATGCACCCCTTTACCTTCAGTCTTATGCACCCTCTAGAACCTTACATTCTGCAAGTCAATGAATCGGCTAAACATCTTTTCCATCTTTATTTGACCCTCTAAATCTTGCACTCTATATTTTATTTCTATTTCTATTCTTTAAAAAAAAAAAAATCTCAATTTTTTTGTCATCTATCTTTTCTATATTTCTAACTTTTCTAAAAAAAAAAACTAAAAAAAAACTATTCTTTTATTGTCATATACCTTTTCTAACTTTCTATCTTTTTTTCTTGCTCTATTCTTTTTCTATTCTGCTTTTCTTTTTATTTACTAAAAACCTTGCTACATATACTGCACTAAAATAATCCTGAGACTTGTCATAGCACTTGTCAGAGCATTGCTCTTTTGTCGATTTAGATTGATTCCATTGTCCTCATTTTTTAAGTCGCTTTGGATAAATGTAAATGTAAATATCAGCCATAGTATTTTCCCACTATTTACTATTAATAAAAAAGAAAAATACCAGCGAAGTAGTTATGTGTTCATTTTGTACAAGTCTGACACCTGCTGGTCAAAAAGGAGAGTTAAATAATCTTTACTCATGACATTTTGTGTACCCACAATTACCAAAAATGGTGAATGCAAATTTAGCAAACAGCATCAAATAATAACTGAATATTTAATGAACTCAGTATGCACACATATATCCATACATGTAAGCAAAAAGCCACTAAGAAACGTGAGCTGATTTCATTCTAAAACAGATCTGCCTTATGCTTCCCATATTCATAAGTTGGTAACAGGCCAATGATAACCACCCATTTAATTAAACTGCGCAATTATTGTGTGGGATAATCTGTTCTGTGTTTGTACATCCATGCTTGGCGTGCTATTGATTCATTACAGTTTTAAACTTCCTTATTAAAATAAGCAAGTTTAATAATTGTCTTAAAGCTCTCCTAATCACATCAATAAATATTAGCTCCTGTTACACATGATTAAACGCTTATAGCTTGCCACAAGCAGCAGGCCTACTTCAGTTAAAACTGAGAATATTCTATTCTGTTCTATTTTACAAATATTTTATATTGGTCCTAAATATCTTTTGCATTCTGAGGTCAACCTGTTTTTCCGTGCCTCACCAGGTGATGCCGCTGTTGACTGCAACGATAATTTAACCGAGCATAAACTCACTGCTTTCAGGTAAACGTGTCACTCATGACATCATCGGTGTGGTATGTCAAACTCACGTCTTTGTAAACAAAGGGGGAAAAGACAGATTAGATAGTACGAAATTAGCAGAATTTTATTAAAAACATTGTTTTGTTTGTAACTTACCAATTATTGATTAGAGCAGGTTGTTGCTCTAAAACACGGAAGGAATTAGTATTTGCAAGCCATGTTCTTTCTGGATTTGTATTTGGGACTGAAAGAATATCTGTGTATCTGTCTGTGATTGACGTAAGTTATTTAACCATTTTGTTTTACAACATAAATCGCACACAATTAAACTTGGATTTTAAAGTTAAAAAAACAGTTGATTGTTAAATAAGAACTACAACTCCCACGGAGATGTAAGTTTACGTGCTTAAGGGATCGGACAACCGTTGTAGTCTTTTTTATCTCTTTATGTCTATACGTAACTTACGTTTGTTGTTATTTACCATGACTTGTGTTATTAAATTAGAATATGCTAATTAGAACACTTCCCATTGGTCTGTGGCTAAAGCTGCCCTGGTAATGGGCGGGGTTTTGAGAGCAGAGAGTGCGTGTGTGGAGCTGTTGTGTGTTGGACGGGATATTTCTCAGAACTGAGAGGTGCTGTTAATGTGAATTGGACCTGCATTTGCACAGTACCGCTGATATGGAGCCCAGACAACAGGGTGAGCTTACTTTCCAAACACTTTCATCTCTTATTATTCTGTAAATATACGTGTGCATGTAAATACTTCTGCAAATATGGTTTCACTTTCTTATGTATCCTCAAATAACTCAAGAGTAGACCTTCACTGAAAAGGCACGTTATGTTATTTATATGTACTGGTTTTATTTTTGCATAACAGAAACATAGATTAGAACAGATAGCTAACAGTATAATATTAATCTTTTAATACAATATATTAGGCTACTTGAAAGCTATATGTATATGTCTCTAGTGTTGTTAATTTAGGCTTCATCCTAACGAGGTGAATGAGCTTAAGCTAGACTTGTGATCAAGTTTTCCAGGGATCAGTTGTCAAAACACGTAAACAAATGAGGGAATTGGATGCAGCTCCTCCCTCTCTCTATCTCTCAAGTTTCTTTAGTTGCAGGGATCTGGACAACCACGTGACTTTCCCATTTCATTTCCACGTGATTGTCCAGAGCTAAATAATTGAAATCTTGTGACCAGATATGTTCCAGTGGTAGTACTAGTGAATTGGCTGGCCTTTGATTAAACAAAACTGTATAGTTTAGCAGTATAGACATCCTGTTTGCACCGAGTACAAGCTCTAATGACAGGGCTGGGCAAAGAAAAGTCGTATAATTATCATTAATCAGTGTCAGTGTAGTAAACACACCTTGGTATAGTGTTTGAGATCTAGGCAAGGACCCTCACCTGCACCAACAAGACCAGTAATAACCAATAAATTAATATTAGAACAGTAAACATAAGGAAACAAACAGTAACAAAGTAATAATAAAATTAGTAAGTAATTTGAGTCATTTACAAAAATAAATGTGGATCTGCTGTTATTATATAGTGTAGTATAATAGTACAGTACAGTAAAGTTAAAACAAATAGCAATTCACGCTATGTATGGTGTATTTTTAATTTACAATTATGTATTTTGGAATTATTTTGTTTATATTTATAGAATTTTTAGAATTTGACTAGATAAAACACAATGATTTATAGTAAAGTAAATAGTAAATATCAAGTCAATGTATTTTTCCACTCATTATAGTGGACTTTAATATATGAATACAGAATATTATAGTGCATTATTGTAAAAAAAAAATATATATATATATATACAAAACTGAAAATAATATATGTGATCCTAGACCACAAAACCAGTTACAAGGGTCAATTTTCTGAAATTGAGATTTATACATCATATTAAAGCTCAATAAATAAGCAACTAAATGAAAATCTGAGGATGCAAAAAAAAAAAATCTAAATAATGAGAAAATCACCTTTAAAGTTGTTAAAGTCTTAGCAATGCATATTAGTAGTTTTGATATATTTACATGATCTTTACTTAATATCCTAATGATTTTTGATAAAAGCATAAAAGAAAAATCGATTGTTTTAACCCATACAGTGTATTGTTGGCTATTGCTACAAATATACCCATGCTACTTATGACTAGTTTGGTGGTCCAGGGTCATATATTTAGTTTAATTTCAAGTTATGAATACATTTATTTAAATATTCACAAGTGTTAAAGTCAGTGCATATATGTATGCATTTGTGCTCTTATCCTGCTTTAATATCTTGTGTTTGTTTTGCCAATCGTACTTCACAGAGCTGTACTCTAGCGTACTGACTCCTGAAGCAATAGTAGACTGGGGTAAGAGCTTGCTGTGTAATTTAATGAAAGTGAATGTGACAAACCCAACCTCTGTAGACGTGTAGATCACTTCATTTCCATCTCAGAGCTGATGGATGCTGAGTTGTGTGTAGCTCTTTGACATAGGTGCTTTTAGATGGAAGTAGACAGTCATGTTAAAGACACAGCTACACCCTAGAACTGTGACATTATTAGATTGACACACCCTTTGTTGTGCTTCAAATGCATGCCATGTTAAGTTCCTTGAATGTGACAACATGGGTTTTATATGCATGCCTGTGTACATTTTGTATTAGTTTTTCGGTTGCATGTTCTTGTGAGATTTAAATGCTTTTTTGTCATTTGTAATCTGTTTGGATTTAGTGTATGAGATCATGTAATGTTCTCCTTATTTTCAATTTGCTAAACCACAGAAGACAGAGAAACTTTCCATGCAGGTAGGTCTCAGAAACATCTAATTTCATCTGAAAGCTGAGTTTTAAAAACAACCCATTACACTTTGCATGGTCACCATCTGGAATTTCCTGCCAGTCACTAAATACTCTAGTCGTGTCTCTGGGCAGCAGTCAGACGGAATTAAATCCAGTCAGATAATCACTAAGGAGAAATCCCTCAGATTACTCCGTCAAGGCCAGAAATTACGCAATGCTTCACTGAAACTGTGCCTTTAAATACTGCTTTATTTCAAGCTCCAAATAGATTGTGTCTGCATTATTGAAAATGAGTCATTTAGTGAAAAAAACTAGGATTTGTTCCATTTGTCACAAAAAACATTTTATTGGCACTTGTTACTAGTGCCGTCAAACTTCACCTGTTAGCACCAGAATTGCTATTGTTAACTAAAACTATTAGTTTGTTAGACAAAGCTAAAATTACTAGCACTAAACCTGAAATAAATCAATGAGAGCTGAATCTAAATATTAAAATAAAAAAATGACAAAAATGCATACAAAATTTACACTAACATTAAAGATAGATAGATAGATAGACAGATATACACTACCAGTCAAAAGTTTGTGAACAGTAAGATTTTTAATGTTTTTAAAAAGTCTCTTCTGCTCACCAAGCCTGCATTTATTTGATCCAAAAAACAGTAAAATTTTGAAATATTTTTACTATTTAAAATAACTCTTGTCTATTTGAATATATTTTAAAATGTAATTTAGTCCTGTGATTAAAGCTAATTTTTCAGCATCATTACTTCATTCTTCAGTGTCACAGGATTCTTCAGAAATCAGTCTAATATGTTGATTTGCTGTTCACGAAGCATGTTTTATTGTTTTATTATCAATATTTAAAACATTTCAGTTTTTTTTTCTTCAGGATTCTTTGATGAAAGATACAAAGATCAGCATTTATCTGAATAAAAAGCTTTTGTAACATTATACACTATACCATCAAAAACCTTGGAGTCTTTTTTGGGAAATAAATAAAAAAAAAATTATACTTTTATTTATTTGCCTTAAATTGGTCAAAAATGATGATAAATACATTTATAATGTTGCAAAAGATTTCTGTTTCAGATAAATGCTGTTCTTCTGAACTTTCTATTCAAAGAATAGAAAATAATAAATGTTTTTTGTTTTGTTTTGTTTTGTTTTTTACAAGCAAATCAGAATATTAGAATTATTTCTGAAGGATCATATGACTGGAGTAATGATGCTAAAAATTAGGCTTTGAAAACACAGGAAAAATTACATTTTAAAATATATTCAAATAGAAAACATTTTAAATTGTACAAATATTTCAAAATTGTACTGTTTTTGCTGCACTTTGGATCAAATAAATGCAGGCTTGGTGAGCAAAAGAGAGCATTAAAATCTTACTGTTCAAAAACTTAACTGGTAGTGTACACAAATAAAAACTCATTCAAAATATTAATATATACAGTAATAGTATATAAATAATGCTAATATTTTGTCTTGATCATCTCTGGTCAGGGTTTGAATGCTGTTGTCTTTCATTTCTATCAGTGGGTGATAAGAACTAGGTGTTTTGTTCATCTGATGATGATAAGAATGCCCTCCTCCTCCTCTTCACATTGAAATCTTTCTCTGAGGGCAGTGAAGTGATTCTTTGTGAGTCTGTTGTGTCGTCAGGAAGGAAAATGAGGACATTGAGAAAGCTGGATGCATAGTCCAGTGAGCTTGAAGAAGCTGAACTGTCGAGCACGCTGCCCTAAAGGGACACTTAGTTACTCAGATGACACACCGAATACCATGACACGACTCTGACTCCCTCACCCAGACAGAAGAACATGAGAAAGATAAACTCTGATTGGGCCATTAATGACAAAAATAGACAACTAACCCCAAAAGGAAAATATTTTGAAGGCTTATCTACAAAGATTGAATTTTCCTGTCATTTTAGTGATGGGAAGTCAAACTTATTTAAACAAGCTGCTTTTGAGCAGTTCATTTAAACAGATTCGACCAATTCATTAAAAAAAAGAAACCACTCGAAAAAATTACTTGTACTAGGGGTGGGCGATATCGAAATCTTATATCACGCTATGAGTAATTTTATTTAACAATGACATTTTATATCAAAATATAGTTATTTTTTATATATAAATCTATAAAACAAAGCATATACTTCAGTGTGTAAATTAAATATATATTTCTTATTAAAGTTACTGAAGTGATTTATTCAAGAGCAGTGAGAGATTTTCTTTTTGTTGTTTGATTAACATGAAAGACAGACAGCAGTAATATTAAACTGCTGTCACTTTAAGAGCTGCTGTTACACGATATGCTGTTACACGTGTTTTGTTTTCTCAGCCATTTGCTTTCACTTAAGACCGAAATTACTGTGTTTACAAGGACACTTGCAAAGACAGGTGTTTTGACACATACAAGTGTGTGTATTTAACCATTCAAGGCCTATAAAGTGGCAAAAATAACTTAATAATCCCATGGTTGACAAATTTCTACTGGATAATCATGTCTGCCAGTACATTGCTCACCCCTAATCTGATAGGGCTGTGCGATATTGAAGAATATTTTGTTAAATAATGTGTTATTGGATATGCAATACAATATTGCTTTAAATGTGCAAAATCGATTTAAACTATATTTTAAAGTATTTAAAAATTACAATTATGTAATCAATATATATGTTTCACATTCTTTCTGAACTTAATGTGACCAGCAGCGTTTTAGCATTACATAAAAAGTAATGTCAAATCTGAAAATGTAACTTCAACAACAAAAAAAATAAAAATAAATAAATAATGCCACTTATTTTATATCAATGTAATGTTGCTTTCCATTTATTACTTACGTAAAGTGCACTTTACTTCTTCAACACCACAGTAAAAACTATAGCAAACATGATTAAAGGCAATTAAACAGTAAAAAATAAATACAAAAATAAGAACAAACAAACAAATGTCAAGCATAGATAAGTACAAGATAACAGTTACAAATAAAATAAGGTCTAACAGAAGTATTCAGGTACAGAAATGTAATAAGTTTAAAATAACACTGCATAGTGTTCTCTGTACAAATTAAATGTAGATTAATCTTTGTTAAAGCTGTGTTTTGTTATTTGATTAACATTAGTGACATACAGACAGCAGCACGTATTAATAGGCCGATGTCCCTTTAAGACCGACTGCACAGATCCAGTATAATGATACACATAATTTTCCAGCTGTTTACATTCATTTAAAATATAACTGGCTGCGTTTAAGATAGCGGGTATTTTGATATGATTCTATGTGTGTATGTTTCTATTCAAATAAAAGGAAATGTGAAAGACGAATCAAATCTGTATTAGCAGAGTTAGAAACTCGTCTATGTGTGAGTGTGCGCGCTTTGATCACAAGCTGCCCAAGATGCGGCTATGCATGCACTTCAGGTGTGTGTCAGACAGCAAGACGAGACAGCAAGTTAGGGGTGGGCTAAGGGGGCTGAAGCCCCGAATGTTTTCAGTAAAGCCCCGAATTACCATGTTATACCATGTCTTTTCAAGAGTTTTCATGCGCATTAAAATAATTTCTAATAAACCAGCACTTAAACAGCAAAGTGCAGCTGCTTCAGGTATCTTACTGTATAACGTCATAATACCGATCTCATTAGGTTATTGTTACTGTAGCAACAAATCGCAGACTTTCTAGTACACAAGCACACATTTAGGTTTCGGTACCGAATGAATTTGCGTTTTAAACGCATTATTTAATCAATGATTCACTGACCCATTCATAAAAACAGTTGCTTGCTTCGTTTTTTAATAAATCCGCCTTTTTGAATCAACTGAATAAAGGATAGCGGCTTACTGCCACCTACTGGCAATTTTAGTCTCACATTTAAAAGTGTCATTCTGTTTTTCTGTCATTTCATATTTCTGTGTTCTAAGTTTTATATTTAAAACATTAATTTCATAATATTATTTATAGATTTTGAAAATGCAGTGTAAATGCATGCAGGAGCTCCTTAAAAATATGTGTAAGCTTAGCTTAACATTTAAAGTTAAAAACACAGGGCTCTATAGCTTACTAAGCTATAGAGCCCTGTGTTTTTAACTTTAAATGTTCTTAAAAAAAAAAAAATAAGCCACTTAACCGATATAACTTCTAAACATTTTATTTGATGGACATTTGGGCTAAGCCCTGGATATCCACTCACGCTAGAATGCACTTAACTCTTTTTAATGTCAACCAAGTCAGTCGTGTGCCCAGTCTATTTTCTGCTATATGCCTCGACCTAAATCTTTGACTTTTTGCAACGTTTTGAAGTATTCAATAAAAATGACTCAGATATTGCATGTCGTTGCGATATGCATATCGCAATATTTGCGATATTTGCGATAATCGTGCAGCCCTACCTGATGAAAGAAGACAGATTTAGATGGCCAACCACTTAACCAGCTCAACTAGGTTCTCTGGATAGGTTAAAAATAATAGTCTACATTCAAGGTCAGTCTAAGCTGTACTTGCTAGCAACCTACCTGATCAGTTAACCCACTATGAACAATCTAGAAACTAGCATGAGAAGCTGGTTTTATCAGATTTTTTTCAGCATGCAGGAACCATGTCATTATTTAAATTAGTTTTAAAACGAATTATTTTTTTCCCCTCTGAAATGCACCATTATCTCTTCAAATGATTTTGGTTAGATGTCTCAGCAGTTCATCTTGGTGTTGTTGAATGAACCAATTTAATATCACGCAGCTCTCCTTTTCCAGTAATAAACCTTCAACAAAGATTAAGCTCAGTGTCTGTAGTCACAGTAGAGCGGCAATGGAAAGGAAAGGGTATTATTTTACATATTTAACACGAAAATGATCCTCTCTACTTCCTTTTATTCGAAGCGCAGACCCTTAAATAGATTTAGGGAATCCGATTCATGGGATAATTGGGAGGTTGATGCAAGACATCAAGAAAGTTGCTAGGCAACCTGAACAATGAGGCTGTGGAACTGTGAGATAATTGCTTTTATCATGTAACTTTTCTTCTGAGTTATGCACAAAGATCCAACCTTCAGTTTTAATCTATTTCAAGAAATCTATTCAACCTATTCTTGTTATAAGTAAATAAACAGTGTTAAAATCTTATAGACTGGAGGGCAATCTAGTGTCAGAATATGCATGTGTGGACAATCTTAAAGTATGTTGGAGTTTATTTCTTAACATCACGTTTTTTAAATAATAATCCAAATGGGTTGTATGTACATATAGCAAATGTACACTTCCAGTCAAAAGATTCTTAATGTTTCTTAAAAAAGTCTCTTCTGCTCACCAAGCCTGCATTTATTTGATCCAAAGTACAGCAAAAACAGTAGCATTTTGTAATATTTTTACTATTTAGAATATCTGCTTTTTGTTTTAATATATTTTAAAATGTAATTATTATGAATATGTAAAACAGTTGAGTAATTTTTTTAGAATACGTTAATGAATAGAAAGATCCAAAGATCAGCATTAATAAAAAGCTTTTGTAACATTATACACTATACCATTCAAAAGGTTGGAGTCAGTATAGTTTTAATATTTTTAGGAAAGAAATGATAAAAATTAATACTTTTGTTTAGCAAGGATGCTTTAAATTGATCAAAAGTGATGACAGATTTATAATGTTACAGAAGATTTCTATTTTAGATAAATGCTATTCTTCTGAACTTTCTATTCATCAAAGAAACCTGAAAAATTCTACTCAGCTGTTTTCAACATTATATATATATATAATTTTATATATATATATAATTTTATATATATATATAATTTTTATTATTATTATTATTATTATTATTTTTTTTTTTTTTTTGAGCAGCAAACAGAATATTAAGAATATTTCTGAAGGATCATGTGACTGGAGTAATGATGCTAAAAATTCAGCTTTGTAATCACAGGAATAAATTACATTTTAAAATATATTCAAATAGAAAACACATATTTTAAATAGTAAAAAATATTTTACAATTGTACTGTTTTGCTGTACAATCTTTAAAAAGACTACTTTAAAAACATTACAAATCTGGTGTAGTTGAAGGACAGATGAAGAGAAGTGTAAGTGCATAACATACATAGTCAGATTCTAGCATTAATGTCCTTTAGCAACAAATAAACCTTCTTGCTTTAGTTATAAACAGATACAGTAGATTTGATCTTCTGTACAAACCATTGTGTGTGGTGTAAATGATGAATCTGAGATTTCATTCCTGAGCTTGCTTGCATCCAGCTCTGCTCTTCTACCTGCTGATTGCATTAGCCACTAAAAGTGTATCACGCGTTTCATGCCACGGCACTCTAATCAGTTTCTCGTGTAATGACTGACCAGACCTCTGAGATGTGACTCTTGTTTTCCTGTGGACAAAAACAACCTTAACCTTTACATACATTACTGAAGCCATGTCAGATTCATTAGTGCTTCATCATGTGTGCTTCATTTGCTAGCTGTTTTAAAAAATTTTCCAGCATAATGTTTTGGAAGTTTATTGAGTGAATTAATTATGAAAGTGTTTGCACATTCAAGTCCAATTTTAAAGGTGTCTGGGTTTGTTTTGAGCATTCACACAATGGATATGCTGTAATTTCACTCTCGAATGAACACTCTAATGTAAAATATTGATTTATATAAGTCATGTCAGGCGCTTATTGCTATGAAATGAAACTGAAACACATAGCGGTGTACTGAGTGAATGATTGCAGGGATTTTAGGGAACTGGATTGATGTTTCAGTCATATATGGGATAATCAAACCATATTCCTACTTTCAAGTCCTCTTCTCTTTGCTTAAGTTCAGTTAAGTTCAGTCCTCAAATGTGTAAGAGAATATTGCTGTTTTGTGATTATGAGGTGCTCTAGATTGTAATCAGCCTTGAGACATGCTGCCATAATGCTTGTAAATAAATTTTAACTTGATGTGATCTTAAAGCTTTATTAGTTTAACCTGATAAGTCTGGCTTATTTGCAAACTTCAAGGTGTTTTCAGTATTTCTGTCTTTTTTGTACAACCTTTCATTATAACTGCAAATACACCTTCCTTTTAGGGTGAGGCAGGATAATTACACAAGGAAGGTGATGGTTAAATGTGTTTAAAGGCTAAACTGCTGTTTTCACACTGATTGAAGGGTAATTTCTATATAGTGCAAATGCTCTTAAGATATGGGTGAACTTGTGTTTTAGTTTACCAAAAATAGCTGTTTTCAGTATCAGCAATTTAATATAATTTCTGAAGGATCATGTGACACTAAAGACTGGAGTAAAAACTTAAAAATTCAGCTTTGCCTCATTCATCAAAGGAATAAATTGCATTTTGAAATATATTCAAATAGAAAATGTAATTTTATTCAAATTTCATAATATTGTGTCTTTTTAATCAAATTAATGACTTTCATAACAAACAAAAATCTTTCCAACCCAAAAAGTTTTACGTGTTTTGTATGTTGGAATGGCATTAGGGTATATATAAAAAATATATAATTAATTTTGGGGTAAACTATAACTATTGGGGTAAACTAAAACTATATAATACCTTTTAAGTATTGAATAATGTGTTTTAGTGAGTTTTTGAGACTCAAAATCTTTTTTTTTTTTTTTGCTAAATGGTTCTATGATTTTTATCATCCTTTTAGCAAAGGTGGATTGACTTTACCCAAGTTAGTTCTGTTGAATCAAATCTGCGAAAGAATGTGTGCTCATAGATTTGTCCATTTGATTGAGACATGTTAACAATAACCTTCATTGTTCTGCTATTTGTGCACATTTATTTCTAGGTTTATTGGATAAAGAGCCTCTAAAGGAAGTGGACGAGGACATGGTGTCAGAGGTGGACCTTAACAACACTATCACAGAAGAGGAGCGAGAGGAAATGGAGAATGAACTGATTAAGGTATTTTCACCAGACAAATGGGCTGGTGGATACATCTAGGAAGTCAAAGGCTACAAAGCTCAAGCAGAAATAGTGCATGTTATGTAAATCCTGCTGATTCATCTACATTTTCCTTCTTTGCATATTGTGACTCAGTGTTAAAAAGTGAAAACGTGCCACTGTTTGCTTAAAAAGCTAGTTTTATCTGTTATGAAAGTTAAAAATGACATTTTTTAGTTTAAAAGTATAGTTTATTTTCATTCCTATTAAAGCTTTTAGTATTGAAGTACAATCCAGTCTTTTGTACAGTATTTTCTGAAATATACAGTGCTGTTCCCACACGAACGGTCTGCATTATCTCATCCAGAACATACTCCCATGATTGAAAATCATGTGACCAAAGCTTTCCCGTTTTTTCTTGGGCTACTTTATCCTTCCAGATCTTCACGGTCCACTTAGCAATGTAAGGTCGAGGTTAACTGTGTTTAACACAGTTTGCATATGACACAGAAGGGAAAGAGTGGACACTTCATATTAGAACTGAAATATCCATTGTTCATATAACTGTTATTTAAATCTGAAGAGGTTCAGTCCCCAACCTTGACCTATTTTCCTTCTGTCAGTTAGAAGAAGAAATCACTACTTTGAAACAAGTCCTGGCCTCCAAAGAAAAGCGTCACTTGGAGCTAAAACAGAAACTAGGGATCACACCCCTGAGTGAACTGCGACAGAACTTCAGCAAGAGCTGGTACGATATGCAGACCAGCACCGCGTAAGTAGTATTTCTCAATGTATTTATGTATTTACAGTATGTGTATATATATACACACTACCAGTCAAAAGTTTGGACACACCCTAATGTTTTTTAAAGAAGTTTCCTATGCTTATCAAGGCTGTTTTCACTTGATCAAAAATACAGTTTAATATTGTGAAATATTATGACGATGTAAATCAATGGTTTTCTATATTAATGTACATTAAAATTTAATTTATATCTGTAATTAAAGTTGAATTTCCAGAATCAATACTCCAGTCTTCAGATGTCACATGATGATCCTTCAAAAATCATTCTAATATGCCTATTTATTATCAGTGCTGGAAACAGTTACGTTGCCCCATATTTTTTGGAACCTGTAATACTTTTTTCAGGATTTTTTGATCAATAAAAGGTTAAGAAAGTACAGCATTTATTTATTTAAAATATAAAGGTTTTCTAACAATATACACTACTGTTCAAAAGTTTGTAGGTCAGTACATTTTAATTCTTTCTTTTTTTTTGAAAGAAATTAATACTTTTATTCACCAAGGATGTGTTAAATTAATAAAAAGTGATAGCATAGATTTACATTGTTAGAAAAGATTTCTATTTTGCATAAATGCTGTTCTTTTTAACTTGTTATTCATCAAAGAATCCTGAAAAAAGAATCACAGGTTGCAAAAAAAAATAATAATAATAATAATTTGGCCGCACAACTGTTTCCAACATTGATAATTCTAATAATAAATCAGCATATTAGAATGATTTCTGAAGGATCACATGACACTTAAGACTGGAGTAACAGCTGATGAAAATTCAGCTTTGCATCATAGGAATAAATTATATTGTAAAGTATATTAAAATAAAAAACATTATTTTATATTGTAACAACATTTTGCAATATTACAGTTTTTTTCAGTATTTTTGATCAAATAAATGCAGCCTTGATGAGAATAAGAAACTTCTTTAAAAAACATTAAATGAGAGGGTGTGTTAAAACTTTTGACTGGTAGTGTATGTATACACTTTTATATTTTTATACAGGGGTTGGACAATGAAACTGAAACACTGGCCAATATAGTGTTGGAGGTTTCTTGGCTATATTTGGTCTTGCTATAAAAAAGGGAACTTTGATGAGCATATGAGACTTCTTTAAAAAACACAAAAAATCGTACTGATCCCAAAATTTTGAACGGCCATGTATATCTGTAGTGTAGTTATTAATGTTAGCAAAAACTAAAACATTTTTGTTAATTGAAATAAAACTGAAAAAATCTATAAATATTAGGTAAATAACTTAAAAATGAGAAATGTTGCAACTAAAATGACTACCTGAAAATAAACAAATAATTGACTAATAGAAAAAAATAAATGAATACATTAAAAAAATTAAAAACTAAACTAAAAAAAAAAAGAAAATTAACCTAATATTATAAAAAAAAAACAATAAAAATTACAAAAGCCCATAACAAAATGACAAAAAATGTTAATGAAAACTGTAAAATATAAAAATAAAAGATAATAATTCTAAATATTAATAAAAAAGTATACCGTATGCCTGTGAATACCATAATACTAAAGTAACATTAAGTAAAACTAACACAATACCACATCCAATATTTTAGTTTTCTTATTAAAATCCAGTACTTTGCATCAAAAAGAACAAAATTTACATTGACCCTAACTTCCTTCTTGAAAATGGATTGCAGTCTAAATGAGCATGTTGAAACAGTGGTGTTTCCCTCTGTCGATGTATATTTAGGTTATGGCCATCACAGTGTGATCCATATCTCCCTCAGTTCACAGTTACCCAGACAAACAATGAAGTTCTGAGACACGTAATCCATTTGCACAATAAAAACATCAGTGCGACAAGGCTTGCTGCACATCTATGCACTGATCCTAGCTGCACATCTCTGTCTTTATACACACACACTGAACAGACACACAGGCTATTATTGTCATTGAAAGGCAAGTAGAGACTTAAAGTAGCATAATAATGCTGTTGTACATGTTTACAATCACAACCCTCAGGAATAACACAGATTAATACACAGATCACAACAGAAGCCATCAAAAGAAATGGTAATGTGAATTTATTCATTTAGCAGATGCTTTTACCCAAATTATAATTACACAAGAAGGAACAATTAATCAAAAGGAGAACACAATGTATAGGTATATCCCATGTTCACCTGGCTATTCAGTTACTACAGTGACATGGTAACTAGCTGCTCAAATGAATAGTCCTTCTCATGTCACAGTTGCCATGGTGAGGAGGTTGTGGGCAGAGAGGGACAAAGTGATCAGATGGCGTCTGCTGACCGATATGGATGATTCCTGCATTAGCCTGAGTGTCTCTACACATGAACTCATCAAAGGACTAGATTTCCATCTCCTAGACTGGTCTCGGGTCAGTCTAGATGTGCTGTTATACAAAGCATGTCATTTCACAATGTGAATCACCTCACATACTGTGATTGGGCTGTAAAAAAAAGACTTGTAGCATGATACAACTTAAAGGACTAATCTAGTCACCCAAAAAGGAGCACTCTGTCATGGAATAACGGCATTATTAATGGCGTTATTTTTTTCAATAACGGGTAATCAGACGATATTATATTGACAATTAATCGTGATTAATCCTACATGACATTAAAGTTTTAATTATAATTTTATATTGCAGTAATTTCACATTCACGCTTCAAATGTATATTTTTAGTATTTGTTTATTGCCATCTTTTTTATGATTGAAGGCAAGTATCACTGATTCCAACTGATGTCTCTATGAATTGTTTCCTAATATATAACCATTGAATATAACCATTCATTACAGTATAATTGAGAGCTATCACTTTAACATTTATTAGACTTTAAAAAGTAACTTCTAATTTAAGCGAACTTGAAACAATCTTCACATAAACCCATTATAACACATATCATATAGGCTAGCTACCTGTGCCCTTCAGCCTTTAAGTTATCAAACACTAAATTAAAAATTAAAAAAAAAAATTAAAATAAAATTCTAAATTATATAAAGATAAAGCTTAAAACTACAGAAGTTATTAATTTCTTCTTTTTAATTTTGTTGTTTGATTAACAGACATAACAGCAGTTGGTTATTTGGATAGAGACAGAGCGCATTTAGGCCACGCCCACACCGGGGGGGAAAACAATCCAACGCTCCCCATTGACTTTGTATTGCGGGAAGCTACCTCCTTGTCATTTCTGACTTATAACAAAAAACAGAACAATGTCTAAAAAAAAAAAAAACATATTTCTTACAAAAACATATTTCTGTGCTTTTTAGCTTGTTTACTGTACCACTTGTCACATAGCAGCTTTTAGACATTGTTCTGTTTTTTGTTATAAGTCAGAAATGACACGGAGGCAGCTTCCCGCAATACCAAGTCAATGGGGAGCGTTGGATTGTTTTCCCCCCCGGTGGGCGTGGTTTTTAGATTATGACGCGTGTAGCTCTGTCTCTATATTTTGGCTGCTGTAAAAGCTGCTGCTGCTGAACTTGTTGCGGATCTGCTATTGCTTTAAATGTGACCTATCGATAATAAATACTTACATGCACAGTTTTAAGGCAGCTTTAATCACCTTTTTTGTAACTTCACATTTTAACAGACGCCACGACATAACTATGACATTGCATACTCACAGTTTCATTTGGGTTTGTGTATGATACAGCGCTTTAAAGGAACACTCCACTTTTTTTTGAAAATATGCAAATTTTCCAGCTCCCCTAGAGTTAAACAGATGAGTTTTATCGTTTTTTAATCCATTCAGTCGATCTCTGGGTCTGCCAGTAGCACTTTTAGCATAGCTTAGCATAAATCACTAGACCATTAGCATCTCTTTCAAAAATAATCAAAGATTTTTAATATTTTTCATATTTAAAACTTGACCCTTCTGTAGTTACACTGTGTACCAACAGAAGACCAACAGAAAATGAAAAGTTGCGATTTTCCAAGCTGATATGGATAGGAACTATACTCTCATTCCGGCATAATAATCAAGGAACTTTGCTGACATACCATGGGTGCAGCAGGCACAATGATATTACGCAGCACCTGAATATAGTCCCCAGCTATTTAACTATTAGCTTAGTGGCTTAGTGCCGGTCACGTTGAAAGTTACCTAGCTGGGGACTATTTGCAGGCGCTGCGTAATATCATTGCGCCTGCTGCACCCATGGTACGGCAGCGAAGTTCCCTGATTATTATGCCAGAATGAAAGTATAGGTCCTATTCATATCAGCCTGAAAAATCACAACTTTTCATTTTCTGACGGTCTTAGTACACAAAGTAACTACAGAAGAGTCAAGTTTTAAATAGGAAAAATATCCAAAATATTTGGTAATTTTTGAACAGGATGCTAATGGTCTAATCAGATTCAATGATTTATGCTAAGCTATGCTAAAATTGCTACCGGCAGACCCGGAGATCGGGCACAGTGTAACGGCTGACAGGACAGGTCAATTCGTTTTTACCAGCATATGGCCTGACAGCATCCCATCTGACCGCAGTTCACTGATGTTCTACTGAAGCTCCTTGTCATTGGTACCGTTTCCACGCTAGTTTGACTCGCGTCTGGCGCTAAAGTGCAGTTGGAGCGCACATTAGAAAAGTCTCCTGTTTGATGTGCTCGTAAAAATGCTCTGCGCATCTAAATAAACACATTTCTTTAGCAGTTGTGAGTGGAGTGGCCAAACATTGCCCCGTTTGCATTGCATTAATTGAGTTTTATTTTTTATTATTTTAAATTTACTTCAGTGCGAACAAAAACAAGCCCCTCGCTGGCCCATAAGAAACATTAAAGGAGCATTCATTGCAGAGCGTCTGATAAAAATAATCTCTTGTATTGTAGAATGCACACTCAGCACCACTTGTGAAATTGTGAAAATCGAAACCGAAAGTAAAACGCCCATTCAAAAGTGATTTTGATACCCAGCGTTTTGAGAGCAACTCCCTGAAACGTACAATATCTAGGCTGTTATAAGTATGTAGGCTATAATAGGTTGTGTAGTTGTCTATTGCTCTGTATCATGCTTGAAAAATTTGGTCTCTATGCACTTTGAGTATTGGGAGAGTAGCCTACTTTGATTATGGCTGCACTTATTATTCGCACTTAGTAAGACTAAAGAACTATGTTGTTTATTTCTGTTATTTGTACTGTTTTTGTTTCCTATACTGTTGTTGTTTTCCTATGTGAAAAGTAGTTCAGTTAGGAGGTCAAGCGTTCTAGAAGCACATAATTCATGTACAGTTTTAAGGTCTAAAGAGACATGAAGTCATACAGGAGAGAAAGCCAGTCAGTTGAGTTTGTGGCAAAACTTTTTACAGTGCTTGAGTGTTGTCTTTTACTGCATATGATATTTCCTACTCAGAAAGTAGAACTGAAATTACATTTCTTACAAGATGATTAGTTAAAACAATTCAAATAATAATGATAATTGTTGTAATGATACTAGCCAAATGACACTTTGAATTATTTTTTTCCAAAGATGGTTTCCATCTTTTGAGGTAGTTCTTATAATGCTGATTTATGCTCAAGTGTTCATTTTTCTAATAAGTTTGCTTTTAGATAGTTATTTGATGCTATAAAAACAGGGTGTGGTGTCATGATTGTGATCTTGCGATTGGGTGGGACTTTGATACTGCGACGCCACCTAACGACACTACTGCGCAGACTCGGGCTCCAAACGAAACTCTACTGCGCAGACTCGGGCTCCAAACGAAACTCTACTGCGCAGACTCAGGCTCCAAATGAAGTAATTTTCCCAAAGATGGCAGCTGGTATAATCAAATGCTTTGGCTTCACTTTTCTATAGTGGAATGAATGGAAGATGCGTCATCCATCTTTTTTACAGCCTATGGGAGTAACCTAATATTGTAATGCATTACTTTTAACAGTAACTTTCCCCAACACTGCTCACCATCATGTCAATCCAAACCTTTTGACCTTCTAAAGTAAAAGATGTTTCGCACAATGTTCACCCTGCATTTATTAATGCAGTAAAGGTAAATGGGGATGATCAAGCTATGAAAATGAGAAGTAAACAGCGTAACGTAACTGTAGAAGTAATCCGGACTCATGTACTATTTTCCAGGTTTTCTAAAGTCATACTATTGGTTTGTGTAAGGAACACATCTACTCGTATTTATGACTGATCAAAGTGTGCCAGGGGTAGACTACTGTATGTGTAAAATGTTATTAAATGTGAAAATGCAGAACTTTTTGGTCAGAAAGTTTTTGTGATTTCAGTTGACTGGTTTTGCTCTCTAAAATGTAATGGGAATCTCACTTAACAGACCTGAGAGCATTTAGGAAAAAGCAGGAAATCTCTCTTATACAATATAAACATATATTTAAGCAGAGTATCAGTAGCATTGAGGCCCTGGTGTTCCCTTTGTAGACTGTCTCATTGTATTCTCTGGATTGAAGCAGCATTTCTTCCTGTTTTCTATGAGATCACAGAAAAAAGCTGAAGTGAAGTTCTTCCTGCTTCAATTCAGAAAAGGCTCCTTTTTGTTCTTTGCCTGTACTTGTTTTAAGTTTGTTCTCATTCTCTAGTTTCCTTTGGGAACTGGCATGTCTTCATATTTAAGTCAACTAAAGAGTTACACCATGAGTTTACACACTTTTTTGTTAGTCGAACCCCTTAAAAAATAATTTCTTGAAGTACCCCCTGAGATTTTAATATTTTAAATTAATATGTGAAAAAATAACGACACATTTTCATTTTCATAGTTTTCTGGTTAATGGTCACATGTCATGCAAGTAAACATAAAATATTTAATCTTTGATTAAATGTTTTTTTTTATTATTATCTAATTATTACAGAAGGTTTAAATGCTCACTGATGCTACAGAAGGAAAAATGATGCATTAAGGGGTTTACACCCAGGGGTGTAAACTTTGGTACAGAATGAATTCTTATTTTGCCTAAATACCATATTTTTAAATTTTGTACTGCCCTTCAGAAGCTACTTACTTGTTTCCCAGAAGACAAAATAAGTTAAATTTATCCTAATCTTCAAATTCAAAAAGTTTTCACACCCCCGGCTCTTAATGCATTGTGTGTTCTTCTGAAGCATCAGCGAGTGTTTAAACCTTCTATAATAGTTGCATATGAGTCCCTCAGTTGTCCTCAGTGTGAAAAAATGGATCTCAAAATCACACAGTCATTGTTGGAAATGGTTCAAATACACAAAAAAGCTGAAAAACCAAAGAATTTGTGGGACCTGAAGGATTTTTCTGAAGAACAGCAGGCAGTTTAACTGTTCAGGACAAACAAGGGACTCATGAACAACTATAACTAAACAAATAAACAAAAATTTTTACATTTTTTTAAAAATGTAAATTTTAAATAATTTTTTTATTTAATATTTATAATTGTATATTTATAATTTATTTATTTATAAAAAAAATTTAATATAGTCATTTTTATAAATTCAACTATTATGTAAATATCTTTTATGTGAAATATCTTACTACATGCATTTTGTATGATGCCTCTTATTTTGGTAAACTAATTAACATTTTGCAGACTCTGCAAGGTGTATGTAAACTTTTGACCTCAGCTGTGAGTTCTTTTCTGCTATGGAATGTTTTTAACTGTGTAAATTTAAAGAAATATGTATATGTATATATATTTGTGTGAGAATTATATTTTATTAATGACACATATGATAAAAGTAAAAGTATCTGTTTCTGTGCTCTTTTGGCAGATACAAAAAAACGTCTGAGACCCTGAGTACGGCTGGACAGCGGACCTCATCGGCCTTCAGTAACCTGGGCAATGCCATCAGCAGGAAGTTCGGGGATATGAGGTACAATGTCATTTCCCCCTCTGCCTCTTTCTGTCTATCATTTCCTGTTTCTCTTCTGCAGGGGTCTACCATAGTACATGCGCTGTGTATTTTGCACAGTGAAATAGCAGTGGTCTTGAGACATTTACTTTGGCCTGTCGGTTTGAGTGGCATGTTTGTGTTACGTAAGCCTCATTTAAGCAGCTTTCAGTGGGCCAGATTGGGGGCAGGTCCAGCTGGCATAAAAATAAAAGCTTGTGATGGCATGAAGAATTTACCAGCTCCTCTTCACTGGATCCTGGATGGTTGAGACACTCTGACAATAGATGCTTTCAGTTCAGTAGAACAGTAAGAGAGAAGTGTCCACATCTACAGCAGGGTGATAAAGGACCGACTGTTGACAGCTTGTTATTAATAATGGTCATGCTTTACAGATGGTAGTCCTAGACACTACAGAAAATCAGTTTTTTTTTTCCTTTTTTCAAGTAAAAATATATAAATAAATATATTGATAAAAAAGGTACATTTTAGATGCATATTAGATATTATAATATATAGATAGATAGATAGATTACATTCTATGCTCTTGTTTGTGTGTTTGTAAAACAGTGTTTTATGCATCAGTTTTATTCATCAAGATATAAGAATCAAAATCACTGCATGATGCCCAGTTTTAATTTATCACTCACTCCTGCTGTTGCTTTAGCAATATATTGTTGATTTCACTGCTATTGGACATTGATGTAGATCCAGCACCTCATTACCTTATTTTACTTCAGCATGTTTGGCCTTCAGATACTGTATCCCAGGAGGTATGTGTGTTTGGTTGCCAGTGTGTGACGGCATCTCTCTGCATGCGTTTGGGGCTTTTCTGACTCACGTTAGCAGTGAACTTACAAAGAACAATGTTTAGCTTTGCATGCTTTTTGACTCCTATCAATTGCAACATACTGCATGATTATAGTCTATATTTGTTTATATAGCTAAAATGGCAAATAACGCTTTTTGCTTTTCAGGAGTTCATCAATACTTCATAAAAGTGTACATTTTTGATGAACTGTTGATAAATATTCTTAAGACAGTTTCTGTGGGTGTGTGCTGAGTGCTTTGTTCAGTCTATTGCATCAAGTACAATTTCATTAGCAATTATAACAGCCAGTATACAGTGGCCCTAAAAAGTGTTTGGACACTTTCTGTAAGTCACACTTAAAAAATATGAATGCCATTGCATTAGATACACACTTTTAAAGCTCATTTTGCTGAGACACTTGACACCTTTTGGATAAAAGTTAGGTCTAAAAAAAGGTAATTTAGTTTAGTATTTTTTCTATTTATATTTAATTGTCCAAACACTTTTCGTGACCACTCTATTACAGTTTTCTAAAACGAAAATGTAGGAAATGTTTAAAAAAAATACAAATGGTTTGAAATAATTCTGATTTATTGTTCCAATTTTATGCCCAGTTAAAGTTCTACCAATATATAGTGCCTTGCGAAAGTATTCATACGCCTTTACAGTTTGTTATATTGCTGTCTTATGTTAAACTGCTTTAAATTACTTTTTTCTACATCAATCTACACTCCATACACCATAATGGCAAAGCAAAACACAGGTTTTAACATCTTTGCAAATTTCTTACAAATTAAAGACCTAAATGATTCCATTGCATAAGTATTTATTTATAGTTATCTGGGACAGTTGACATTTAGATCAGGAGCATTCATATTGCTTGTAGATGTTACTACACTTTGAGTGAAGTTAACCTGTGGCAAATTCAATTGAATGGGTATGGTTTGGAAAGGCACACATCTTAATAAAAGATCTAACAGCTGAAAATGCATATCAGAGCAAAACCAAGCCCTGTGGGGAAAAAAAAAAAAAGAGCTGCTTGCAGAGACAGCCACACATCTGGGGAAGAGTTCAGGAAAAAAATTATGCTGCATTGAAGGTTTACAGAAGCATGTAGTCTCCATTACCCTCCTGGCCAAACTGTGCGATTGATGAAGAAGTGACCAAGAACCTGATGGTCACTCTAATTGAGCTCCATGATCATATATGCAGATGGGGAAAAACTCACAGAAGGACAAACATCACTGCAACACGCCACCAATGTATGGTGGTGTGGCCAATCTCCTCTCCTCAGTGAAGACACGTAAAAACACACTTGGAATTTGCAAAAAACACCTAAAGGACCATCCGACCGTAAGAAAAAAGATTCTCTGGTTGATGAACCTCAATTCCAAGCATCATCTTTGAAGGAAACCAGGCACTGCTCATCACCTGCAGACAGAGCTGGGTAGAGTACTTAAAAATTGTAATCAGTTACTGATTCCAGATTACATGACAAAAATTGTAGTCAGTAATGTAATCAGTTACATTACATATTTTAGGTAATCTAATCAGATTACTTTTAGATTACTTTTAACTTAACTCGTTTATCACATTGATTTAAATAGGATTATCTTGTAGCATAATGATGTAAAAAATGCAAAGAGTAAGAAAATATGTTCCATTCATTGTAATTTACAACATGAAGTGCATTAAACATTTTATTACATCAAGGTTTCCTAAACTAGGGTTCGAACAGGAACTTCAGAGGGTTTGTGGGTTTAATAAAAAGCTAACAATTAATTAAATCATAACAAAAATTAAAATTAATCATTTTAAAACAAAGTCCTTTTCAAGGAATGTCTCTATACTTTGTGGCCATATTTGCAACACCTCCGGGCAGCTCATACAAGACCAAGTCCTATCTTAATGAATAGGGGAATCCTGAAATCTCAAAAACTGCTCCCTGAACTCACAATTAAATTACATCAAATCAGCAACAAAAATCTTAAATTATTGCCCCATTAATGTTGTTTCTTTTGCTCAAATAGTGTTTAAAAGGCTTATTTGTCAGGCTTAACCAGCAAATGCGCATGCACAGTCATAACGTACTTATGACTGCGTATGCGCATTGGCTGGTCTCCTCAGGTTTCTATGAGAAATTTGTCTCTTTCACTTAGAAGGTGGGACTGTTCCTCCATATTGCACGTTGCAGTTTCTCCCATTCATGAGTATAGGATTAAATCATCATTGTGTTTCATTAGTCTTTGTTTTAAAATAACAATTTCAATAAAACACTTACTAAAAAAGATGAAATATTTTTATTTACCTGCATGCTATGTGACCATTAATCAACATAAAAGAAACTGTGAACATGCAAATGTTATACTTAATTACTGAAATATTTCATTTAAAATCTCAGGGGTACTTAAAGTAAATATATTTGGTGAATATACAGATGAGAAAAGTTTGGGAATGCCTGCACTGCATGTAAATAAGAACATTTTAATGAGTATGAAAGGCAAAAGCCTTCCAAAGACACAATAATCTATTTTTAAAAAAAACGGCTGAGTGATCATTCAAATAAAAATGAATGTGTTCATAAGTAGCTGATGCAATGTTGAAACCATTTTGCAAATCTAGTGGTCAAATGCTTTGATGACACCTGACTAGTCTATGAGTGAATGTCAACAAAACTAGACTTTCTGAATGTATATAATCAGTAGGCTATTTTAGAAAGAAAAATGAAAAAATGAAAAAATGAAAAGGGGGGGGGGGGGGAATTAGGGGGAATCAGTGAATTAGGAACAATTTATTGCTATTGTGTGAATAATATGTAATCATGTAATCCATAAAAAAGTAACTGTAGTCTGATTACGAGTACTTTAAAATGTAACTTACTCTGATTACAAGTACTTCATTTTTGAATCTGATTACGTAATCCAGATTACTTGTAATCAGTTACTACCCAGTTCTGCCTGCAGAGTACCAACCCAAAAAGTAAAGTGTGCTGGTACCCTCATGCTGTGGGGCTGTTTTTCAGTGGCAGGGACTGAGGGACTTATCACAGCAGAAGGAAAGCAAAATGCACCAAAAGATTGAGATAGCCTTAATGAAAAACCATTTCAGAGCATTCAGAACCTCAGACTGGGCAGAAAGTTCACCTTTTGATGATGAACCTAAGCACACAGCAAGAGTGGCTTATAGACAACTCTGTGAATGTCCATGAGGGGCTTAAATAGAGCCTGGGCTTGACCCCAATCAAACATTTCTGAAAACCGGAAAATGTCCATCTGCCCCCATCCAACCTGACAGAGCTTGAGAGGTGTAGAATGGCAGATAATTGCCATTTGTTAATGTGCAAATGTTGCTGCATCATACCCAAAAAGATTTGAGACTGTAAAAGTGCTACAGCTAAGTACTGAGTTAAGGGTATGAATACTTATGCAGTGTATTTATTTTAGTTTTTATATTTGTAAGAAATTTATGAAGTTGTGACCATTCTGTTTTGCTTTGTCATTATGGTGTATAGAGTGTAGATTGATGTGGAAAAAAAAAGGAATTTAAAAGTTTAGCAAGGCAGCACCACAATAAAACTTGCAAAAAGAAGGGTATGAATACTTTCGCAAGCAACTGTAGTTGTTTTGCTTTGTTTTTTTTATTTGAGAGCTGTATGAATTTTCTATGTCCTCAAAAATGTTTTGAGGCTCATATGACCAAAATTTTGTTGTTGTATGGCTTATAATCTGTCATCTTTTCCTATCTCTGATGCACACCAAAGGTCTTATTCTCTTGGGTAAGATATTGTTTATAGATCCCAAATAGAGATTAGCAATAGCTGCTGTCTTTTAGCATCTGCATGATACATGAGAACGGTGACAGTGCTGAAACTAAATCTCACTTAATGACGAGACTCAGACACTGTGTTTCCATAAATAATCAATATGGGTGTGAAGGAGTGTATCTGTATCTGAGCAGCTAATATGAATATTTCAATACAATTTCAATAAGTGTCAGTCTAACATTGATTCTGAGAAAAAAAAAGCTGTGTGAAGACAAATTCATTAGATAATATGAGATCTGAAACGGTTCAGTGTTTCAAACTGTGCTGTAGCATTATAAATAGGTCTTTTGTTGTTATCAGCAATAAATCTTCAAATACATGTTGAGCCAAACTCACAGTCATTTCTGTCTCCCACACTGACTACAGTACATATACAGTTGAGGTCAAAAGTTTACATATACCTTGCAGAATATGCAAAATGTTGATTATTTTACAGAAATAAGAGGGTTCATACAAAATGCATGTTATTTATTATTTAGCACTGACCTGAATAAGACATTTCACGTAAAAGACATTTACATATAGTACACAAGAGAAAATAATAGTTGAATTTATAAAAATGACCTTGATCAAAAGTTTACATACACTTGATTCTTAATACCGTGTTGTTACCTGAATGATCCAGTTGTTGTTGTTTTTTTTGTTTGTTTAGTGGTAGGTGAGTCCCTTAATAAACCTAAGGCTAAAGAAAAATTAAATTCACGTCTGTAAAGTAGAACTGTAGGAAAAGTTCAACACTCTTCAGCAATAAGAAAAAAAAAAAAAATGCTTTTCTTACTTAGATTTTTTGTCTTGTTTCCAGCCAAAATATCTAAAAATTCTTAAATCAAGAAGGACTTTCTAGACAAGTAAAAATTGTCTTGTTTTTTCTGAAAACAAGTCAAAATTAAGTGTTTTTGCTTGAAACAAGCAAAATAATATCCCAATGGGGTAAGCAAAATAATCTTGTTTTCTGTTTGAAATAATATTTCTTTTCTTACCCCATTAGCAGATTATTTTGCTTGTTCTAAGCAAAAACTCTCTTAATTTTGACTTGTTTTTTCTGAAAACAAGAAAATAATTATTTACTTGTCTAGAAAATCCTTCTTGATTTAAGAATCTTTTTATATTTTGGCTGGAAACAAGACAAAAAATCTAAGTAAGAAAAGTATTTTTGCGGTGTACGGTTGAATTGGATCAACAAAGGTCAGCAGCAAAATATCTGGTTAATAAAATTGGTTTAAATATTTAAAGGAAACAAAAAGTAACTCAGATATTTTCTTGGAAATGAAAAAGTAATGCGTTACTTTACTAGTTACTTGAAAAAAGTAATATTATTACGTGACTTGCGTTACTTGTAATGCGTTACCCCCAACACTGGTCCTGATCAGTTGAACTGCCTGCAACTTTCCAACAATGACTGTATGATTTTGAGATCCATCTTTTCACACTGAGGACAACTGAGGGACTCATATGCAACTATTACAGAAAGTTCAACTGCTCACTGATGCTTCAGAAGGAAACACGATGCATTAAGAAAACTTATGAACAAAATTAAGATTTAAAAAGTCAATCTCAAAATCATACACTCATTGTTGGAGAAGGTTCAAATACACAAAAGTGCTGAAAAACCAAAGAATTTGTGGGACCTGAAGGATTTTTTCTGAAGAATAGCACACAGTTTAAATGTTTAGGACAAACAAGGGACTCATGAACAACTACCACTAAACAAAACAAAACAAAACAAACAGCTATGAATCATTCAATTAACAGCACAGTATTAAGAATCAAGTGTATGTAAACTTTTGAACGGGGTAATTTTTATAAATTTAACCATTATTTTCTCTTGGGGACTATATGTAAACGTCTTTTATGTGAAATATCTTCTTCAAGTAGGTACTAAATAAAAATAACATGCACTTTGTACAATCCTTCTTATTTTGGTAAAATTAACATTGCAGATTCTGCAAGGTGTATGTAAACTTTTGACCTTAACTGTATCTATTTAATAGACAACTGGTTTCAGCATTTGTTGCTTTACATTCAACTATGTATGTGTTGACAAATAATGCATGTATAGCAAAACTTCTTTATCTCACCTACTTTGAATAGCTGTTTTATCAGGTATGCGGTTTAGTCACTATGCACAGAAAACAGGAAGTGCAAAATGATCACAGTTCTGTACAGTTACACAGTTTTCATGCAGCTTTCTGCCAGTGTAGTTATAACAGGTGTCTAAACCTATATAGGATAGTTATATCATCCATTGGAACGTCACCAGCTTTACAGTACCACTGAAAAATTGGGGTATGGTCTTGTTTAGAAGGAAATTATTAGTTTTATTTAACAAGGATGCATTACATCAAAAGTGAAGACAACGATGACAAAAAAATAATGCTGTTTCCACAAAAATATTAAGCAGCACAGCGTTTTTCAACATGGATAATTATGAAATGTTTTTGAATGGTTTCTGAAGACTGGAGTAATAATGCTGAAAATTCAGCTTTTCATCACAGGAATAAATTACATTTTAAAATATATTCAAATAGAATCTGTTATTTTAAATTATAATAATATTATACAATTCCACACTTTTTGCTATTTTGATCAAATGCATCCTTGGTGAGCATAAGAGATTTCTTTCAAAAACATAAAATCCAAACTATTGTTGATGTAGTGAAATGTACTGCTGAGGCTACACATACATATGACTAGAACTAAATATTAGCAATTTTATGTCATATTTGCAATGTATTTGTTTGTCCATGATAATGATCGAACCTCTCTCTTGATTGGCCATGCTTTCATGGGACAGCTATTCTATACGGCATTCAATGAGCATGCCCACAATGAGGTAAATGTGTGTGATAGCTTGCTTTGCATGTTTGTTCAATTATTGCATTTAAAAACTTTTTAAAACCTCCAAAATGTCATATTTAGGATATATTTTTCACAAACGTATATATAAAATAGTACACTACAGGTTGAGTGTTGGTGTGTATGAATGTGTATAAACAGTGGTTTTGTTGCATAAATAATGGTAATCCCTGCATGTACCATCTTGCATGCAACTTTATTACACTAAAACACCCTGGAGATGATTTGAGGACTGCTGTTGAATGGATCAGATGAGGTTTATCTAGATTAGGTATATAAAACAAAACAATTTTTTTATTTTACAGGAACTCGCCTAGTTTCAAGTCCTTTGAGGAGAAAGTCGAAAACACAGTTTCAAACATTAAGGTAAGCCTGACCTTAGTAGTGGTCAAACAAGCTGTAGCTTTGTTTGCCCCGTAGTTTAGCGCTGTTAATAATTAATCAGCTTATCATTAGGAATTTTCAACTTCACTATTCTGAATGTCAACATGCTATCCAATGTCATGAGAGTTTTGTGTTGCGAGCAGTCAAAGGTTGGCGGAACAGGAGGTGCGGGCAGTTTTGAAGAGGTCCTGTCGTCAGCGGCCCAAGCCAGCGCCCAGGACACCCCTACTAATAACATGACCGAAAACAGTGAGCGCTAAGGGTTTTATTGGTGCACAAGTGGAACTCTGATGACCCCTAGTGGTTTGGAGACCACAGTGAAAATTGCACCGGGGTAAACACGGTAATACATGCCTTTCAGATTCGTGTTGGTGGATTATCCGTGCACGGTGGTATTATCTTTTGCACGGAAGGAAAACAACCAAGTGGAGCATGTTTATTCTTTAAGTTCTTTTCAAAATATGTATATTTTTCGAGGAGACTGTCTTTGGTGTAGTCCTGCGTTACTTTATTATTATTTATACTAACTCAGCGTTGTTTAACTGTAACAAAGCATGATTTCCAGGACCAAAAATAATGGCTGCGTATACAATCCTAAGAGAAGTACTTGAAAGAATGTTTAACAAAATGGATGTTAGACTTTGTTTTCCTGTCATATGTGTTAATGCTCCTATTCCTGCTGATAACAGATGAGAACAGTAAATTAAAGAACGAGGATTTACATTTTTACTGCAATTTATTAGCTTCTCTGATATGCCTCATGTAAACTGTAATGTATTGGTAATGATAATTGTCACTGACCAAAAATGTATAGCATTATTATATCCTGTTTTTTTCTTTACTTCATACATTTGTGTGAAATTTATTGCAGCTTCACATATTTAACATTGACATTGAAGTCAATTGTTGTTTTAAGGAACAGAATTTTATAGCTGAAATCTTTCTTGAAATTCATACTCAGTGTTGAGCTGCCGTTCATTAATATTGTTAGTCATTAAACGTTTTTTTTTGCAAAGTCACAAAGTCCCGTCTCATCAGTCATGAAACTGAAGTGAACTGAACCGTATTTAGAAACCATAAAAAGAACATTAATTTTACTGTTTCTTTGTTACTAAAACAGTAAAACAAGAGTTGTTTATAAAGAAACATTTTTGTAGCTTCTGCTTAATGCACTTTTTTGTTCTTTTTTTTTATAAGTCAAAATTTCACAGAACCAAATGTGTATACAAACATATTTTAAAAGTTATAGTTATTGCAGAATGAGTTGTTTGCATGTCCATTTCGCTTTCATGTGTTTACCAACATCAAATCACTTTCAGTTGATATAAAATAATATTTTATTTTTTATTAAAACACCAAATACTGGCAGGCAGTAAATGCTGATCAAAATACAAGTAAAAGAAAAACAACTTTGAAAGTAAAAAACAAAACAGTCAATTTTGATAAAAATTCAAAATTGCAACCGTGGAAACAAACCGTGTCCTGCAGATTGTTAAAAAAAACATGACACAAATATCAAACAACCGCAAACCATGCTTCTGTGCAATTAAATAAGATTAGAATAAAACACAGCTAATCTGGACAAAATTAACACACTTGTGTACAGATGTGTAGAGGTAGCTTCATAGCCTGACAGGAATTGAGATCATGGTGTGTGAGAGTTTGTGTCAGGGGTCTTATCTGCATCATTATCTCCTTTGGCAGCGATGTGTTGAGCTCTTTCCTCATTTAAACTCTTCACCAGACCCAACACCTCTGGATGATGAAACCTGCCTGTGATCAGAGGACATAATGCATCTGTGTCCTACACTACTAGTCAAAAGTTTTTGAACAGTAACATTTTTTATGTTTTTTAAAGTCTCTTTTGCTCACCAAGCCTGCATTTATTTGATCCAAAGTACAGCAAAAGCAGTAATGTTGTGAAATATTTTTACTATTTAAAATAACTGTTTTCTATTTGAATATATTTTAAAATTGATTAATTCCATTAAATCAGAACTCATTCTAATATTCTGATTAGCTGCTCAAAAACATTTATTATTATTGTTGAAAACAGCTTAGCAGATTATTTTCATTCAGAAGAACAGCATTTATCTGAAATGGAACTCTGTTGTAACATTATAAATGTCTTTATCATCAATTTTGATCAATTTAAAGCATCCTTGCTAATTAAAAGTATTAATGTCTGTAATTTCTTTGAAAATTTAGCTTTGAAATCAGCTTTTAAATATATTAAAATAGTAAAGAGTTATTTTAAATAGTAAAAATATTTCACAATATTACTGCTTTTGCTGTACAAAAATAAAACCAAATCAAATAAATGCAGGCTTGGTGAGCAGAAGAGACTTCTTCTGAGCTTGTTAGATATGTGTATGTATATCAAACCTTCAGTGGAGGTGAAGAACTCCTGCAGTCTTCCAGGTTTCCCCTCTAACTCCTCATACTCATGAGCTTGTATTATCATCTCCAGCTGGTCCAACTCCTTCACCAGTTTGGCTTCTGGACTAGACTGAGTCTCATACTCCTGTGAGGGATGTAGTCCAGTCATTCCGAACCCTCCCCAAAAAAGAGAAAAACATAAAACTTGGTATAGTTGTATAGATTTGATCAACTCACCTCCCACAAGTTGTAAATCTCTTTCCGTAAGCCATCATCTAACAGGCCTGTGATGTGCACCATTGCTTCCTAAAAAAAAAAAAAAACATGTTTAATGTGTACACAAATAATACATTACAAATGTAAATATGATCATAAAACCATCATACCTTTTCCCTTCTGTGCTTCTCTGCTTTGCTAACGTTGTCTGCTGGAGCAATATCTCCCACTATACACTCAGCCAGGTCATGAACTAAAGCCAGCTTCATGCATCTGTGAGGAGAAGAGCTGATCAATTAAGTGGATGCATATCTATTATTTATTTTGCACATTTTATAATAGTATTGTAAAGATACATATATTAAAATGTTAATATACATTTTGCAGTTCATATTGCTATAAAAAGCTCATTTTAAGCATTTAAGCATAAGCCTCAATGGGTCTTTAAGAAAAAATCTTAGAGATGTATATGAAGGAATCTAAATGAACTGAACAAGAATAAATGAATGGACATGAATTGAACAAGTTTGACAAACTAAATGAACTGCAAAAGTGTGAATGAATCTCAATGAACTGCATAAATGAAAATTAAAGTACACAAACTGGAATGTAATGTGATGAGTGTAAATGTGGATGAATTTAAATGAACCAAACAAGTGTGAATGAATTTAATAAGTGAATGAATCTTAATGAACCGCACAAATGTGAATAAATCTCAATGAACTGCACGAACGAAAATGAAACAGCTTGAACTTCAGAAATGTGGATGAATCTAAATGAACCAAACAAGTGTGAACGAGTCAAAATGAACTGCACTAATGTGAATGAATTTAAATGAACTGAATAAATGTGAATGAATTTAATAAGTGAATGAATCTTAATGAACCGCACAAATGTGAATGAAACTCAATGAACTGCACAAATGAAAATAAGACTACACAAACTTTAATAATGTGAATTAATCTAAATGAACCGAACAAGGGTGAATGAGTCAAAATGAACTGCACGAATGAGAATGACTCTAAATAAACTGAACAAATGAGAATGCAACTAAACTTCATGAATTGAATAAGTATGAATGAATCTTAATGAACTACACAAGTGTGAATGAATCATACTGTATCGAACAAGTGTGAATTAATCTTAATGAACTGCACAAGTGTAAGTGAATCTTAATAATCCGCACAAATGTGAATGAATCTCAGTGAACTGCAGATGAGAACGAACCAACATGAACTTCAGGAATGTGAATGAATCTAAATTAACCTAACAAGTGTAAATGCGTCAAAATGAACTGCACAAATGAGAATGAATCTAAATTAACTGCACAAATGTGAATGAATCTTACTGAATCGAACAAGTGTGAATGACTCTTAATTAACTGCACAAGTGTGAGTGAATCTTACTGAACCGAACAAATGTGAATGAATCAAAATGAAACGCGCAAACGTGAGTCAATCTAAATGAATTGCACAAGTATGAATGCTTAAATTAATTGACTCTTCTCTAAGCCCTGCCTTGAAATCACTACTGACCAATCCTACCTTAGCAACTGTTGCCTGACAAACTTTTGCTCGCTTTCAGTGAGGATGTGTGTGTTTGAATAAATGTACCTAATATTTAAAAAAATAAAATAAAATAAAATAATAATACATTGTAACATTGCTTCTTCTGTGTTACTTGTAATAGAAACACAAGAACCTGAAAAGGATGTAAGCGGTATTTTTGTTTAATTTCCGAAACAGTAACTGTTACATGAATGTTAAGAGGCGCATTCTGAAGATTACACTTTCAACCGTCATTCACAAATAAACATGAACATGATTACGGACATCTGGGTTCGCTCCAAGGTAAATAATCGACGTATATGCAAAAATTTTCTATTTTATGACTCTCATACAAACCTTTCTTTATTGACAGTGATGTCCTGTATGGTTAAGGCCATCATAGACATTCTGTACATATGATCAGACACACTCTCTGGCTGTTTGATATTTCTGTAGACCCATCCTGTTCGTGGTACGCGCTGCAACACAAGCAAGAGTTAATATAACAGATTAACCTGCAAAACATGGGTGTTAATACGAATTTCACTCACTTTTAGCTGCCCGACTAGTTTCATGAATTGTAACATATTTTCCATTCCGTTACACCAACCAATAGGACACCGGCCTCAGCAACCCGGATGTAAACCACACTGACCAGAGTGCAATTTGCTGGTTGTTGTAATGAAATGCAGCCTCCACTAGATGGTGAAAGAATACAAGCGAGTCGATGGGGTCTCACTACACAATTCAAGCAAATCGCTAGTAAGTACTTTAAAAACATATAATCAAAGTAAGGAAATAATATTTTATGGAATTAGACCATCATTTTTATAATTGTAACATTTATTTTTATAACTTTTTATCACTTACTACCCGAGTTAAATGTCTATGGGAAATATCAATGCAATGTAACAACATACAAATGTTTGTTTGACAAAAATACAATGTTTGTTGTTTTATAATAGATTGAATGCTTGTGCTTCTTAAATTTTAATCATTTAACCGTCTTGTGACTGTTAGTGAATGTCATAAAAATCATTCTTCCCTCAGTTGTTTTGACCTTGACATACACTTTGTCTACAATGTTTCCTTAAAGTAAGTGAGTGGGATTGAGAAATGCCCACTTCACCATGTGCACATTCCTCAGAGACTACACAACAAAACTGATTCAAGGTTAATACAGGAATCAAAGCGTTGTATTTCCGTATACAATGTGACTTCAGATTCGACCACAATAATTTCCGCTTTCATTATACAATAATGAAATGCAAATGAGGGTCTTCAGACAGTGTTGTAGGCCTATGCAAGGCGAAACTCATTATTTACAGGATACAAGTCTCTTCCTCATCTTTTTTTGGGCGTGTGTTTGTAGCTACAGATATAGCTTTTTATTCTATGATGGTCATCTTCCCCTACCTAAGTCACCGCTTTTTCTCATGACACAGTTTCCTGGAGGTACGGTCTATTTCTAGAGGGTGTAGACAATACATCCTGCTCGTGGGTGTTCTGGTTATCACTTCTTGAACATCCACCAGGAAGGATGTACTGTGGATATTTTGCACATTGTGGGATACCCTCTATCAGCTTAATGAAATAGGATTTAAAACGTTTGATTAGCTCATGCAGTTGAGAAACATAAGATGTGTTTCATGAAAGTGTGTCTGCTTAACATGAACGTAAATGTAAAAAAAACAGTTTCAGTGTTTGACCCTGGACCACAGAACCGTCATCTAAAAGCTGAATAAATAAGCTTTCCATTGATGTATGGTTTGTTAGGTAAGACAATATTTGGCTGAGAAACAACTATTTGAAAATCTGAAATCTGAGGGTGCAAAAAAATCAAAATATTGAGAAAATCGCCTTTAAAGTTGACCAAAAAAGAACTTAGCAATGCATATTACTAATCAAAAATTACATTTTGATATATTTACGGTAGGAAATGTACAAAATATTTTTATGGAACATGATCTTAATATTCTAATGATTTTTGGCATAAAAGAAAAAAAATATATTATTTTGACACATACAGTGTATTATTGGCTGCTGCTACAAAAATTTCCATGCTACTTATGACTGGTTTTGTAGTCCAGGGTCACATATTTGGTCACACAAGATGCACATTAGATAATTTATTCAATAAATATAAATATAAACTCTCAAACATACACTACCATTCAAAAGTTTAGTGTCTGTAAGCTTTATGCATTTGAAAAAGGTCTCTTATGCTCATCAAGACTGAATTTATTTGATCAAAAGTACATTTCTACATATTTTAAAACGTAATTTATTTTTGTAATACAAAGCTGAATTTGTCAGCATCATCACTCCAGTCAGAAAGTTCACATTTTAATTTCAAGTATATATATATATATATATATTTTATAACATTATAATTGTGCTTAAAGTCACTTTTTATTCATGTAATGCATTCTTGCTAAATAAAAGTATTAAAAAGTAATAAAAAAAAATCTTACTGACCCCAAACATTTGAATGCTATAGTGTAAATTTGAGCTTAACTATAAAATTACAGGATTTCTTTGTTATGATTCCTTCTGTAAGTTTGTTGTGATTTGCATTATTGCAAATATAGTCTGTATTATTTGATCTTAGCTCATTCAAACTCTGAAGCTCTGATTGTGTTTTAGATCATTTTAAAAATAAATTCAAGATAGGGCATGTTTCTAAATGTGGCTTCACAGATGTAATTTGAACTGCTTCATCCCTCTGAGGCAAGAAACTCCAGTGTTGTTTACAACTTCACCTGACGTAGAGATCTTCATTTCAACTTGTGAATGGTTCTAATTGTCCCCTTGGCCAGTAGGGAACGCTTCTTTTCACACGTATATGTGACGAGTGTCAGAAAAAGAGCGACATCGTTGCTTCCGTTGTCAAAACAATGATAGCTGCACTCCTCTCTTTATTTACAGGAAACACAATGTTCCTTCCTCTCTTCTTCTGGCAGCAGAAAATAGACCCACAGCTGACTGCAGAAAGACACTGGGCTGCTGACCACTCATCTCCCTAATTGTCTCTTCCTCTATATTTAACCATTCGGTTGTATTGCATTTCAAGCGTTCCGCCGACCTTTGATCTCGGTTGACCAGAGAAGGTCTAATATTAGAAACTAAAGCTAAAAATGCTCTGGGAACTCTTTTGGGGGATTTTGCAGCTCTCTGGAAGTTGTGTGAACTGCCTCGGATGTGGATAGTGGGACACGACGACAGTTTCTCGTGAGAATGCGGTGCTGTCCCGTCAGTGGCGCAGGGGGATGTTTACAAAGGGCACGTGGGGTCTTCAGAGCATCACTCACAGGGGTGTGTTGGGGACGACGGCAGGTCTGCTCTCGGCACCCCGCTGATACTTTAACAAACGTCCTTCCTCAGTGCTGTGTTGTCTGTGTTTGTGATTAGATTCTGACCCGCTCTGTTTACAGAGTGAAGAACCTCTACAACTCTAAACACATACTGCTTGATAGTCAAGTGACTTGCCAAACATTTACGATTCAGAAATGTGTCAGAATTGTCCAATGAACTCTGAATGCACAAGAATATTTTTATATTAATCAGAATATGACTATATACCGATTATGTATCATGTAAACAGCTTGTTTAAAGAAATAGTTTAATCCAAAAATAAAGATTGCTGAAAAAGTACAATCTAAAGCCATCTAAGATGTAGATGAGTTTGTTTGATCATTGGAACAGATTTGAAGAATCTTACATTACTTGCTCACCAATGGATCCTCTGGAGTGAATGGGTGCCGTCAGAATGAGAGTCCAAACAGCTAATAAAAACATCATAATAATCAACATTTGATTCAAACAACTGCAGTCCATCAATTAACGTCTTGTGGAACAAAAAGTTGTTGTTTGTAATAAACAAATCCATCATTAAGATGTTTTTAACTTCAAATGCCTCTGACTAAAATATGAGTCGTCTATACATAACATTGCTTGATTTCTCCAAATATGTTGATATGAAGAACCAACTTCACCCACATCTTGGATGGCCTAAGGGTGAGTACATTTTCAGGAAATTTTTGAGTAAACTATTCCTTTAATCAAATGTTCTGATTTCTAAAAATCTAAACTTGTTGAAATATTCCTGTATTAATCCTTTTCTTTATTATATAAACACCTTATTTGACCTAATGACCTAATGTGACTGTAATATGATATTAATTAAAATTTCCAATTAAAGTTTTTTTTTTGGCAGATGTTAAAAGTAATAATTTTTTAAGAACATCAAAATATAAACATATTTATCAACGACATGAAACAATTTGATTAAATTACTTAGCAGAATTGCTAAAAATACAGTGTAAATATGGCAAAGAAATATTCCAAATCTGCAAATTACCATATAGTACAATTCAAAAGTTGGGGGTCAGTATTTTATTTATTTTTTTATTATTTTATATTTTTAAAGAAATCAATTCCTTTGTTCTGCAATTAAATTGACCACAAGACTAATATAGTGTTACAAAAAAAATATTTTGTAAATGAATGCTGTTTTGAACTTTTTGTTCATCAAGGAATCCTGAAAATAGGATGTATTGTGGTTACCACAAAAATATTCCACAGCACCAAAAATATAAATAAAAAAATAAATAAATAAATAAATCAATAATAAAATCTTGAGCACCAAATCAGCATACTGGAATGATTTCTAAAGAATGTGACACTGAAGACTAGAGTAATGATGCTGAAAGTTCACCTTTGCCATCACAAGAATAAATTGCATTTTGAAATGGAAAATTGTTAGTTTAAATTATGAGAATTCTTCAAAATTTTACTGTATTTTTTACCAAATAAAATAGCCTTAGTGCGCATAGAGACTTACACCCCCCAAACTTTTGATCAGTATATCCCAAAATAAGTACAAGCTTTACATTGATTCATTTGGCAAACGTATAAGCAACTTAAGAGGTATACATTTATATAAATAAAACATGCATCCTTCTTTTGCTTAGATTGCCATGGCGATGGGTAATGGATCTGGAATCCCCCTGGCTTGCTATGCTGGGTGTTAGGGGGGCCTTTTCACCACAGTCACGCATTGTGTGAGCGGACAGTGCTGGGGCGATGGTAGCTAACAAACAGCACTGGCAGTGATGGCTTGTGGGTGCTTTGTGCGACGGGGCAGGGAGACAGAGAAGGGCCTTGTCCCGGAGGGCCGTGTGAATGAGGAGAGGTTAGAGCGGGGGCAGGTGTAACACGAGCCCCAGCAACGCCGCTGTTCAAAAGAACACTACCTTGAAGTGAGCAACCTCAGCCCGGCCATAAACTGAGTTCAGCGGTGGGGAGGGAAGGGGGGAGGCCATGCTGTTCCCTCTCAGGGAGCACATTGGGGGCTCACAGGCCTTTCTTCCTCAGAGGGAAGAGCCTAAAGAAAGGGACATTGTCATTCATGGCTCCTGAGCTTTGATTTAGAGCCTGTGAGAGGCTGCGGCGGTGATGCACAGTGAGAGGTCTGTGCCTCCGCTCTGCTCACTTCTTGTTAAAGTAGAGGTGAAGCCTTTGGCGGCCATGGAATCGATTATTGACGCGCTTTAAACGCAGGAGCGATACGTCCTCTTTGACGACTAACATGTTGAAATGCCATCATTTTGCCTGTGAAATTTAACCCCAGTGATGACATCTAAAACAGCAACCCTACATAAATTACATATTCAGATTATATTTAGCTGAAGTCAACTGGTCAGTCATGTATACATACTAAGGAAAAATTGTTTCAATTCATTGTCATGTTTATTATTATTATAGTATCACCAAATGAGAACTTTTTTCCTCATCCTATCTATCTGTCTGTCTATCCATCCCTCTATCTGTCGGTCATTCCGTATCTGTCTGTCGGTCCGTCCGTCCCTTTGTCTGTCTGTCTGTATGTCCATCCATCCCTCTGTTTGTCCGTCCATCCGTTCCGTCCGTCTATCTGTCTGTCGGTTCGTCCCTCTGTCTGTCTGTCTGTCGGTTCGTCCCTCTGTCTGTCTGTCTGTCTGTCCGTCCATCCATCCCTCTGTCTGTCTGTCCATCCGTTCTGTCCGTCTGTCTTTCTGTCGGTTCGTCCCTCTGTCTGTCTGTCTGTCTGTCTGTCTGTCCGTCCATCCATCCCTCTGTCTGTCCGTCCGTCCATCCGTCCCTCTGTCTGTCCGTCCATCCGGTCCGTCCGTCTATCTGTCTGTCGGTTCGTCCCTCTGTCTGTCTGTCTGTCTGTCTGTCCGTCCGTCCATCCCTCTGTCTGTCCGTCCGTCCATCCGTCCCTCTGTCTGTCCGTCCATCCGTTCCGTCCGTCTGTCTGTCTGTTCGTCCATCCCTCTGTCTGTCTGTCTGTCTGTCTGTCTGTCTGTCTGTCTGTCTGTCTGTCCGTCCGTCCATCCATCCCTCTGTCTGTCTGTCTGTCTGTCTGTCGGTCTGTCTGTCACAACTGTGAGCATTTTATTACTTTTATACACACTTTTATACCCAGGAAGCAATAGTAACTGTCTGTCTATTCATCCCTCTATCTGTCGGTCGTTCCGTATCTGTCTGTTGGTCCATCCGTCCCTTTGTCTGTCTGTCTGTCTGTCCGTCCATCCATCCCTCTGTCTGTCCGTCCATCCGTTCCGTCCGTCTATCTGTCTGTCTGTCGGTCCATCCCTCTGTCTGTCTGTCTGTCTGTCTGTCCATCCGTCCCTCTGTCTGTCCGTCCATCCGTTTCGTCCGTCTGTCTGTCCGTCCATCCCTCTGTCTGTCTGTCCGTCCGTCCGTCCGTCCATCCATCCATCCCTCCGTCTGTCTGTCTGTCTGTCTGTCTATCGGTCTGTCCATCCGTCCATTTATCCCTCAGTCAGTCTGTCTGTCTGTCTGTCTGTCTGTCTGTCTGTCTCTCTGTCCGTCCATCCATCTGTCTGTCTGTCCGTCCGTCCTTCTGTCCCTCTATCTATCTATCTATCTATCTGTCTATCTATCTATCTATCTATCTATCTATCTGTCTGTCTGTCTGTCACAACTGTGAGCATTTTATTGCTTTTATACACAATTTTATACCCAGGAAGCAATAGTAACGTAAACTTGAGTTAATTAATCTATTTAGTGATTTATGTGGAAATGAAAAGTCTCCCAGTATTGTTATAGTACTAATTACCAGCAGTCTTGGAACATCTAATCAGGTTAAAGAGGACATGAACATGTAGAATTGTAAAAATTTTCAATGAACACAGATAAGACTGCAAATAATCTTGTATCTGCTCCTGTTACCAGATTACTTACTGCAGGCCTAAAGATGTTCCTACAGTTTCTCATTTCATCTTTTGTAACACTTCTAATAAATTGCATTTTGAAACTTTTCCCTGTAATCAAGGGAGTACAGCTTATTCAGTGGAGGCTCTCAAATGTAACCGTACCTCGGCCCCCAAAGTTGACCCACTTCTCCCGCGTGAGAGATAAAGGCCTGGGGGAGAGAAGCACAGTGCCGCCAGGAGCCCTGTCCTCCTCACCATCGCTCCCACGGCTCGCCAAGATCGTCCCGTTCCCAGCGCAACACCAGCACCACGCCGCCCCGCCGTGCCCCACGCTCTCTCACACAGAGTGCCACTGTCTGCCCAGCGACTGCCCCCTTCCATTGCATAACCCAAGTCTCTTTTTTTCTCTTTCTATCCCTCTTTTCTCTCTGGGACAGCATCGGTTATGTATTTTCATAGAACAAGTCTGGTTAGGAAATGTTTGAAGAGAAAAAGGAAGAGGGTGGGGGTTCGTTCTGGCCGGCGGTTTGGCTGTCACCAGAGCATGCACAAGGAGAAAAGCCTGGGAAAGAGTGTGGCGGAGTGGTTGAAATCTCAGGTCATGATGATTTAGCCAAAGAGCATGTGATGGGTTGGACCTATTGAACAGCGGCCCACGGCCATACCTTTGAATCAGTCTTCTGAAGTGTTGGCCTGCTGTCACGTTTGAACGGTGGTTCTTGTAAAAAGGAGCGTGGATCAGAGTCCAAACCCCCCGTGCTGGCTGCCTGAAAGGGTATTCAGGAGGGTTTTAGGGGTCTGAGGGACAACTTTTATCCCTAAGCTGGTCGAGCGTTTCAAGCGTTTTACCGTGGACAGAAATGTGCAGGACTTTTAGAAAGGACCAAAAAGCACAGAAGTAATATTAGCATTTAGGGATCACTGATCAGGAATTATGGCAGCTTTTATGCCAGTCACAACATGCCCATGATAAAAGATTACTGATCACAAGCCATGTGGTTGTTTTTTCAAACTGTAAAAACAGATGACCTCGGTTCATGTCTGTCGATGAGACCAGAAAGAAGCTTACATTTTTGATTTTATTTTATTTTATGGAAACAAGCACCATTAAATAATTATAGAAGTATTTTATTCTATGTTTGAATACATGTGCCCAAAGTGATTATGGTAAAAAAATATATATATTTGCTTGAACTTTATGGAAAATTATACTAACTGACTTAAATATTAAAAGAAAATGAATGCTTCTATAAAAAATTAAATGCTGTCATTATTTGCATACACACACTTTTCAATAACACAAATGGAGATGTTTAGCAGTTTAGCACATAGACAGATGGCATTCTTATTTTTATTAGGGCCCAAGCACCAATGGTGTGAGGACCCTGTTGGAATTGCTCCAGTTCTTCTTCTTCTTCTTCTTCTTCTCCTAACTGAATCGCATTTTTGAGGGCCTAAACATGCTCGAAGACTTTTGAAACTTTGCACACGCATCAGAACTGGCAAAAATTTAATTCTGATATGGGTTTAATTTCCAATTTTTGTGCAGTTTTTGCCATTTTCAGGCCTCGTACTTTAACGAATTCCTCCTACAGTTTTAATCGGATCATCTTTGATTTGGTGAGTGTGATCATAAGGCCTTTGCGATGCTAAATTGCAAAGATCTTGAGTTTCCCTGTCGGCCTGACAAAGTTTGATGTCTTGTCCTGAATATATCTCCATGCCCATATTTAGTTAGAGTTATAGCACCACTTACTGTCAACAGGAAGTGACATGTTTAACAACACAACAAAATGAACCATTGAGCACTAAACATGGTGGAAACATGCAAACAACACTTTCTAAGTGCTAAAGCATGTTGTTAAAGCCATGAAACAGGAAGTTGCTGTAATTTGTGTAAACAATGTCCAAACTGCCCCATATTTCACATGTTTAATAAGAGTCCAATACTTTGTTACAATCATAGCGCCATCTGCTGGCTACAGGAAATGACTTGTTGACTTAAACATGCAATGTACAATCTGCCCCAAACTTCACGTTTTGATCAGAGTCCTGGCCTGAACACATCTTAAGGCCAATATTCAGTTACAATCATAGCGCCACCAGCTGGCAGCAGGAAGTTTTGCACATGTAAATGACTTTGACATATTCCTCCTATGTTTACTATTTTAAAAGCATACTGTCCACCATTCACTGTTTTCTTAAAGCCACTGGTCGGCGGTGAGCCCGGGTGCAAGGGCCCTTTCATCGCTACTTGCAGCTTTAATTTAATTTTATTTAATTATTTTACTTTATAGAAATAAGATCCTTAAAATATAAATAGCTGAATATATATTTGAATAGATGTGCCTGAAGTGATGAATAATGCACAATTAGCAAGTGATTACAGCAAAATAAAATATTTGCTTGAACTAACTGGAAAGTCATACTAATGAAAATGAATACTTCTCAAAAAAAAAAATTCTGTTTTTATTTGCTCACCCACACTTTTCAGTAACACAAATAGAGATGATTTAGCACATGGATGGATGGCATTCTTATATATTTTTTGTTTCATTTTATTGAAACAAACACCAAAAATATAACCAATATATGCAAGTATAACAACATTAAACAAATAATGCACAATCAGCAAGTAATTACAGATTTAAGGTCTATTATGACAAAAAGCCCTTTTGTTTTTTATTGAAAAGTAAATAAATGTAATGTAAATAACTTAGCTTCCAGAGCTCAGGAAGTTTGTTTTGCAACTTTGCACTTTTCAGTAACACAAATGAAGATGTTTAGCATTTTAGCTCATGGACAGATGGCATTTTATTTTATTATATTTTATTGCTTTATAGACAGTATTTTATTATTTTATTGCTTTATAGAAAGTATTATTTTCTATATTTGAATAGATGTGCCCGAAGTGATGAATAATGCACAATAAGCAAGTAATTACTATATATATATATATATATATATATATATATATATATTTGCTTGAATTTTATGGAAAGCCATACTAATTTGTTTAAATATCAAAAGAAAATGATTGCTTCTCTAAAAAAAATAATGCACAATCAGCAAGTAATTACAGCAAAACAGAAAAATAATACATTAGCTACAAGTATATGGAAAACAACATGGAAAGTTTTAAGGGTTTTCAGAAAAGACTTAAGGTCAATTATGACCAAAAGGCCTTTTGTTTTATATTGAAAAAGTATGTAAATAAAAACCTTTATACAGTAGCTTCCAGAGTTCAGGAAGTTTGTTTTGTAACTTCAGACTGTGGACATAAAAAAACAGCATCTTTTCACACACACACACGTGTTTTAGAGAATGTTTGTACTACATCCTGTTCATATTGCATTCATTGGACCACCGCCAGAGAAGGTTAAAGCAATGGGAAACACCCCCAATCTATCTCTACTTACCGATGTAGCTGAGAACCACTGTCTGTCACAAAGCAAGCGACTGGGCGAGAAGGAAGGGCCGATTATATTTAGCCCCATGAACTCGAGGCAAAGAAAAAAATAACAGGGCAGTCGCTTGATAAATAAGGGGCTGAGAGCCTGAGAACGACGGTAGGGCCTACCAAGCAAAACAATTGTGGAGTGGACACGGAGAGGCCTGTGAAAACAAACAGAGCTGATGAGAACGCCGCTGCCTGTGAGCGGCTCATTAGCGACCAGATGCAGCCTTTCCCCTGCGGCTCTGAGCGCCGCTTCCTCTCTGCGCTGCACACCGGCAACCTCGCGGCACTGCTTGATCGCCCTTGCCGTTTCCGAAAGCTCTCCATTTTTCATGAAAGGGCGACACTTTTTTTTGCCCCAGCCAGACTTCTCCACCCTTATATGACAGCAGTAAATCATTGGTTTAAGTAATGAGATTCGCTTTTTTTTCATTGGGATGTTTCTCTGGCTTTGGTTGCTCTTCTTTATTGGTCTTCCTCATGTTTGGACCATTCTTTCTTGTGTTAGCTTAAAGCTTTTTCCTGTGCTGTAATGTTTGTAGATTTGATTGCAGTTTATTTATTTGGCAAATCTCTTGTCTAATCTCTCAAACCTCAAACCTTTTATTAATACAAAATGTCTTGAGCTGTCTTAGCTGGGGAAGCTTTTAAATTCACACTAGCATTCAAAAGTTTGGGGTCAGTAATTTTTTAAGTAATTAGTACTTTTTATTTAGCAAGGGTGCTTTACACTAAACAGAAGTGACAGTAAAGTTACAAAAGGTTTGTATTTCAAATAAATGTTGTTCTTTTGAGTGTTCTATTCATTAAATAAAATCTTGTGGTTTGAAAAAAAAAACATGACAAAAACAATATTTTATAGATATTTATATAGATGTTTTAACTATTGTTGCCCATACAATAAAAGTCAGTGGTCAACAACATTGACTTTCATATATACACTACCAGTCAAACAATTTTGAACAGAAAGATTTTTAATGTTTTTTAAAGAAGTCTCTTTTGCTCAACAAACCTGCATTTATCTGATCCAAAGTACAACGAAAACAGTAAAATCTTAAAATATTTTGAATATATTGAATATATTCCATTTGAGTGTATTTTACAATGTAATTTATTCCTGTGATCCTGTGAAAAGCTGAATTTTTAGCATTATTACTCAATTAATCATTCTAATAGTCTGATTTGCTATTCAAAAGTCATTTATTATTATTATTATTATTATTATTACTATTATTATTATTATTATTATTACTATTATTATTATTATTATTATTATTATTATTATTATGTTGAAAACAGCTGAGTAGAATTTTGTCAGGTTTCTTTGATAAATATAGAAGAACAGCATTTATCTAAAATATATATTTTTTGTAACATTGTACATGTCTTTATGATCACTTTTGATCAATTTAAATCATCCTTGCTAAATAAAAGTTTAAAATTTTATAATTTCTTCTAAATTATACTGACTCCAAGCTTTTGAATGGTATAGTGTATAATGTCACAAAAGCTTTTTATCTCAGATAAATGCTGATAAATCCTGAAAAAAAAAAATTTACTCAACTGTTTAAATATTGATGATGATAATAATAATAATAATAATAATAATAAAAATAAAAATAAATGTTTCTTGAACAGCAGATTAGCATAGTAGAATGATTTCTGAAGAATCATGTGACAGACTGGAGTAATGATGCTTAAAATTTTGCTTTGATCACAGGAATAAATTCCATTTTAAAATATATTCAAATAGAAAACAGTTATTTTAAATAGTACAAATATTTCAGAATATTACTGCTTTTGCTGGACTTGGTGAGCAGAAAGACTTCTTTAAAAAAACATGAAAAGTCTTACCGTTCAAAAACTTTTGACTGGCAGTGTATTATTTTTCTAAATATATTTTATTCCAGTCATAGCTGATGAAATAGTCTTTTGTTCTACACTCTAACCACCTCCCCAGTATTTCTGGTGTTATACTATGTCATTTATTCACAGTTCATCCCGAGGGGCTTAATTTTCCACTTTAACGACCTGCAGTGTGTTACTGTTAATATAATATTAATTAGTGGAGGGTATTATAAGCAATCAACATGAAAACAATTTAAAATCACAGTCCAAACCATCATTCTTATAAACCAAGCACACAAACCCAAAAGTCTTATTTTTATATTGCTTTAACCAGACACGCCTGTCACTTTCAACTTCCCTTGGATTTCCTAAGGGCTTGTTGAACTTGAGGACGTGGAAGAGGAGTGTGTGAGTGTGTTGCATGCATACGCATCGGGCCAATGTGGGAACGGTACTAAAGTGGCAGCGGTTCCAGATCTTGATAGAGACGTGTAAGGGTGGAGAGGGCACTGTTTATCGGTGAGGGGATCGCCCAGCACAACACTGGGAAGTGCTGTGAGCATACTGCAGCACAGACTCATTGTGCTGGCCCTAAAACACCAGCCTGCCTATTGCAAGAATTCGTACTCATGAATTTGAACCCAGTGACTTTATATAAGTGCAACCTTATATACATTTATTTTTTTTTTATATTTTTTTTTTTGTACTTTTTACTGAATATTGAGGGCACTTCATTTGCAATGTGCACTGTAGTTTAGAAACACTCAAAATTTACATTTATTTAAAGGTCCACTGAAGTGCTGTGAAATGCGTTATTATGTGTTGACGTAATTTCAACTGAAACAGAAAGACAGGACGGGACATAACAAGCAGTTTGCTTGAGTCATGTCTTAGCGCAAAACCAGACTTCATTCGCACTAATGGAAAGCATATGTACACTGTCTGAATCATTCCCTATTCCCTATACAGTGCACTACGTGCCATTCACCGTGCAGAAAATACAAATTCTGTGAACAAGTGACTGATTTCAGTCACAGTTTCAGTGTGTATTTATAGTGTAGGGTGCGGGACACTTCAGATTTTAGAGGGCATTTGATTGGACAGAAAGTTTGATGAGAAGCTGAGGTGCAGGTTGATGTCATCAAAATCGTTGATCCATATTGGTAGAAGTTAGAGACTGTAAGTTTTGAATGCTTATATCTCCTAATGGCACATTTTGTCATTGTTTTGGAGCACACTATCTTATAAGCTAACATATTCATACTAAAGACCAAAACAATTCAATATTGATTTCATGGGGACTTTAAAAACAAATCCAAAAATCTATAGATCTTCTTAAGGTTATCGATAAGCTTGTAATCCAAATAGAAATAAATGTATAACCAAGAATTTTAAAAAGTCTGCTGGTCAAAATTATTAGCCCTCTGATGTTAATAGTCAATAGTGTATCCCTTTTGCTTGATAACAGCCTTTAGTCGTTTGCTGTAGTTCTCAACAAGTTTCAAGCAGCAAGTCTCCTGAGGAATGACAGCCCATTTTTCCTTAGCAAATCTCTCAAGCTCCTCCAGATTTGTTGGTCTTCTGGCACAAACTCTGGACTTTAGTGTGCCCCACAGATTTTCTATTTGATTCAAATCTGGGCTTTGTGCAGGCCAGTCAAGTAGACTCACTTTGCTCATTTGGAGGTATTTCCCCACGAGGTGTCTAAATGCCCCTGGATATTGAGTGAAATCTGCACTAAAAAACTCCTTCAGTGGCCTTGGCATCAACCGTCAGCATGTTTACATCCTGTCAGTATGGCATCTAGCATTTCTTGTCGCTGCCATTTGCTCTTTTAGTAGCTGTGGTCTACTAAAAGCTTCAAAGGTATCAAGTAGAGAGAACAAAGACGCGGATCTTTAGAAAGTTTTATTCATCCATCTTCCCATTTTTTCTCCTCCTCTTATCGCTAGGAAAACAGGAAGACTTACAGTGCTTCTCTTGTTGCCCTTCAACTGAAAATTTCAACCAAAAGCTACACAAAGTGGCATCGTATCAATGTTTTAATTTTTAAATTGTGTATTCCAAGTTGTGTTGCGGTAAAAATAGCAAGAGGTAGTGCCAGTAGCTCACCGAGTGCAACCATTTTACAACATCAAAATAATGGCTCCTCCACATAGTCCAAAATATGTATAAAACGATGTGGATTTTTTAAATAATTGGAAATCTTTCATGAGTTTTCTGCTACATATTTTAGTAGAGACATTATTTATGTTATAGTAAGGCATAGAACCAACAGTATTTACCAAGTGTAGACCTTCTCCAATAAGATATCAACTGTATAGTACTACAGCATCTGACCGCATCAAACAAGACACTATCCACAGTCTATAATCTCCTGAAACTCAATCCTGAGAGCGGTTCTCTGGGAGCCAGACAGGGTCTATCATGAAAGCTCTTTGGCCCGGGGCGGACCCTCCTTAGCCCCTATTACGCCGGCCAAGACATAGTGCCTCCATGTAACTCATTCACACTGGACATGGGAGAGTTTCAAAGAATAGAAATCAAGAACAAAGTTGAATGGGAGGAAGTCAATCCAGATAGTGAGAATCCCAGATGGTTAAATCAGCCAAATTAAAGGTAATTCGACGCACATAATGGCTCCTCATAAGATGACTGGGGATAGAACGTGTGCATAGTTGGAAAATGCCTTCGATGCTGTTTGCTGTTTTTACACATGATTTTAAAAATGGAGAGTAGTTCAATTTATTAATTTAGCACTGAAGGAACTTTTGAATGTGAGTTAAAGGAACTATTTGAGCATGAGTTCAGAATGGAATGTACTTTATATTGGATACTTTCTGTATTTACCAAATTAGTGAGGCTTGGGAAGTGAACAATGTGTATCCGTGGGAAAGAGGAGTGTGTGTGTAAGCATGTGCTTTAATGTAACTGCGAATGTGGTTGAAATCCACAAAGGGAAGTGTGTGTGTGTGTGTGTGTGTGTGTTAAATACATGTGTGCCTGTCTCTAGAGACATGCTGTTGTTCCTACTGCTGAAGGAGTTGTGAACGCGGTGGGAAGGTCACCTGATCGGCGCCCTGGGGGCGACCCCGGTAGGCCGCCACTGCAGCGTGTCCGGGAGGATCGAATGCAAGTGACAGGCGTGGGCTCCCATCACAAAAAGCTCTCTGTGGTTGTAGCGCAGGGGCCGAGGAAGTCAGCGATGCTCTTCTCCCTCCCTGGCCAAAGAGCCATGAGAACAACCCTGAGAGAGGATGGAGGAGCGAGTTCTGGAGGAAAGCCATTACTTCCCCCCCATCTACACTGTAGCGAGCGGACATCTGATTCATTTTAGTGAATCGATTCTTTTGAGCAGTTTGTTTTAATGAATCAGTTCAAAGAATTGATTCAGTGGTTCTTTAAAACATTCCAACAGAGCCATATTAAAATAACTTTTTTTCCTTTTTTAATTCAATATGTCCCAGTTTAATTTGTTTGATGATTTAGTTTGTTAGTTTATTTTGTATTTTTTTAGTTTACATCAGGGTTATTATTACTAAAATTTAAATATTATTTAGATGAAAAAATACAAATTACAACATACATATACAATATATAATATACTGTTTAAAAAAAATCTAAAATACATTTTAGTTGAAGCACTAAAATTACTGGAAATAAATAACTAAAACTGAATTAAATATAAATTAAACCTAAATATTAAACAGACATAAGATAATGTACCAGTACTGTCCCATTATGAAAAAAAGTATTGTTTAAAATATATTTAAGAATATTTAATATTAAATATGTTTTTAAAAATTAAATTCTATATAGTTTGGAATATATAATTATTTATTATTTACTTAGTCTGTTTAAAAGAAGCAGTTTTCATTTCATTGGTTGAGTAAATTGTGAACCTGGATCATTAAAAAAAATCATAAGTATTATGTATATGTGTCAGTATCAGTTATATAATTTGTAAGTGTTTTGAATTTAGTTTTTATTTGTATTTTCTTTTTGTTAAAAAAAATATCTATTATATATACATTTATTTTATCATTTTAAATTTAGTTTGAGCAATTTAGTTTTTTAAAAATAATTATTTAATTATTACTTTTAAAACTATTTTTAATTCATTCATTCAATGTATTTTACTTTATTAAGTTGACAAGGCAGTATGTCTAATTTTTGTTTATCATTTAGTTTTTCATTGAATATTTATTTTTTGTTTTATTGCAGCATCACTTTAATTAATGAAAATATTTTTGATCAATTTAATTGGTAACACTGTACAATAAGGTGTCATTTGATAACATTTTCATGTATTAACTAACATGAACAATACATTTATTACACTATTTATTAATCTTAGTTCATGTTAGTTAATAAAAATACAGACATTCATGTTAGTGCATTAACTAATGTTAACAAACACAAATTTTAATAATGCATTAGTAAATGCTGAAATGCATTAACTAAGATTAATAAATGCTGTAGAAGTATTGTTCATTCTTAGTTCATGTTAACTAACGAACTTTATTGTAAAGTGTTACCATTTCATTTTAGTTAACGATAACAGCATTAGTCCAACAGAAATGGTTCTTCACTCTAACCGATTCATCAAGTGAATCATTAATCTTGTTATGCGAACTGGTTCAACTGTTTCATTGAAAATATTCGACTCAACCGAACAATTCATTCACGAATCGAATCTTACTACAGCTTTCTCTCCCTTCCTCTCACCAGACACACTTAACCCTGCAGGTGCCCTGCATCTTTTCTCTCCTTCTCTCCATCTCTTGTTATTCCTCTCTAGCCACTCACAGCTTAAGTCCCACTCGTCTCATGTCTCTCCATCCTCTGTTCACCTTTCCCATCTCTCCCACTCACTTACTTTCAATCTTATTTTCATGCAGTTCAGAGATGAGATGAGTACAATCTCTGAGGGAGGTCTGCGGAGTGTGTACGTGCTGAGGAGTGTGTTTGGGGGAGGTGGTTGCAAAGATTAAAGAAAGGGAGAGCTTGTGTTTGAGACACAGAAAGAGAGAGGTTTTGTCTGTGCGGCGGGAAAGCACACAGAGTGCTGTGTGTGAAACAGGAGCGTTTGTGTGTGTGAGAGGAGGACTTCACAGAGATAGTGAGTGTGTGAACATCACAGAGATGGGACATTAGAGTGTTTGCCCACTCCAGTGTGTGTGTGTGTGTGTGTGTGTGTGGAAAAATTGTAAGTGTTAAAGTGTTGAGGGAAGTATCAAAGCAAAAATGACTGAAAAAAACATTTTATATCCTTCCTTCACAGACAGAGAGATTAGTGAGCTGCCTTGATGTCTACTGCATACATAGACAGATGTGTTTAAGGCCTGTTTCACACTGTACACATGTACATATACAGTTGAAGTCAAGAGGGATGATACAAAATGCATGTTATTTTTTATTTAGTACAGACCTGAATAAGATATCTCACATAAAAGACATAGTCCACATGAGAAAATAATAGTTGAATTGATAAAAATGACCCTGTTCAAAAGTTTACATACACTTGATTCTTAATACTGTGTTCCTACCTAAATTATCCACAGTTGTTTTTTGTTGTTGTTATTGTTTAGTGATAGTTGTTTATGAGTCCCTTGTTTGTCCTGAACAGTTCAACTGCTCACTGTTCGTCAGAAAACCCTTGAGGTCCCACAAATTCTGTGTTTTTTCAGCATTTTTGTGTATTTGAACCATTTCCAACAATGACTGTATGATTATAAGATCCATCTTTTCACACTGAGGACAACTGATGGACTGCAACTATTACTGAAGGTTCAAATGCAAAGAAGGAAAAAACAATGCATTAAGAGTCTGGGGTAAAAACCCAGGCTAAATTTCACTTATTTTGTCTTCTGGGAAACATGTCAGTATCTTCTATAGATTCTGAAGGGCAGTACTAAATGAAAAAAATATATATATTTAGGCAAAATAAGAAAAATGTACACATCTTTTTTTATTCAAAAGTTTTCACCCCCAGCTTTTAATGCATTGTTTTTCCTTCTGAAGCATCAGTGAGTGTTTGACTCTTTTGTAATAGTTGCATATGAGTCCTCAGTTGTCCTCAGTGTGAAAAGATGGATCTCAAAATCATATAATCATTGCTGGAAAGGGTTCAAATACACAAAAATGCTGAAAAACCAAAGAATTAGTGGGACCTTAAAGATTTTTCTGAAGAACAGCGGGCAGTTTAACTGTTCAAAAAACAACATGCATTAAAAAATAACATGCATTTTGTATGATCCCCCTTATTTTGGTAAAATAATTAACATTTTGCAGATTCTACAAGGTGTATGTAAACTTTTGACTTCAACTGTATATATGTATTATTAACGTCAGTTCCTTCCATGGTACTCTTGTGAATGCATGGTGGAGACTGATACAGAAGAATAAAAAATGTTGATTAAAGTCGATATCTTTGTTTTCTCTGCACACAAAAAGTATTCTCGTAGCCTCATAACATAACGGTTGAACCACTGATGTCACATGGACTATTTAACAATGTCCTTACTACTTTTCTGGCCCTTGAACATGTCAGTTGCGTTGCTGTCTATGTAGGGTCAGAAAGTTTTCGGATTGAATCAAAAATATCTTAATTTGTGTTCTAAACATGAATGAAGATTTTACGGGTTTGGAACGATATGTTATCTTCACTTTGGCTTTCCAAACTACCTCTGCTGTTATGATTTTTATTAGGCGAAAAAAAAAGTGTTTGACTAACCTCCTACCATTTTTCCTCTTGGTTTGTAAAATGAATAGCTCTCATTCATAAGACCACATACAATTATCCAAAGGAGATGACATACTAAGCCACAAAGATTTCTCAGTGTTTGCATTGTGTGCAATTAAGTCAGGCTTTGAAATAATCTGGAGATGAGTAAATGGTTTTCATTTGAACCATTTGAGCAACATATTTGCATTGAATTCCTTGCGGCGATGAGACATTGGTTGAATATGTGAGTACAAAAATAAAAAATAATAATCTGAACAGGTTTGTTCTTTGCATTAATGCTCCATTGCAAGGTACTGTATATATACTGAAAGTCGCTTTGGATAAAAGCGTCTGCCAAATGCCTAAATGTAAATGTAAATGTAAATGAAAGTCTCTCTTTAAGGTCTAAAAATATAATGCAAGTAATTATAGGGAGATTTCATTTCATTACTGTTATGCTGAGTAGGCAAGGGCTTTTTACAGTAAGTGAAGTAATTTAATAAAGAAGAAACAATACTGTATAAATACATATAATAATAATATATTACATATAGTAATTTTATTTTACTTATTTTGTTTTATAAATATAATTTCTTTAATATTAGATTTTATATAAAAATGTCATTAAAATACATTTATAAAATAAAATGTGATTTTATATTATTATTATTATTCATAATAATAAATTATTTCAGAAGACACAAAATTAAGATTGTGTTGCTGTCTTATTGCTCCTGTATCTTACTGTATTTTTTTAATTAATCATTCTTTAATTTACATTGCCAGTCAAAAGTTTTTGAACAGTAAGATTTTTAATGTTTTTTAAAGAATTATCTTCTGCTCACCAAACCTGCATTTGTTTGATTTAAAGTACAGTACAGCAAATGCAGTAAAATATTAAATTAAATATTTTTACTACTACTTTAAAATATCTGTTTTCTATTCGAATACATTTTAAAATGTAATGTATGCCTGTGATCAAAGCTAGATTTTCAGCATTATTACTCCAGTCTTCAGTGTCACATGATCCTTCAGAAATCATTCTGATATGCTGATTTGCTGTTCAATAAACATTTTTATTATTATTATCAATATTTAAAACAGTACTTTTTTTCAGGATTCTTTGATGAATAGAAAAATCCAAAGATTAGCATTTATCTGAAATAAAAAGCTTTTGTAACATTATAGAACATTTTGTAACATTATAGAAATTAACACTTTTATTTAGCAAGGATGCTTTAAATTCATCAAAAGTGATGATAAAGACATTAATAATTGTAACAAAAGATTAGAATGAATTCCGAAGGATCATGTGACTAGAGTAATGCTAAAAATTCAGCTTTGAAATCACAGGAATAAATTACATTTTAAAATATATTCGAATAGAAAACAGATATTTTAAATAGAAAAAATATTTTGATTATTTTTTTTTTTTTACAGTTTTTGCTGTACTTTGGATCAAATAAATGCAGGCTTGTTCAGCAGAAGACAAAAACATTAAAAATCTTACTGTTCAGAAACTTCTAACGGGCAGTGTATATTTTATTTTGATGCATTTTTGACTGTGCGTAAGGAAAAAAGTGATGTAATATTTATAACTAGTTCTGCCATGAAACTCTAGATGACAGGCTGATGGGTGTTAACGTAACTAATGATATTCACAGAGTATACAACTTGGCACAAGTTGATTGGTTCATGTTGCGTAAGCAACCAATGAGCTTGCAGCTTATCATTTAAATGGCTGGTAGAATTCACTTGGGCATTTGGCAGCGTGCTTTCAGAGTTCCTCTGAAACCCTCCTCCTTCCCCAGCTCCACCTGTATAGATCTGCTATGGGGTTATTTTATATGCTATTTGTGCAGCAGCAGTATGTCTTAAATATTCACAGCACCGTATCACCATATGCTTTGGCAGTAGCAAGTTCCTGTACTTGCTTTCAACAGCAGCACCAATAATCTACAACTACAGCAATAACCAACAGCAGCAGCAATTCAGCAGCATTGTAGCAGATCTATTCCGCCAAGACCAAATACATTAACATTATCATAACCATTACCATGCTAAACCTTTCCGAGAGTTGTCATGACAGAAATAATATGTCAGTGGCATTGGGGTGAGTGGGCTTTGAGTTATTTGACAGCTCACAATCAGACATGCTTTTATTTGTAAGTGCCTCTAAACATTTGCCGTTGTTGTAAGAATGCATTTCATAAAGTTCAAGCATCCCAGCACTCCAAATGCATCAAATAACTAAGATATATCATATCTCCATCAGATGTGCATGAGATTCCAGCTGTTAAGTGTGACTGTGTATAGAATCAGAGTCATTTGTCCGTTGTCTCCCACCCCACCCAAAATGTGCAGCACTCCAGTATTATTTCATCTAGTAAACCTGCAAGGGGAAAAGACCCAGCCCTTCTCCGATAAGAGATAAGTGACAAGCCGAAATGTGTCGACGGTAGATTAATCTGGGTATTTTTTGAAACGCGCTGAATGCCCAGCAACCAGACACGCTGGCCTGCAAGACCCAAGCTCTTAAGAGCGATCAGGAAATGACTGCTGTGGTTGTTATGCTTTCTACTTGTCAAGGGCCTATTATCCCAGCACGAACATTTGGTCTTATTAGTAGCCCTTCGTATGTTTGAGGACAAGGGGCGACTCCCAGTGGGATGTCTAGTCAGAAAATACAACATGTTAAGTAACTTCAGGAAAACACTCAATCATTCAACACATTCAACTTGACCAAAAAGAATTTTGATTACTAAGGGGGAAAACATTGAGGACCTGTGCCAATTCACTTGCGCTGAGACATGGGAAAATGGTTCGAGAAGTTGGCTACTGTCTGGATCATCATAGTATGGCACATTCAGTATCCCACAGACCAATGTCAGGATGGTAATTCAATTAAGGCATGAAGGCTGTCTCCCATACAGAGATTCAGTATTGTTCAAAAAGATGAAAGTCGCCAATATCCGCCACTTCTCATGCTTCTTATTTTAGACGTGATGGGAATCAGAGAGATGTGACATTTATGAAGGTCTCCTTTCATATGGGATACTTTCCCAGACCCAGGAACTGTGACTGGCAGATATTTTGCATGTCTATCCATTAACCTTATCGTTCTTCAATTCAGAACTCCACAGTACTTATTTTATTTTGATCTTGTGGTTGCTCTTTGAGCAAAATTCAAGAAACAGTTCACCCAAAAATGAAGATTTGCTTCAAATACTCACCCTCAGGCCATGCAAGATGAAGATGAGCTTTTCTTCATCTGAAGAGGTTATCAGGATGTCACTTGCTCACCAATGGATTCGCTGTGGTGAATGGGTGCCGTCAGATTGAGAGTCCAAACAGCTAATAAAAACATCACAATAATCCACAAGGAACTACTCTTTTTTCTAACGTCTTTTTTTTTTTTTTTTAACTCAAGTTAAAAATGCCTTGGTCTATGCCTATATCTTGGATTATGGATGTATATGTAGGTTTTCTATTATTACATTTAAAAAAAAATATATCTAATATAAAAAAATGAAAAAAATGAAAATTAAATTATTATAATTATTAAACTATTTTTACTATATTATTAAGTATTTTATGAAATATATTAAATTTAAACACATGAAATAAAAATATTATGTATCTATAATGTGTCTAATTTATATATAAATACAGGTATATATACTTTTTTATATAACATTTGTAAAATATGTAATACGTGTGTGTGTGTGTGTGTATTGATCAAAAGTGTTAATAAACACATTTATAATGTTAAAAATATTTCTATTTCAGATAAATTCTGTTTTTCTGAACTTTCTATTCCTCAAAGAAACCTGAACAAAAATTCTACTGTTTTCAATATAATAGTAATAAATCTTTTTTGAGCAGCAAATCAGAATGTTAGGATTTCTGAAGGATTGTGAATGATGCAAAAAAAATAAATAAATATATATTCAAATAGAAAACAGTTATTTTAAATAGTACAAATATTTCTAATGTTTTTGCTGTACTTTGGAATAAATAAATGCAGGCCTGAGCAGAAGAGACTTCTTAAAAAAAAATATATATATATATATATATATATATATATATAATGTGTTTAATTATTTCACATTTTTACTGTTTTTGCTGTACTTTGGATCAAATAAATGTATATAATAAAATTTATTTATAAAGTTTGTCTAATTTATATATAAACAAAATAAGAAATTATATAACATTTTTTAAATATAAATTTGTAAAATGTATATATGTATTAAAAAATATATTATGTAATAAAATGTATTAAATGTATATATGTAATTTTTTGATTTAGATTAACTTTAATTTACTGTTATATTTTTCTTAAAAAATACATATTTTACAATAATTATATATACACTTCCATATAAATTTAATGTATTTTTTAAATATTACATTTCATTAAAATATCTAATATGAAAAATAGATAAAAAAAAAACACATTTATGAATTAAAAATGTAAGTCTTGTTGTCCTATCACATCAATGAGATGAGACAACTGATGGCACCTATTCACTGCAGAGCATCCATTGGTGAGCAAGTGATGTAAGGCTTAATCTCTCTAAATCTGTTCTGATGAAAAAACATACTCATCTACATCAGATGAGTACATTTTCAGCAAATGTTCTTTTTTTGGATGATGTGTCCCTTTAAATTGGAATACATGCAATATGAGACACAATTCTTGGAAATTTGCGTTGAGTTAAGCTCAGATTGCAGTCTTTTTAAACATCTTGTGATCTGAATCTGTCAAGGCAACAAAAACCTCATCATCATTTTGACAAAACAAAAACATTTCCCTACTTGAGTTAACATCTGCAGCCAACTCTCTGAAAAGCGCGCAGCACTGTCTGTGACAGTAGACTGGTTTGACAGCAGCGCGCATGGGTGAGGAGAGGGCTAACTGCAAGTGGCATGACGCGGTGCCAGAATCAATTTCACTGTCAGTGCGGAGCAGTGTGAGTACTGGAGGATGCCAAATTGGCAGAGCCTGAGCTCCCCGCAAAGGAAGCTCTGCTGTGGGCAGGATCCCGGTTCAAAGCAGAGGTACCCTGAAGGCCTCACACCATAGCTTTCTCCGGTAGCTTGCATCCACAGGTACTTTTTCCCAACCATCTGCAGAGAGCCTTGTAACCTGCCAAGAGCTGATGTTTTGTCTCTGGTTGAGCACTTGGCGCACAATTACAGGGAAGGCGCGTCATGAAAGCATGTCACACTCACCGCTCCTGAAGGCTTTTAAGGTGAAGTGTAGGCAGAAGAACCAGAACTTGTGCTAAAAGTTGCAAGCTCACTTCATCTGTGGTTTGGAAAAATAAACAATTTCAGACAGCTATATAAGATGCTTGTTTTGCTTGAGCGCAGTACAGAGAATCCAGGAAGCTGGAAAGTTGTTGATAATTACAGATGTAAGGCACTGAACTGTCTGAGTATGTTTTTGCTGCTGTGGAACTGATTATTTGTTGTTTTAGAATGTAAAAGTAGCTGCTTTAAATTCATGTATAACATTTAGATATAAATAACATTTAATAAAATTATATATATATATATATATATATATATGTACACACACTTATGTACATATATACACTGTGTGTCTAATTTATATATAATTAAAATAAGAAATTCTATATAACATTTGTCAAATATGTATTAAATGTATTTGTGTAATTATTAGATTTAGATTAGATAATTAGATAATTAGTTAATTTACTATTTTATACAGTTGAAGACAAAATGATTAGCCCCCCTGTGAAATTTTACATTTTTTTTTAGAATATTTCCCAAGTGATGTTTAACAGAGCAAGAGAATGTTTTCATATTATTTCCCATTATTTTTCTGTTTTATAGAAAGTCTGATTTCCTATAGTTGCTTGAATAACAGAATAAATAAATAAATAAATAAATAAATAAATAAAAAACTGCTAAGGTCAATATTATTAGCCCCCTTAAGAAATTATTAGTTTGATTAAATATAGAACAAACCACTGTTGTCCAGTGACTTGCCATATTAACCTAATTTGCCTGATTAACCTAATTAACCTAGTTAAGCCTTTTTAAGCTGAGGATTAGTATCTTGCTAAACAACTAGTGAAATAATATGCACTGTCATCATGGCAAAGACAAAAGAAATTAGTTTGGACTTGAGAGAAAGAATTGTTAATGCTCATAAAGATGGAGCAGGATACACACGTTTATCAAAGTGTTTTCAAGTGTCAAGAACTGCAGTGAGATGCATTATCAAGAAGTTTAAAGAGACCAACACAGTGGAGAACAAGATGGGCAGAGGCAGGAAGTGAAAGATTTCAAAAACTTTGGAAAGAAAACTAGTGAGAGAGGTTTCTAAAGACCCAAGAACAACTGCCAAGACACTAGCAAATGACCTAGCCAAGTCTGGAATTGATGTCTCAACAAAGACAGTCACTAGAGCCCTGCACAGGAATGAACTGTGAGGTTGCCGACCAAGAAAGACTCCACTTCTGAAGAAGAGACACCTCCAAGCTAGAATGAAGTTTGCTAAGGACAACCTGGGGGAATGTGATGCATACTGGAAACGTGTCCTTTGGTCAGATGAGACAAAACTAGAGCTTTTTGGCCATAGAGATGTTGCCTATGTTTGCAGAAAGAAGGGAATGGCATTCAACCCCAAGAACATCATTCCCAAAGTGAAACATGGTGGTGGGAGTATAATGCTGTGGGGATGTTTCAGTGCATTTGGAACTGGGAATCTCGTCAGGGTTGAAGGAAACATGAAAAAGAAAGACTATAAGAAGATTTTGAAAGACAACCTCAGAGAGTCTGCAAGAAAACTTGGTTTGGGTCGACATTTTGTCTTCCAGCATGATAACGACTCAAAGCACACCTCACTTCTGGTGAAGAAATACCTCCAAATGAGCAAAGTGAGTGTACTTGACTGGCCTGCACAAAGCCCAGACTTGAATCCAATAGAAAATCTGTGGGGCACACTAAAGTCCAGAGTTTGTGCCAGAAGACCAACAAATCTGGAGGAGCCTGAGAGATTCGCTAAGGAAGAATGGGCTGTCATTCCTCAGGAGACATGCTTGAAACTTGTTGAGAACTACAGCAAACGACTAAAGGCTGTTATCAAGCAAAAGGGATACACTATTGACTATTAACATCATAGGGCTAATAATTTTGACCAGTAGACTTTTTTTAATTCTTGGTTATACATTTATTTCTATTTCTTATATATACTTCATTAATTATGTAATGAAGTATATATAAATTAAAATCTTACATTTCATTAAAATATAAAATCAACTTATGTATATGTTCAATTTGAACACACACAGTATAACACAAAATCATATATCATTTTAATCATTTATGAAATAAAAATATGTCTGATTTATATATAAATAAAATAAGAAATGACATACAATTTAACATATAAAATATATGTGAATGTATGTATTATTTAGATTTAAATTTACTTATATATATTAATGTAGTTTTTTTAATATTACATTTTATAAAATATCTAATATAAAAATATTAAAATAAAAATTATATATACTTTTTTACATACAATTTGTAAAATATGTAAATGTGTATATGTGAATAAATATAAATGTAGTTTTTTTTGTATTACATTTCATAAAAATATCTAATATAAAAAAATGAAAAATGAATTTATTAAATAAAATAATTCTGAATTTGTTTAATTTGAACAGACACACAATATAACAAAATAATATATAATTTTTAATTAATATATTTTAAATGTTATTTTAGAAATGATTTTTAAAATACGTTCAAGAAAAAAAAAAACATTTATATAAACACAAAAAAATCACATTAAACATTGATGCATAAATTGAATAATTAGCATATGACTGTCTTTGTGTTCAAACAAAACCTCCAGCGTAACATCATCACTGCAGTCTCGTTCGGGCACTCTGTGTGAAAACAATCCTAACGGATATCTGTTTTTAAACAAGCCTGTTGATGGAGAAGGAGGTGATGAGATCAACACGTAATTATAATCAGCATTAGCTCGCTCTTCTGCTGCCAGCCAGCCTAATTGTGTTGTGTTGGACGTGCCGCCTTGCGCCTTCCAACAAGCACCAACAATCATGTTACCACAGAAACACAGAGCCTGCAGATGCCATGGGGCTTCCTCAAAGTCCTCGTTCCCACTGTTAAATATTAAACAGGTGGTGGGAGCATATGCTCACCTGCTCCCCGGTCATGTGATCATTAGTTATGAGTAAACCACCAGAGTGACTGGGGGCTTTGTGGTTAGGGCAGTTTACATTTAGCGAGCTTTGTGGTAGAAAATCATTTATGCACAGTGAGTTAATATGCAGGTTTATTCAGATAATAGAATTGTTTTTTTTTTCTTCGCTGTTGCACTTGTTTTGCAGTTCCAGTTCTGTATATTTCAGTAAATAAAACTATAAAATGCCTTTTTTAAAACTTGGTCGCTATCCAATCACTGAACTCTTGCACACTGAGTTTGTTTTAATGGGAGAACAATGTGAAACAGAAATAATTAAAAAACAGCAAAAAACAAACAAACAATTAATTACTTTATATTAAACTGTGAAAATTGTATTAAGTTTGCCAGAACAATAATTATACAGTAAAATAAAGTAAACTGTATTTTTTTGGAAAGTAAAAAAAAAAAAAAAAATCAAAGAATGTTCCTAGAAGCAGGGTTATTAAAGTAAACTAAAATTTAAACTAAATCTGAAGTTAAAATTAAACCCATATTACAAACATATAATTAGTGAAATAAAATAAAAATGACCTGAATTAAAATAAAATCTGATTCAACAAATTAATAAAAACTATAATAGTATCTTAGTGATAGTAAATATATATTTTCCTTTTATTTCATTTACCTTAAACTGTGAAAATTGTATTCAATTTACCAGAACAATAATTATACTGTAAAATACAGTAAATTGAAAGTAAAAATATATATATTTAATATAATTAATTTACAGTAAAAATGGTAAATGTATGTTCCTAGAGTTATTATAGTAAACAAACTAAAACTGAAATTAAATTAAAAGTAAAACTTAATTAAATAAAAACTGATTTTTTTATCAAATAAAAATTACCTGAATTAAAAATAATTATTAATAAAATATACAAATAAAAACTGATTCAACAAATTAATAAAAACTATAATAGTATCTCAGTGATACTAAATATATATACAAATAAAAACTGATTCAACAAATTAATAAAAACTATAATAGTATCTCATATATATATATCATATATATTATCATTTTATTTAATTTACTTTAAATGGTGAAAATTGTTTTCAGTTTACCAGAACAATAATTATACTGTAAAATACAGGAAACTCTATTGTTTTTTTGTTTTGTTTTTTTAAAAAAGCATTTTATTACATTAATTTATGGTGAAAATAGTAAAAGTATGTTCCTAGAAGCTAGGTTATTATAGTTAACTGAAACTAAAACTTAAAATATAATGAAATGTGTAAAAAAAAAAAAAAAAAAATTAAAAAGAACTTTAGTAAAATAAAACAAACATTAACAGAAATAAAATAAAAACTAAAAAAAGCTGATTCATTAAATTAATGAAAACTATAATAGTATCTCAGTGATACTAAATATAATATAATTTTATTTATTTTACCTTAAACTGTACAAATTGTATTCAGTTTACCAGAAAAATAAGTATACTGTAAAATACATGAAATTGTATTGTTTTAGAATTATTACATTAATTTACAGTAAAAATGATAAAAGTATGTTCCTAGAAGCTGGGTTATTATAGTTAACTAAAACAAAAAACTGAACTAAAAATTAAACCCGTTTTTTAAAAACGTTTTTTTTTTTTTTTTTTTTTGATCATTGAAAATTAATTCAACAAATTAATACAAAATATAATAATGTCAGTGATACTAAATATATATGATCATTTAATTACTTTTATTTTCTTATTTATTTGTATTTAGGTTACCAAAACAATAATTATACTGTAAAATACAGTAAACTGTATTGTTAAAAAAAAAAAGTGAAAACGGTAAAAGTTCCTAGAAGCAGGGTTATTGTAATTAACTAAAACTGAAATAAAATAAAATATAAAATAAAAACTATAATAGTATCTCAGTATGACAGTATGATACTAAATATATATATTAGCATTTTATTTTTGTAAATTACAAACATTTTATGTTGTTTAGTTTTTTTATATTATTATTTTTGTGCAATTTCTGGCAACTGCAGTTGCCTTTTTAAAAAAACTAAATTTAGCAGAATTGACCATTTTTTAAGTTACCATTTTTTGTGTTGTTTAGACTGCCAATTGCCAAATATTTTAGCTCTTGCTGTAAAACGGTTATTGTTAAATGACTAGTAAGTCATCAGTGACCCACCGCAAGCATTCTCCTTCACGGTCGCATAATTACATTCTCAGCCTCCACACGATTCTCACAGTCATTTGAGCGGCAAACTCCCAAAGCTGATTCTCGTGCGTCACTGAGACGCTCTAATTTCTACTGTCACACTCTCACTCACTAATTAAAGTATAATTAAAGATTGCTAATTTGAAAAGATTCTACAGTCAACGCTAAAAACCTAATAAACATCAAGCAAAAATATATTTGATTTATAGTATTGCTTTTTTGTCTTCTCCGTACAGCGTGTTTACGAATGGCAGAAAATAAAAGGCCATTTTTCAGTGTCTTTTAAAGAAATAGAGATCAGGGATTTTCTCTAAAGCCCCAATGATTGGCTTTGATTAGTGTGTCGGTGGTCCCGCTATATGTTTCGGCAAGTCTTTGAAACTGAACACATACAAAGGCCATTTTATTTAGGATGCTACATGCATTTACCCCAACACAATCAAAGTAATTTAGAAGTCACAACAGCCACTGTCTATACTCTGATGGAGCTGAACCCCGTGCGATAGAGCCGGACCCCCAGCACAAATGGAAACTGTACTGAGAATTAAACATGAGGATGAATCAGCTGATCCAACCTCAAGGTCTTTCCCACACCCCCTGCGTTCCTCGCAGGAATGCGCCAGAGCTGAGACTCTGCATCCTGCACCCCACTGCTTGCATCTCTGGAACGTGTGGGGTTGCAAAGCCACAATGCATGCTCTGACACGCCGGGGTCACGCAAATAAAGAGCCGAGTCGTGTAAGTAGCTGGTTGATTTTGCATAATTGTGCACTGCGCTGACGGGTTTGGCCCATTGTGCCCCAAAATGAACCACCCTCTCTCATTCTACAAGTGGGCCTGGGTTTTGTACGTGCTTGAAAGACAGCGATGTAGTCCATGAACTCAAATAATCGAGCTTTTCTTCATCAAACGTGACCGAATTACACACTTCTGTCATGCGCTGTCAATAAGATTTAGGTTTATACGGCCGATTTAAATATGGAAATGGCAAGCCGCTAGCCGAAAGCCCTATTGCGATGGTAATTTGTAATGAATAATTCTGATTTCATTATAATAACAAATCACTGGCTCGTGAAACCGTTCCTGCGCTGGGATCGCTGTCTGCGTCGCTTTTTTTATGCCGTACTGTATAACCAAGTCTGACAGATCATATTTAATGTTTTTAACTATGCAGACTAGACAGTTGAAACTGCATGCAGTATGATCCGTCTGCAGATTATAAAAACAAAATGTGACCCTGGACCACAAAATCAGTAAAAAAAAATCTTAAGTAGCATGGGTATATTTGTAACAAAAAATACATTGTATGGTAAAAATTGCCTATTTTTATTTTATGCCAAAAATCATTTAGGATAATAAGTAAACATCATATTCCATTAAGATATTTAGTAAATTTCCTACCGTAAATATATCAAAACATGATTTTTGATTAGTAATATGCATTGCTATGAACTTGTATCGCAGCCAAATATTGCCTTTTCCTAACAAACCATACATCAATGGAAAGCTTATTATTCAGCTTTCAGATGATGTATAAACCTCAATTTAAAACAAATGACCCTTATGACTGCTTTGGTGGTCCACGGTCACAAATCAGCAATCAGCAATCAGGGTTCAAGCGTTTTAAGACCCTTGAGCAATTATAGACATTTTAAGTCTATGTTTAAGACCATTTTTATTTTAAAAATCATAAATAAAATCAGTAGAAATATTATTTAATGATTTATCACTGCTGATGTTGTGTGGTTAACTAGGGATGACGATGACACACAAATAGACTTGAAACAATATCACCAATCATAACGCCAAATCTGCCATTCTGTCCGTCTTTCTGTGGTTGAAATAAAATATGTTCTGATGTTCATTCATGTTTTTTTCATGCTTTAAGTACAGAAGAAAATCTAATAAGGCAAAACTGTGATCTGTCATGACACATTAGGAAGCCACAAAACGGTATTTATTGTTTGAATTTCCTAAAAAATTACACAATTTTTAAGCTGAGACCTTGTTTCATACCAGAAGTAACCTGCTCTGTTTTTTCTGTCGACGTTTTGTCAGTTTCCTCTGTATTTTTTACTGTGTGAGAACATGGCGAACCATCTAGGAGGAGTTTGAAAAAGTTGCTTTTTTATATTTTTAACGAACCGTTTGATTGACAGCAGTGGTTCTAAAAGCAAAGTTGTTCAGAATGAGGAGATTATATGAATATTGTGTGTATGTGTAAAACATTGTGTAATATAATAAGTGTAAAACCAGATAACGCCTTCTAGTGGCTGTTTCCTTCAAATTTCTCACAGACCTCTAGAGCAGTGGTTTTCAAACCCTGGGTCACGAGACTTAAAAAATGGGTCGCCAGGATGATGTATGTATGTATGTATGTGTGTGTGTGTGTGTGCAAAGTTCAAGATTTGAGGAGGAAAGAAGCGGGAACTGGCAAAATTAACTTTAATAACTAAATAAACATAAACAACAAAACGAAAGTAAGCGGTAGCTGCCTCACGCGGAATTCAACGTGTATTTTGCGCTGTTTTTGCAGTGTTGAACATTGAAGCCAATTACAGACATATCTGTTGATTTCTGAAACGCAATGGCCAATCAGTTAGTCAATTGCGTTTCGGTTAGTCAGAATCCACTCACCAAATTTTTGCTCAGTCCTGAGTTCTGGAAACTCGCTGATCCTCACATTATAACCAAGTGTAGACGCAATGTAAATCGGAGATTTCATTGTGCTGTGTTACGAGATTCGTGGATCATAGCAGTATTTTCTGAGATCGCGATAAACTGAAATTGAGTCTCCGCTTTTTAGTAATTAAGCTTTTCGCACTTTCGCGACCCATATATATGAAAAAAAGGAAAAAATAGAGTCGCTCTTAAAAAAAAAAATTGAAAACCACTGCTCGAGAGCCATGCGCCAAACAGGTCCATCAAGTTTTTCGAGTTTAATAGGTGTTCAAAGTTGATTGGCTGATGGCTAGTGTTTTTCGAGATATGCCAATGCCCTCATAGATATCGATAGGACCTTGGACAAAGACACGGCAGGCCAAATTTCAAGTCAGTCAGACTAATGGGAGCATAGTTACAGCCATTTTCATGTCTTTTTCCTGTTATAGCACCACCAAGTGGTCAAACTCTCATCCATGCTCATTCATATGTGTTCTGAGTTTGGTGAAAATATCTCATTCCATTTAAGAGTTACAACCATTTTAGTAAAAGTGGCCCTGCTTACTTCGAACATTTTGTCATCCTTTTGCAAGCGTGAATCACAAATCGAAATTCTTTTGATACATTTTTGCCTTCAGGGTCTCTAGATGGTGCATGTAAAGTTTCAAGTGAATCGGACAAATAGCCTATGAGGAGTACGAAAAAGTAGATTTTTAAGAAAATCCAAAATGGCAAAATTTGTTCAGATTTGTTTGTTTTGACCCAAGGATTCCAAAAATATAAGACACTTGAGTCTATGACAAGGCCTTGCGGTTTGGTCTGCATGATCAGTTTTAGTTGCAATAGGGTACAAATGTTATATTCTTCAACATTTTCCCACTGCAACATGTTCTTGATTCCATGCAAGACCACGAAATAAAGGGAAACTCATGATGACTAGTCAAAACGGATACAATATTCCATTATTCCCAATTACCGAAGCCTAATTAGAGGTTTATGGCACACTAACGGCTTTGGAAACACTGGTTACAGCTATACCTATGGGACCTGAGGGCTTGTTTGTCTCTCACCAGTCTCTCGCTTTATAAATAGATCCAAACAATGGGTCAAAAAAACCATTGTCTACTCAGTAGACCGCAAAAGTGTCACAAGCCAGAGAGCGAAAATGACAATGGAGAGTGCCAGAGGAAGAGAAGTCTGGCTCTGAAAAGCTTGTATTCAGCATAAAACAGACATTGTGTTGAAGGACATTGATACTGACATTGATACACTGATCTCTTTGGAAAGCTGACCACGATTAATGAGCAAAGTATGGATCTTGTTAAAAAACAATTATGTCAAGGCCCCTTTTTCCCGTCAGTAAATGTTGACCAGACAAACGCTGAAAGTCTGACCAAGACATTTGTGGCTGATAAAGTTTGATTTAAAATGAAGTGAAAAGTAAATCAAGGTCTTTCACAGATAATAAAATAATAAGAAATAAAATAAAATTAATTATATATATGTATTATATGTAATGTGTGTGTGTGTGTGTGTGTGTGTGTGTGTGTGTGTTATTAATATTGATAATTAAGTTGTTGATAATTCAATTTATTACAAAATATTCATTGATTTTATATATATATATATATATATATATATATATAATTGTATTATTTTATATTACATTTATATTGTTATACATTTATAAATGTTTTAAAATGTATATTATTATTCATAATAATCAATTTGACAATTATTACATAATTATTTTACATTTATTAATTGATTTTAATTTACATGTATATATATATATATATACTGTAAAAGTATGTTATTAATATTGATAAATAACTTGATAATTAAATGTATTAATTGATTTTAATTTACATGTATGTATGTATGTATGTATATATATATATATATATATATATATATATAATATTTTTTATATTTGACATGTATATTATTAATAATTAAGTTGATCATTCAATTATTACAATTATTACAAAATTATTTTACATTTATTAACTGATTTTATTTACATGTATAATTACATAATATGTAAATATACATGTATATTATTAATATTAATGATTAAGTTAATCATTAAAATATTTTAAATTAATTATTTTATTTTATATTACTTTTATTAATGGATTTTAATGCACATGTATAAATGTACATTTAAATGTATATTATCAATAATATCAATATATATCAATATCAAAATATCAATAATTAAGTTAAATTATTAGATTAGAAATTAAGTAATTATACAGTCACACAAATCAATACACAAAAATCATTTAACCTCATTAATTTAATAAAAATGAAAACATATATAAAATTTAATTTGACCTCATGAAATTGATCATCAACACTTTTTAAAGGTTTCAGAAACTTGCAATGAGCATTTTAAAAAGTACACTAAAAAATAAGTTGCTGTCTTACATTTCTAAGTGCGGTCAAGCTTAGCTGTTTAAGTTAAACTGGCTTAAAAATGAGTTGAACCATGTACAACATATAAAGTGCAAAACTGAGTTAAAAGAATATAAAAACACATGTTGTCATAACTTATTGGTCATATGATTTTTTTACAGTGTAATTAAAGGTTTTATTTGTGCCCTATTGGTGCAAAGTGCCACTAAAATAAACTTACTCAAGTAAAAGTACTCAAGGCTCACTAAGCAAACTGATTCATCCTAATTGCTTTTTAGTGCCCCAAGGGCCTATTCAGAAAGCCAGTGGTCCAACTGACCACTGATGACCAATGAGGGATGAAGCCAAACAACCGGCAACCCTCCATGTGGAAGAGAGCACTTAACATGCAGCATGCAGAACTGCAGACCGACTCATACGCTTATTTCCATATGATCACGCAGTGCTTTGACCAGTCACTTGTTTTCTGTCAGACAGACTCTGTTTCAAATGCTAAGCATTGATTTAAGGCCACACACACTCTGCCCTCTGTTGATGCTCATGAGTCAACAGGGCCCATGAGAAAGGGTGTCTCACAGACTTTATTTAGACCCTTGAAGAATGTCCGCCTCCCTCCCAGTCAATGCCACAAGTCTTTCTCCACATCCAGTATTCCCAAGGTGAACGTAATGTTTTATGGAGTGTTGGAGAGGACAAGAGGGATGCTTTCCAACACCAGCGCCTTACAGGAAAGTCTTAAAAATATGAAGTTAAACGACATAACTCCATCTCATACAAAGGTAAAAGTTTATATTATGTATCAGCTTTTTTTTTTAACATTTACAAGCAGGCCCAGATGGGAATATGCTGGCGTATTTTGTGGTGATTTTGGAAACTATGCGGAATGGATTTACACACAGTTAAAGTGTTTAAAGAGAGCTGAGAACTAATTCATATTAAAACACAAATAAATAAATAATAAAATTAACCAAATGCTGAAAGAATAAGTTCACTTCCAGTATAAAAATTTCCTGATTATTTACTCACCCCCATGTCATCCAAGATGTTCATGTTTTTGTGTCTTAATTCAGTCACAAAGAAATTGAGATTTTGGAGGAAAACATTCCAAGATTTTTCTCCATATACTGGACTTCAATGGTGACCATTGGGTTGAAGGTCCAAATTACATAATTTGAGGAATAAAGCTCTTATCTAGTGAAATGTTCGATCATTTAAAATATATATATATATATATATATATATATATATATATATAATAGACTTTTTAACCACAAATGCTCATCTTGCACCAGCTGGACTTCACACATTACATTATCATGTTGGAAAGGTCACACGTGACGTAGGCAAAAGTACAACAACGATTGATGATTTTGAAGTTGGAGGAGAAAATGAGATGGAGTTTTTCACACTACTCTACCTTTTTGAACCGATGTACACAGACAAACTAACCGCGTGTGACCTTTCCAACATTATTACGTAATTTGTAAAGACGCATATCACAGAGCTACTGCAAGACAAGCATTTGTGGATAAAAAGTATATACATTTTTTTTTTTTTTTTTTTTTTTTTTAGAAAATGGCGTTTCAATCGATAAGACCCTTATTTCTCAGCTGGGATCATGTAGAGCCCTTTAAAGCTGCATTGAAACTGCAATTGGGTCTTAAACCCATTGATTTCCATTGAAGTCCACTTTATGGAGAAAAATCCTGGAATGTTTTTTTCAAAAACCTTAATTTCTAAGTGACTGGAGACAGCAAGACCCAGGATCACATGGGAGTGAGTAAATGATCAGGAAATGTTTATTCTGAAAGTGAAAGTCAACATGTATTGGTACCCATTATTTTCAGCAATTTTATGTATTTTCAAATAAAACTGTATACTTAAGGAGAATAAATGTAGGGCAGGACTTTATTTTACAGATTTAAAAAAATGAATGAGATCATGAAAAGCAAGAATGAAGCCAGGAACAACACTATTTGGTTGAGTTTTAGACAATAGCTTAATTGGCCCTATAGCTGTGGAAGCCTCTTTTCATCAATAGCTTTTTTCTTGCAATTCTATATCTATTATATAACTATATCTCACAATTCAGACATTTTTTTTTCTGAGAACTGTGAGATAAACTCAGAATTCTGTCTGACTTCCTACAGGGCTGTTGGCGCTTGGCAGCAGATGACTTTCTCACAGGCTATGCGTAATGCAAACAATTCCTCATAACCTCATAATGCATAACACAATTACCTTTTTCTTTTTCTTTCTTTCTTTCTTTCTTTTTTTCAAAGGTTATACCTATGATACTAGCAGAAAAAAATACTTCAGAGGAAGAGTTTATATCTTACAATTCAGCATTTTTTCTTTAAATTATGAGTTTACATCTAGCAATTGCGAGTATATAGAGGGTTTGCACTTAAGTCACAGTCTGATTACCCAGATACTCAGCCATATTGGCGATACTTGAATGTAAACAACAGTATGGATTGCAGAGATAATGTACTAATGACTACGTTGTTCTGCTAACTTGCTGTCTAAACCACTGAAAAAATGTGTGGAAGCTTCTAAATCATATAGAGAAGGAAAGGGTGCAATATTTTGACAAACTAAAGTTAACAGGTGGTAAAGATACATACGAGTGGTGTTAATTAAGATATTAGCCTAATATTTCACCTACCTGACCGGAAATAAGAACAAACATGAATGTTGTCAAGATTCCTGCCCTGAAAATCCTAGTTCAATTTGGCCAACCACAAATGCATTCTGTTCCTCAGACAGTTTTTTGCACTCTTCTCCATAATCTGTTATAATTTTGGCAGTATATAGTGCTCCAAATGTTTTTTTCCTGGTCTGACATATTAGTACAACCATTTTCAGCAGCAGAGTATGTAGTTTCGTTTGGTTCAGTGGCATTGTTTACTCTCAGTGCACTCTCAAAACACTCTATAAGGCTTTTCTTCAAAGAATTACCAGTTTTTATATCTCAAAATTCTGAGAATGTTGCCATTTCAAATTTTCATAGACTTCCGAGAAAAAAGGTCTAGTTTGTAAGATAAAAAAGTCGCAATTACCTTTTTTAATTTTTAAATCAAAGCTTATCAAAGTGTCATTAGCGGGGAAAAACTTAGCTTCAGAGGAAGAGCAAGTAAAAATAATTATAATTGCATTTTGATTCGATCTTTTTTTCCTGGCTTTGATCACTATACAATCAATGCAAGAAACAAGGTTCATAATATTATGTTAATATTATTTAGGTCATAAAGGAGCCGGCGATGACTCATAAGTGACATCACTCATCAGTTAGCTCAGAGCAAGCTCAGAGTCGACGGTCTACACACGTGCTTCCCGCGGGGCTGTCGGCGGCAGCTGACTTTCTCACAGGCTTCATGTCATTACGGAGCTATGCGTAACACAAACAATTCCTCGCTCCCAGAGTGTTTATCTCATGGCACAGAGCGCGGTGTGCCCTCACATCAAAGTCTGAGGGAACAGACGCTGCTCAGCGGCAGCAGCTGCGCTCGGATCCTGTCCACACCCTTCCTGTTTGCCGCGGTCTACCTTGGGGCTGTTATTTTCCCAACAGAGCGACGATAAACCCCCTTTGCTTCACTCCCTCCACCGGCTTCAACACCACCACCGACCGCTGCAGCCGCGGTCACCGCAGCAGCAGCAGCCGCTCGGTCTTTCAGACCTCTCGGAGCGTGTCCTTGTTTCCATAGTTGCAAAAGAGCGGGATTTTGGCTAGTCTAATGCCGTATTTACAATTGTGGCACAGAAGCTGCATATTGGCACTGAGCAAAGGTGCATTTGCACAGACTGCTTTCAAACTTTTATAATTGCAAGGTAGATGCTTTTTTTACAGAAATTACTTAAATAATAATGCTATATGAATATAGAAAGAAATAGGAAATAATGAAAATGGTAAATTTGGTGTATTATTAATTATTATATATATATTTTTTCAGCAATTTTTTAAATGTTTGCAATATATGGCAAATATGTGTTTACCTATTTATTTTCCAATCCTGAAATTTAAAACCAAAAGCTAACAACACACCCAAATTTGAAAGGAAAAAATATATAATATAATATAATAACATGTTAATAATATACTATAATATATTTATAAAATAATATATTTTTTAAAAATATAAAAAGTATATTATATTATATTATATTATATTATATTATATTAAAACCAAAAGTTACATTTCCCCATGAATGAATGAACAAGTGAATAAATTAATGAATGTATTATTTATTTATTTATTTTATTTTATTTCTTTCTCTTTTGTAACAATATACACAACCGTTTAAAGATTTGGGGTCAGTAAGTAGTAGTCGTAGTTTTTTTTAAAAAGAAATGCATTTATTCTCCAAGGATGTGTTAAATTGATAAAAAGGTGATAGTAAAGACTTATATTGTTAGAAAATATTTCTATTTTGAATAAATGGTGTGCTTTTTAGCAGAACAACTGTTGCCAACATTGATAATAAATCAGCATATTAGAAAGATTTCTGAAGGATCATGTGACACTTAAAACTGGAGTAATGGCTGAATAAATGATATTTTAAAGTATATTAAAAAATACATTATTTTATATTGTAATAATATTACTCAATATTACTGACTTTAAAAAAAAAACATTACAAGTTTTACAGATCCCAAACCTTTGAACAACAGTATATATATATCTCCTTATATATCCTATTTATCCTTAGAAGTTCTGTGCTCATTTTTTGTCACCATCTCAAACCCACAGCATTCTCCAGCTCTGGGTCAAGACCCTCATAACGCTATTTCCTCATCTGGGTCGTGCAGATTTCTCTGGGAGAGAGAGGCCGATTGAGGTTCCAGCTGCCGTCACACAAAAAACATCTTCACAGGCGTGCAGCAGCAGCGGCCATGGTGAGCTACATCAAACAGGCCTGGTCAGACACCCCATAGACTTTCAACTTCAGAGCCACATCTAGACATTTCTTTGACCCCCTCTGTCTCCAAGATCACCACACAGGGTCAGAGAGCACTATACGCTGTCCTAGGGACTTTTCATACCAGTTCCTCAGCTGTGTGTTGGCAAATAATATTTCAATATTCCATTTTTCTGAACATAAATGAATAGTACTTTTGAGAAATTAATAATATTTGAGTGTGTGATACACTCTTCTGCTTAAACACATATGCAGCGTAAAGCAACCACCCACCATCAACATACAAAAATGTAGGATTGAATCTTAAAATATCCATTTTATTTATGTTTACTATAAGGAAAACAGATGTTTATATATAAATGTGTTCAAAAATGTACTTAATGCACATTTAGTTAGTAAAGACTATAGTCATGGATGTTATTTTATTCACACTGTAATTTTTTTTTATTCTCATGCTGTTTATTTTCTAACTTGGCAGACAAGATTGCAAAACAATCAGGATAATGTATTTCTTGGGCACCAGTGAGATCAACTCATTTATTTTGGACAACTTTGGTATGTAATGAATTTTTGCTTGGCTTAAGGATTCAGGATTTCTATATTACAAAATGATCCTAAATGCTCATTTAAACGCTTTAAATCAGATGTTCCTCGTACCAGTGGTGTGACATCACACAAAGTCTCTCATGAGTTTTATAGTCTATAATTCACACATAAAAGACCTGACCAGCACCTGTCATGCAAAACACCACAAGCTTTAATTATCAAGGTAATTTCCTTAAAGATTAACCGTCTGTTATGTGTTTTACAACCTTGATATCCAGCTAGTTTAGCTTCTGGGGGGGTTTTAGGAGTTTTAGAAGGAATCGAATGAATGTTTGAGTGCAACAGGACGTATCAGCTTGTCCGTCAGGATGTGAGTCCTCAGAGGTCTGGAAGCATCTACTATAATCCAAAGTAAACACTCAGGCTGAAAGAGAGAGAGACCCGTACTATATAAGCAGCTCAGACAGTGAGAGCGTGTCAAGAGGTTGCTTCCCCTTGTTGTCTTGGTCATTTATCTAATCAGATTCACAAAGAAGTGTTAAGGGTTGTGGGGATTCCCTAAACTTCCTTCTAACATTTCAAGGAATAGTTCACACGGGCATGAAAATTGTGATTTTACTGTGTATTAGGTAAATAAAGTCAAAGAATAATTACTGAAATTGTGGTCTGTTTAACACACAAAGATATTGTATGGCTTTAGGAGGATTAGTTCACTTCTGGAATAAAACATGTCCTGATAATTTACTCACCCCCATGTCATTCAAGATGTTCATGTCTTTCTTTCTTCAGTCGAAAGAAATGATCGTTTCGCTAGATAAGACCTTTATTCCTCGGCTAGGATCGTGTAGAGTCCTTTGAAGCTGCATTGAAACTGCAATTTGGCCCTTCGACCCATTGGACATCAGTGAAGTGCACTATATTGAGAAAAATCCTGAAATGTTTTCCTCAAAAACCTTAATTTCTTTTCGACTAAAAAAAAGAAAGACATGAACATCTTGGATGACATGGGGTGAGTACACTGTAAAAAAATAAATAGTTGAGAAAACGTTAAAAAAAAATAAGGCAACTTGATGCAGTAAGACTTTTGAGTCCTCTCAATAATGTTTTTTTAGTTTTCTCAGTAAAGATACTTTTTTTAGCCAATACAAATTAGTTTGTTCATGCAATGCTGACTGTCTTATTTTGCTAATAGAAAAATCTTTGTCACAGCAACTGAAACAACAATTACTGTCATGGAGGTATTTATTTTTCTTTTTGTACCCAATTTGATTGTTTACAAAAGACAAAAAGTGAATTGTTATAGAAACCTTAATGGATAACTTTAGTTTAATAACTTTGTCTTTGCTTGTTAAACATCTTACAAGACTAATATATCCAGCAAATAGATGTAAATTATGTAGCATACTCTAGAGCTCAAAACTAGACACACAAACCTCAAGAACAGTGGCAATCAACAAATGTTAAAAAGATGAGCTCTTTACATCACAGTATAACAAATAACTAACAACAAAACAACAACAAGTTTAAGTAGGCAGACAGCAAAACAATACTCATGCAATGCATGCTGGGAACTCACAAAACCTTAATATTTTAACAACATGAAATTCTTTGTTCAGACAACTGTGTTTGACTAGTTGGAACAACATTTGGGGTAATTTTGTTGGTCTGACAAGGGTTGTAGTATTTGAGACTCAAAATGTTTTGTAAACTGGAAAATATGCAATTGTATTTTTTTATTATTATTTATTATAAATGTCTTTACTGTCCCTTTTGATCCGTTGAATGCATCCCTGTTGAATAAAACAACTTCTTACAAAAACAATCTTCACCCAAGCTTTTGAACAGTAGTATATACAGTATCTCACAGAAGTGAGTATACACCCCTCACATTTTTGTAAATATTTTATTATATCTTTTTTTGTGACAAGACTGAAGATATGACTCTTTGCTACAGTGTAAAGTAGTGAGTGTACAGCTTGTATAACAGTGTAAATTTGCTGTACCCTCAAAATAACTCAACACACCTGTTAATGTCTAAACTGCTGGCCACAAAAGTAGTAATCCCCTAAGTGAAAATGTCCAATAGACGAGACAAGATTTTTAAACTTTTTTTAAAGAAATCCTTAATAATGAAATATATAGGGAAAATAGCATTTTATTCAATTGAAAAACACAAAATATATAGGCGCATTTTGATATGAACTTGTCCTTCATGAAATTAAACTTATATTTTAATGAATTATATGCAGTAATAAACATGTAAACTTATGCTACATGATTCTGGTTAAATTAAAAAACATCACGATTCTCTCATGATTCTGAAGAAAAAAAAATATTAGATTAGAAATCTAAACAAAATAACAATTTACTAGTGATTCTGACACAACATTCACTGATTAAGTCTTTTTTTTTTTTTTTTTTTTTTAATTATATTCGATCAAATTAATTATTAAAGACTTACTTTACTATTGGAATCTCTTGAATGAATGATTTATTCATAAATGCGTTTTTAAACGTGCAATTGTCGCCACCTCCTGGTGGAAGAAGATAAACATTACAATACATACATGTGTTAAGATACTTTCCCTTTGATCGCTATTATAGACATTAAGTGTTTATACCCAAACTATAAACTTTTATTCTAGTACTTATGTTATTAAAATGTCTGTAACACAGAAATAATGATCATTATGTGATTGAAAGACAGGAATAAGAACAGAGATCGCAATCTTTTTGGGATTAATCGTGCAGCTCTAATGTAAACACTGCACGTACTATCGGAGTAACACACTAGTGGCCACTCAAAATATTGACACTTTGGGCCCAATTTGGACATTTTCACTTAGGGGTGTACTCTCTTTTGTGGCCAGCGGTTTAGACATTAATGGCTGTGTGTTGAGTCATTTTGAGGGTACAGCAAATTTACACTGTTATACAAGCTGTGCACTCACTACTTTACATTGTAGCAAAGTGTCATTTCATCAGTGTTGTCACATAAAAAGATACAATAAAATATTTACAAAAATGTGAGGGGTGTATGTACTTCTGTGAGATACTGTACAGTAAAATCAGTGTATTCATGTAAATGAAGCTGTTATGTTCAGGTTTTACTAGCCATTGATCATTCCTCAGCATGGTGTTTGCCAGCAGCCTGTCAGCGCCGACCAGTTACTCTTACTGTCCCTTTACTAAAAGCCAGCTCTCTGATCTCTGACCTAACGTCAACCTCTGCTGCAGTAAATCCAGACTGGCTAGAGTAGCTTGACCTGTAATGTAGCCTGACCACTATATTACAGGAAGAAAGAGAGCGTGGCTACAAACAATGAAAGCCACAGCTGTTGCCATTCTGTACAGTAACATAGCACACTTCCATCCAAGATGGCTTTGATGAATAAGAGTTAAGTGTCTTTATTCACATTGCAAAATACAGTTCAGTCTATTTGCTGGAGCTGTTTCTAACAAATATTAGTACCTAGCAATGTTTTGTTTAGCAAATGTACAGTACTTGGCAGCAGTGTGGTGCTGTAGATTGCTGAAATGATCATGTTGACTAGTCTAGCAACAATCTGTCTCATACAATTAGAATGTTCTCAGTTTAGTCTTAAAAAATCATCTCTCTATATTCCTTTAATGAGATATATATACTTGTAACTCTTGACCTCATCTACAGTGTGCACTGCGTTTACACAAATATTCTCTTCTATTCACCAGAAACGTGCATAAATAGATAATAATAATAAAGTGTGTATTCACTAAACAGTATAAAGTGCACATATAAGCAAACAGTCAACCCTCGCAACCCACACAGTATTTACATCACAACCTAGAGGCTTGTGGCAGACTACTGATAGTCAAGTCAAGTCTCTTGATTTAATGATAGTTTAGTTCTCTAAATTCATGCATTCTAGCTTTATGCTCACCAAGGCAGCATTTATTTGATTAAAAATACAGTTATTTCTTTTTTAAATAACTCTTTTTCTAGTTTAATTTTTTTTATGTAATTTATTCCTGTGATGCAGCAGCCATTACTCAAGTCTTAAGTATTATATGATCCTTCTGAAATTAAGGCTGATTTGGTGATCATGAAACATTTGATTATCAGTATTGAAAACAGCTGCTTACTATTCTTATAGGTTTCTATATGGATGACCACTATATCAGCCATCGTTTTAGTCTTATATTCTTCTAAAAACATTAATTAAGAGCCGGGGCGGGGTGGTGAAACTTTTGAAATTTGAAGATCATGGTTAATTTAACTAATTTTGTCTTCTTGGAAACATGCAAGTATCTTCTGTAGCTTCTGAAGGGCAGTGCTAAATGAAAAAATATGATATTTAGTCAAAATGGGCAAAATGTACACATTTTCATTCTGTTCAAAAGTTTTCTTAATGCATGTTTTTGAACCTTTTGTAATAGTTGCATATGAGTCCCTCAGTTGTCCTAAAATCATACAGTCACAGGAAAGGGTTCAAAAACACAAAAATGCTGGAAAACCAAAGAATTTGTGGGAGCTGAAGGATTTTTCTGATGAACAGCAGACAGTTTAACTGTTCAGGACAAACAAGGGACTCATCACTAAACAAAAAAACACAGCTGTGGGTCATTCAGGTAACAACACAGTGTTAAGAATCAAGGGTATGTAAACTTTTGAACAGGGTCATTTTTATAAATTCAGCTATTGTTTTCTCTTGTGGACTATATGTAAATGTCTTTTATGTAAAATATCTTATTCAGGTCAGTACTAAATAAAAAGTAACATGCATTTTGTATGATCCCTCTTATTTTGCTAAAAGAGTTAACATTTTGCAGATTCTGCAAGGGGTATGTAAACTTTTGAGCACAACTGTATATTGAGCCTTATTTTATGTATAATACTATGCTGTGAGTATTTACAAAATATAGTGCACATAGAAGCAAACTACAAACCCACACAATATTTACACCAGAACCAGCTTAGGCCCTTAAATAAGATGCTTTCTTATTTAAAATCGTTGTGGTGTTCTACAGAAAGAAAAAAAATAGTTTAGGAACAAAATGAGGGTGAGGAAATAATGACAGATTTCTTTTATCTTCAAGTCATGGCTTACAGTTATATAAAAAGTCTATTATTTCTGAATGGATAACATTTTATTGAACTTTCATAAACTCTTTATCCTACTGCTTTGATACACAGTGACAAGTCCTTGTGTGTTTTCTGCCAGTGGGAAAGACAGTGTCTGGGAGCTGTCTTGGACACCTCTCCCTGTTTCTCCTGGTGTGAACGTAGCAAGATTCCTGCAGCTGATCGCGGCTCTTCTGGTGACAGGTATTTTCCAGGCTCGGACCTTCAGTCCAGGTTTTCCCCTGCAGGGTGTATGAAGAAATTAGCAGACGTGTTGCTGATCTGGGCTCTGCGTATGGTCAGCTGGTGGCCCTCACTCAGCCTGATAAGACGAGCTGAGCCTGCTGTTGTCACATTCTCCACCAGATTCAACAGTGCTGTCTCGGTTGATAGCAGTAAGACCAGAGGGTCTGGGGTCAAGCATGTGCGCTAGTGCTTTTCAACTGCTCGCACTGATAAGTCAAAGTGTCTGGGCTTCCAAACAACGACGGAGGGCCAGCCAGTCAGACCTAAAATAAACCACATACAGATTTAGGCTTGTTCAAAATTAGTCAGAAATTCTTGAATCTTGTACTTGAAACTTGTTCCCACCGTAGACTGGGCATCTCTAAGGTTTTTTTTATTCATAATCCTGCCTTACCAGTCATAAAAAAAGAATTTTAAGTTTTGATTTTGCTCTTATAATTTATTTTTTTAAAAATCAAGCACAAATTAGTTGTGAGCTCTTGTCCTTAAAGGGATAGTTCACCCAAAAATGAAAATTCATGTTCAAAAATTCATTCAACTGTAAGACCTTCGTTTATGTTTATATTTTTTGATGAAATCCAAGAGCTTTCTATGGAAGCCTGTTTCCGCCAATGAAAAAAAGAAAAAAAAATGTAATTGTGACTTTTTATCTCACAATTTGTACTTTTTTTTCTCACTTTTTTTGTTCTTTTTTCTTTGTGAGATATAAACTCGCAACTGCAAAACATAAAGTCACAATTATGGGATATAAACTTGCAATTCTGAGAAATGAATTCAGAAAAAAAAAATTGCGAGAAACAAACAATTCTGACTTTATTTCTCAATTCTGACAAAAAAGTGAGTTTATATCACTTAATTCTGAGAAAAAAAGTCAGAATTGTGAGTTTATATCACTTAGTTCTGAGAAAAAATTCAGAATTGTGAGGAAAAGGTCTAAATCTTTATTTCTCGCAATTGTGAGTTCGTATCACTTAATTCTAAGAAAAAAAAGTCAGAATTGTTTATATCACGCAATTCTGACTTCATATCTTAGAATTGCATGTTTATATTTCGTAATTCTGACTGTAAAATTCAGTTTATGTCTCAATTCTGACAAAAAAAGTTTATATCTCACAGTTGTGACTATATAACTTGCAATTGTGAATTTGTATCACTCAATTCTGAGAAAAATTGTAAGAAAAGGTCTAAATTGCGACATACAAACTTGCAGCTCTGAATTTATTTCTTGCAATTGTGAGTTTATATCATGCAATTCTGAAAAAGAATTTAATTGTGGCTTTAGCAATTCTTTATATCATGCAATTCTGACTTAATTTCTTAGAAATGCATGTCTACATCTCACAATTCTGACATTAAATTGTGAGTTGTGCAATTGTGAGTTAATATCTGAATTCTGACAAAAAAGTGAGTTTATATCACTTAATTCTGAGAAAAAAAGTCAGAATTGTGAGAAAAGGTTTAAATCTTTATTTCTTGCAATTGTGAGTTTATATCACGCAATTCTGAAAAAGAATTTAATTGTGGCTTTAGCAATTATTTATATCGCAATTCTGACTTAATTTCTTAGAAATGCATGTTTATATCTCACAATTCTGACATTAAATTGTGAGTTGTGCAATTGTGAGTTAATATCTGAATTCTGACAAAAAAGTGAGTTTATATCACTTAATTCTGAGAAAAAAAGTCAGAATTGTGAGAAAAGGTTTAAATCTTTATTTCTTGCAATTGTGAGTTTATATCACGCAATTCTGAAAAAGAATTTAATTGTGGCTTTAGCAATTATTTATATCGCAATTCTGACTTAATTTCTTAGAAATGCATGTTTATATCTCACAATTCTGACATTAAATTATGAGTTGTGCAATTGTGAGTTAATATCTCAATTCTGACAAAAAAGTGAGTATATATCACTTAATTCTGAGAAAAAAAAAGTCAGAATTGTGAGTTTATATCACGTAATTCTGAGAAAAACAGTTTACACTGACTTTAACAATTGTTTATATCACGCAATTCGGACGTAATTTCTTAGAATTGGATGTTTATATCTCGCAATTCTGACTTCAACAAGCAATTATGTTTACATCACGAAATTCTGACTTCATTTCTTAGAATTGCATGTTTATGTGTCACAATTCTGACTTTAAAATTCGCAATTGTGAGTTTATATTCTGTCAAAAAAGTCAGAATTGTGAGTTTATATCACTTAATTCTGAGAAAAAAAGTCAGAATTGTGAGTTTATGTCTCGCAATTCTGACATTAACAATAGTTTATATCACACAATTCTGACTTCATTTCTTAGAATTGCATGTTTATATCTCACAATTCTGACTTTATAACATGCAATTGTGAGTTTATATCTCAACTCTGAGAGAAAAAAAATCAGAATTGCAAGTTTATATCACTTAATTCAGAGAAAAATGCCAGAATAAATAATACTACCCTGAACGTCACATCAAAAAAATTTGATTGGTCACTTTTATGTCTATCAAGTTATCTAAATGAGCGATTACACTGTATACTATACTATACAGATAGTCAAACCATACTGAGACTATGGTTCCTTTATTTCCTGTAAGTGAAAAACTGGGACACGCTGAAAGTGCATTAAATTCCTCTTAACCATTCCTCTTGGCACTTATATAAGTCCATCAGTAAGTCCCAGTAGCACACCCATTGCCATTTCACAATCACGGGGAGTGGAAGGATGCTTGCTGATAAAGAACCAGAGGGTGCAGCCCAACACAACAATATGCAGCATTGTTTATCACCAGGCAGTGACACACCATATCAATGTTGTGGCTCTGTGGGGTCTTACTCTGGTAGAGATTAGCAGAAACCACTTTCCTGGATCTCTCTTTAACCTTGTGCTTCCTCAGGGCCGGTGATACCCAAACCAAGCATGAGGAGAAAGCCCCGTCTTAAAGCTCAGGGGAAGATCAGTTAATGGCTGTGGCTACTGCCTGGAGGCCAGATCGAGTTTACAGTGTTATTAATTTTTTTTAGGTGTTTTCCACAGCACGAGATGTTTTGAAAAGCAAATTTCACCTTCACAGATAAATATTAACTGCTAACGTGTCATTTAAGAGGATCATATGTCTATTTTGGTAAAATATATATTATATACACTACCAGTTATAAAGATTTGTAACATTTTTTGAAGTCTCTTCTGCTCACCAAGCCTGCATTTATTTGATCCAGAGTACAGCAAAAACAGTACAATTTAGAAATATTTTTGCTATTTAAAATAACTGCTTTCTATTTGAATATATTTTAAAATGTGATTTATTCCTGTGATTTCAAAGCTGAAGTTTCAGCATCATTACTCCTGTCAAATGATCCTTCAGAAATCATTCTAATATTCTGATTTGCTGCTCAAAAAGCATGTATTATTATGTTGAACAGCTAAGTAGATTTTTGTCAGGTTTCTCTGATGAATAAAAAGTTCAGAAGAACAGCATTTATCCTTAAAAAACATTAAAAAACTTTTGACTGGTAGTGTGCATATTTTTTTATAATAAATGTATACATATGACTGACAAACCAATAATGATTAGCACAGGTGTCCCAAGAGGACACCCTTCCTTTTTTTCTGTTTGTTTTTGGTGTTAAAGAGAAGATTATCTTGTTGGCCTTCACTGACTGGTGCCACGTGTGAAAGCATATCTCCTACTCGGACTGTGGTTATATCCTGCCGTCTAGAGTAGTGATTTCACAGTGGTCAGGTCACTTAATGTGTATCTGATGACTTCCTCTTTCTTGTCTGTTAATTACTTTAACACATTTGCCTTTGGAGTCTGCTCAGACTGGGGGCGTCCAGGGCAGCTGCTTCCCTGCAAGCAGAACGAGCCAGAAGCCACTGATATGGGAGCAGAGCCAGACTGCTTATGCAATTAGTTTAAAGAGTTACAACAGCAACACTGATGCATTATTTAAGAGTCTTCTTCTCTTAAATTACTTTAATGACAGGAAAATGTTGACTTTTTAGATAATTACTGCAATGGGAGAAATTTTATTGTGTATGAATATTTAATCTGGGTTGTATGATGTTCAGAATTTAATTTAGAATTTAGTTTACATCCCCTTGATTCTTAATACTGTGTTGTTACTGAATGATCCACAGCTCTGTTTTTTGTTTGTTTGTTTGTTTGTTTAGTGATAGTTGTTCATGAGTCAAAAATCCTTCCGGTCCCACAAATTCTTTGATTTTCTAGCATTTTTTGTGTATTTGAAGCCTGTCCAACAATGACTGTATGATTTTGGGATCCATCTTTTCACAGTGAGGACAACTGAGGGACTCATGTACAACTATTACAGAAGGTTCAAATGCTCACTGATGCTCCAGAAGGAAAAACGATGCATTAAGGGGGTCTAAACAGAATGGAGATGTGTACATTTTTCTTATTTTGTCTAAATATCACATTTCAGTCCTTCAGAGGCTACAGAAGATGGTTACATGTTTCCCAGAAGACAAAATAAGTTAAATTTGCCATGACCTTCATATTCAAAAATAAGAAAAACGTACACATCTTCATTCTGTTCAAAACTTTACACCCCCAGCTCTTAATGCATTGTTTTTCCTTCTGGAGCATCAGTGAGTGTTTGAACCTTCTGTAATATTTGCATTTGAGTCCCTCTGTTGTCCTCAGTGTAAAAAGATGGATCTCAAAATCATACAGTCATTGTTAGAAAGGGTTCAAATACACAAAAATGCTGAGAAAAAAAAACAAAACAAAAGAATTTGTATATTTTATGTGACATATCTTATTCAGGTCAGTATTAAATAAACAATGACATGCATTTTGTATGATCCCTCTTGTTTTGGATTTAACATTTTGCAGATTCTGAAAGAGGGATGTTAACTTTTGACCTCAACTGTGGATAGATAGATGGGGTGTGAACAATTAATTTCAAATTCCAAATCATGAATTTGAAAGGGAGACAATTTTTCAATTCATAATTTTCCAAATCCAGATTTGAATGAATGAAGCTTTCGCCAAAAATACACATTTACAAGTTAACATTTATTTATCAATAATGAATGCATTGAACTGAACTAAACTGAAAATTGCTCTATTTCTGTAGGTTGGATTCAAACAAAACCATCTTGGCGCTGACTTTACAATGATCTACAAGTGGCACATTTGAGCATTTGGACTTAATGTTCAGAAGGTACTGAGACTAAAAACATACAAAAATGTTCATTTGTTTTAATATTTAGCTCTAGAACGTTGTTGAGCTGACAATGCATCAAAATCCATGAGTTCCGATAGTGGAAACAAAGCTACTGTGTAAATAACGTAGGTGCCACAGTGAATAAAAGGTATGCTTAACAATTGGGTAACGATGTTTGAACAATGAGAGCCGAATGCAGGAGGGAAACCCACGGCTTCCTCAAACTCATGTATCCTGACAGGAAGCTCAGGTCATAAGACAGGAAGGAGAGAAGGGGCACCTGTCTGTGTGTGTTCTTGACCCATATATGCATTTTTGTATTTCAAACCCTCACCACACACTACAGCAGAGTTTAAAACGATTGATAAACATGTTTACATGAATGTACGCTCCCTTGATAGCCATGCAAAATGACCTGACATAATTCTGACGTGCACTTTGTGTTGAGCCAAACGCCACTTGCAGAGCAGATTAGTGTATTTCTGAGCATAGCATGCGGGTTGATGGGTGCCGAAGCCAAATGCCGGACACAGTTCGATGGAAAGCCGTGACAGAAATACTGCCCAGAATCTGAGAATGGCAGGAAGGGCCCTATTATTCTGACCCATTCTCTTCAACGTTGGCCCGTACGACGCCTGGAGCCTGTCTGCCATGAACTCGCTTCCCAGGATTTCCGACTCACGGCCGGCGCTCCGACTAAAAGCCAAATATTTCACTCCAGAGACGCACAAGGCTTCCTGATATAGGATGCACTTGCTTGTCTCTCTGTGACCTTAAACACTAATAAAGCGCCTATAATATGACTTCAGAGTCAAAAGTCCACAATCCTAGGATATCGTCCGTTTGTGGCTGTTCGCTCTTCCACTGACAGGAAAAATAAACAGATGCCCGTTTGTCTCAGACAGATTGGATAACAATGAGAAAGAAGTAGATTATTTACTCAGGAGTTAATTGTTTCAGGTTGGCGCTGAAATGAAACCTCCTCGTGCTCAAATCCAGAAAGTCATCAAAGGAAATTTATCACGATCTTGAAATCATGGTTTGTGTTTGATCAGCAAGAAAATGAAAGTTATCAGTAGATAACTGGTTTATTTTTGATTAGCAAACACTTTTCATTCAGTCCGACTTCATTCACTAATTACAAGAACATCCCTTGAGTAACTGAAATAGCATGAAATGATGATGGAGCCAGATTATGATCTCAGTAACTTCCTAGTTTCTTATACGTCTTTTGTTGTAGATGTTGTGTAAGAACTGCTTAAAAACCAGTTTAAACCTTAAGGAAGGTTTTGAGCACATGTTCAGTGCAGACACAGTGAATCCTGGTTCTTGCATGACTTTTCTAAAGAGCAATAAATGCCCATGTTTTCCTAACCATTTTACTCACACTATACTTGAATTTAACAGGACAAATGTTTGTTTGCCCTGTATCTAAAACAGGTCAGCATACTCTCAAGGAAGAGTCTGGGCTGAGGAAGCTGGTGCCCAGGCAACAGTGTCTGTTGCCATGAAGCAGTTAACTTGGTTTTAAAAAGGCAGTTTGCGAGTGACTAAGGGCAGCCTTGTGTTCAGAGAAGGGCTTGAGATTGTGGCTGTTGCTGTTGTTTTCATTGTGTGCTTGGGACTCGGGGAGGGTAAGAACAATAATGCATGTAATGCTGATTTTGGAACGGGTCCACCCAGCTTTTCCCAGGCTGGCCAGCCTTGGGAACCACTGATAGCATGGCACATCAGGGCTGGGCCCCTCTCGCCGGGCCTAGGGGCAGGGCCGCCCGCCTTCTCCAAGCAAGCATGTTTGGGATGAAAGGAATCCTTCCTCCTGCCTGGGAATAGAAGAAACACACACAAACATCCACAAGCACTCACACTAAGGGTTGGACCCACTTTCGCCACATGCTATGAGAAGTCTCAGAGGTGACACTGACGAGCTCGTAGCTCAGCGCTGGCTGTCGGCAGACTTGGCGGAGGCCGTATTCCGGTTTTTGTTTTGTAGTCCTGCCCCGGACTGATATCAGTGGCACTTGTTTTCTATCAGCCAAGGATGAAACGCAAAAACAAACAGAATAGGAGTGAAAGCTGCTTTTCACAATAATATACACTACTGGTCAAAAGGTTGGAATAATTAAAAAAAACATTTTACCTTTTTTTGAAAGAAATTAACCAAAGAATTGTGAAATATTTTAATTTAAAATAACTTTTTTTTATTTGAATATATTTTTTATAGTAATTTATTCCTGTGATGCAAAGCTGAATTTTCAGGAGCCATTACCCCAGTATTCAGTGTCACTTCAGAAATAATTTGAATATGCTAAAAGTTATTATAAAATGTAATATTTTACAATATTTACAGTTTTACTGTATTTTGATCAAATAAATGCAGCCTTGGTGAGCATAAAAGACTTCTTTCAAAAACAGTAAAAAATCCTAATTATTCCAAACATTTGACTGTATTAATATCTAATATACTATGTTTGTGCTTTTGTGTTGTATGTTGTTTTTTATTTTAATAATACACTACCAGTCAAATGTTTTTTGAACAGTAAGATTTTAATCCTTTTATTTGATCCAAAGTACAGCAAAAACAGTAAAATTGTGAAATATTTTTACTATATAAAATAAATGCTTTCTATTTGAATATTTGAACATGATCCTTCAGAAATCATTCTAGTATGCTGATTTGCTGTTTAAGAAACATTTTCTATTATTATTATCAATACTGTTGAGTAATTTTTTGCAGGATTGATGAATAGAAAGATCGAAAAGATTAGCATTTATCTGAAATAAAAAACTTTTGTAACATTCTACACTTCAAAAAGCTTTTTTTTCGGTGGGGTTTCGAGAAATTATAGAAATTAATACTTTTATTTAGCTAGGCTGCTTTAAATTGATCAAAAGTGATGATAAAAACATTTATAATGTTACAAAAGATTTCTATTTAAGATAAATGCTGTTCTTCTGAAAAAAAACTGAAAAAATTCTACTTATGCTGTTTTCAACATAATAATAAAAAAGTTTTTGGGTTTTTTTAGCAGCAAATCAGAATATTAGAATGATTTCTGGAGGATCATGTGACTGGAGTAATGATAAAATGGTAATAAATTACATTTTAGAATAAATTAAAATAATTTTACTGTTTTAGCTGTATTTTGGATCAAATAAATGCAGGCTTGGTAAGCAGAAGGGACTTATTTAAAAAACAATCAAATCTTTCTGGTAGTGTATTCATAATTTTGACTTTTGATTTTGTAATTGGGTGATTTTCTAACATGCCCAGGGTCTACAGATGAAAACTTTAAAAAGGTATATGTGAGCAGGCTAACATTGCATTAGCAGAATTTTTTTTTTTTTTTTTTTTTTTTTTTTTTGTAGAACCATTAACCAGCATTTATTTAGAATTTTCATTGTATTTTTCATATGCAATAAATAGAGCTTTGTGTTTGTCTGCTCTCCTGTCAATATTTGCACTATACTGTCTTTATTTGTCCTAAGAAGAACTTTGAAAATTCTTGAGTGGGCATATCTATCAACAGGGGAAAACGAGGGAAAGTCCGGGTCTGTGAAGCCGGACAGACTGCTTTAATTAGCCCTTATATACTTTAGGTCACACCTGGGAGAGCTGCAGCCTGCCCTGGGCTATGAGAGGCTGTTGACAGCTTGATTGGAGCTATCTGTGATGAAGACTGGATCTGGTACAGGGTGTTAAAGCAATGGGTGAAGCAGAAACCCGTCAGCAATAGAGGTTTGCGTCTTTATATTCACTATATTAGGATATCATAATGTCAGTTAAATCACACTTAAAATTTCTATTACATTAGATTATTTTTAGACAGCAAAATATCAAATCAGTACATTTGCTTTTAGCCAACTGGTCTCAAGTTCATTTTAAGTAAATAAAGTCAGGCAGTTCCCCTCAAGTTCATACTAGGATACCCACAGGTGTAGTTCATCACAACTAAGGACTTGGTTTGAAGATTCATAATTACATATACACTACCAGTCAAAAGTTTTTGAACAGTAAGATTTTTTAAAGAAGTCTTTTCAGCTCACTTTGGATCATTTATTTGACCCAAAGTGTAATAAATGTAATTTATTCCTGTGATTTCAATGCTGAATTTTTAGCATAATTAACCAATTCACATGATCTTTCAGAAATCATTCTAATATTCTGATTTGCTGTTCAAAAAACAATTATTATTATTATTTTGAAAACAGCTGAGCAGAATTTTTGTCAGGTTTCCTTCATGTATAAACAATTCAGAATAACAGCATTTATGTCATATAGAAATATTCTGTAACATTATACATGTCTTTATCATCAATTTTAAGCATACTTGATAAATAAAAGTATTAATTTCTATATTTTCCAAAAAAAAAGTCAAAATTTTATTTTAGATAAATACTGATCTATCTATTCATCAAAGACTCCAACAAAATGTATTCAACTGATTTCAACCTTGATAATAATAACAATCATAGTAATAATAACAACAACAACAACAACAACAGTAATAATAATAAATGTTTCTTGAACAGCAAATCAGCATATTAGAATGATTTATGAAGGACACTGAGGACTGGAGCAATGATTCTGAAAATTTTGCTTTGATCACAGGAATAAATTACATTTTAAAATATATTCACATAGAATTTAATATTTAATATTACTGCTTTTTGTTGTATTTTGGATCAAATAAATGTATGCTTGGTGAGCAGAAGAGACTTCTTTAAAAAAAAATATATATATATGGTTCTTAGAAATTCTTTCTATGACAAAATTTGCATGTTATTGTGAAATGCAAAGATATTTATATATAAGTAAGTATTAATTATAAATATTTGTAACTTATTTTATTTGATAATTGTATTATATAAATGTATTATTTTATCAATTTTATTATTAGTGGTTGTTCTCAAAAAAAATTGGCTGTGGCATAAAAGCACCATTTTACTGTTAAATGCAATTATTTTTGAGTATTATTCTTGGAGTAAATGAATTCATGAAGTTTTGCTGTAATGTTACAGTAATATATTAGACAGTTTACATAAAAGTTTGTTCATAGATAAAATGATCAACAAAATAAAGTTAAGTTTGACATAAGCTGCAGAAATGAACATGAAAGGTCATAATGTTCATTCTTCCACAATGCCATCTTAATATTTTATACACTGTTAGTTAAATTGGCCATATAACAAACAATGTGAAGAATAAGGTTACGAGCCACGGCAGCAGTGGTGGGGGTGACGCTCGGCTCGCGGTAACCTCCCAGTGGCAGCGGCCCTGCCGGCCCTCCCTGTGTTCCTGGCCGTCTCTCACATGGTGATTGGGTTTCAGCGCAGGGCTCAGAGCTGTGGGAACGAGTCATCACACTGGCGGCCTGCCTGGGAGACTGTGCTACGCTCCACCAGGGGGAAGGCACATGACAAGGGGGGGTTTTGTGAGCCCAAACAATGTGCCGTCTTCACTGTTTAACCCAGGAAATTCACTACAGCTGGAGCCTTCAAATAGATGAGAAGCCCATGTGTGAAAGTGTGCCCGTCTGCGTGTACGCAGATATTCCCTAACAACTTTAAATACTTCTATAATCTTAATATAATCGATGTTTACTGAAATATTTTAAAGGACTTTCAGTATGTCCACTGTATATATGACATAAATAATCATTTTCCAATTAATTCTAATGAAAACTTTTCAAACAATATTTCACCATTAATAAATACATGTTCATTTTAAGGTAAATAGTTTTTAGTTGTTTGTTTGTTGTTTAACATTAAATGCGTTAAAAACATTTTCAGGCAACATCTGTGACCTCGGACCACAAAACCAGTCGTAAGTAGCATAAGTATATATTTGTATTTAGATTTATCTTTTATGCCAAAAATCATTAAGATATGATGTAAAGATCTTGTTCCATGAAGATATTTTGTAAATTTCCTACCTTAAATATATCAAAACTTAATTTTGACTAGTAATATGCATTGCTAAAAACTTAATTTGGTCAACTTTAAATGTGATTTTCTCAATATTTAGATTTTTTTTGCACCCTCAGATTCCAGATTTTCAAATAGTTCAAATAGTTTTAAAGTAGTATCTCGACCAAATATTGTCATATCCTAACAAACCATATGTCAATGGAAAGCATATTTATTCAGCTTTTTTATGTATCTCAACAAATGTAAAAAAATAAATAAAAAATAACCCTTATTACTGGTTTTGTGGCCGAGTCACATTTCAGTAAAGTAAAATTCGTTTAGCAATGAGCATAACTACAAGATGGCGAACAGAAATCACCTGAAGTAAAATTAACTCGATATCTGTCTGTATTGGACGGTAAATCGTCGATCTTTCGTTACTTTAACGTTAATATAGTTTTAAACAAAACTAATATATAACATAACTCCTTAGATATTTGAAGGGTTAGCCAATGAGCGCTAAACCGATTTGACATCTGCGATATGAACATCAAAACACTGCTGACAGGATTTATTCCTTAAAGTCACGAATTAATTCGTACTCTGAATAAACCTGACTACATTTTGGCAAGCCACTCTGCATCCTCATCTTAGCCTTGCCAGAAGCCCTTTACCTAGATTTCCTGCCTATCTGCAAAGTGTCCAACCTCTGTCAGGCTCTGAAACACCGTCGCCTTTCTTGTTGTAAAGTGTTTCTCACGCTTCTGGGGCCCTCGGGTGCAGAACGCGAGTGCTGAAGCTGGGCAGAGTCAATTATCAGGGGAATGAAGTTTGAGACCTCCATTCGGTGGCTCGGGGCGTGTTTTCTTTTTTTCGGTGGGTGTTCCCAAAGCAGGACGTGGGCGTGAATGTGAGACTGAGGCTCCAGCGGTTCGTGGGAAAGACGCTCAGAGGCTTTGGTGACTGTACCTGTGCGCACTGCATCATGAAGCGGCCTTGTGAGGACAGCACGTCCGACAGCGACATGGATGAAACTATTGATGTGGGCAGCGAAAATAACTACTCTGGGTAAGCATGCCTGGGAACCACAGCTTGTTTGTTGCTTTGTAACTCAGGGTTCACTTTTAGATGCTATCTTAAGATCATATGCTCCCTTTTGGGCAATATATTGAGTAAAGTGCGCATAATGGTTACGTTTACAATTTATAAACGATTTATAAATATTTAAGGGCTTTTAAATGATAAAATATAGGCTATAATAATGCAGCTGATGTTGTTGATGGTTAATCTTAGAAATTATAGAAGCTCTGGTAATACCTTATTATGTAATGCTCAACAGGTCGATAGTTAGAAATGTCACCGATTCATGTATCATAGAAATTTAAACCGATTTTTTTTTTTCATATGTACTGAACATACATTAATAAATATATTATATATTATTTTTTAATATGACTAAATCAAAATGACTACATTAGATTGTACCAACAATCATTTTTATGGGTTAGATGGAGTCGAAATTTTATTTGCAATTTGTAATTGCATGAATATTTCTTGATATACAATGAATGCACATTAATATATTAAACCTATCTAATAATATATTATTATTTAATATGACTAAATCAACCTGATTACATTGGATTGTACCAACAATCATTTTTATGAGTTAGAGATGGCGTCAAATGTTTATTTGCAAATTGTAATAGCATGTTACTTTTATTTTACGGTAATGCTTAGATGCTGATAAACATTAATGTAAAATGTTACAGATATTTCTAACTATTTGAGTGTAGGCTACAGCTATTACTGATCTTTTAAGCATTTTATCAAGTAATTTTGTTTGTTAATAACTTATAATGAAGTGTTAATAATTATCACTGTTGAGCATTTTAGATAACCTAAAATATATTTCATGTGGTAACATCTAAACTAACTGGTTTTGATAATCAGAAATTCAAAGTTTAATTTAATGTGGCATTTTTGTAAATCTGTAAACTCTCTAATAAGTTTTCATCCCGTTTTTCCTCCAAAGCCAAAGCAACGGTTCATTTATAAGATGTGGCTCACCTACCACAACATCTCAAGTCATGGCCAGAAAGAAGCGGAGAGGGGTAATTTGATAAAATCTTCTAAGTAATTTATTTAAAACTCTGATATATTGCACTCTATTAATTATTTTATATATTGCAGATCATTGAGAAAAGACGAAGGGACCGGATAAATAATAGTTTATCAGAGTTGCGTCGTCTAGTGCCAACAGCATTTGAGAAACAGGTGAGTTCATATTTCTGCTTCAGCCCTCAAAGTATTAGTTCTAATAATAATAATTATTAAAATAAATTGAAATAAGTAAAAGAGGATGTTGTCAGAGCTATCATATTAAAAACCCCTCGTATCTTTCTCCCAAGGGATCTGCCAAGTTAGAGAAGGCGGAAATATTGCAGATGACAGTGGATCACTTGAAGATGCTCCAGGCCACAGGAGGAAAAGGTAGTGTGCTTGTTATTGGCTCCTGTTTTGCACGCCAGTAGTGAAATTTGAGCACGGAGTTTCCTTTTGACCAGATTAAAGTGGAAATCGATGTTAATGGTAGGATTGAACTCGTGGGAAAGTGCCGGCAGGACAAAAGAAGCACTTGACCCTGGGATTGTGTTTGCTTTCATAAATCCATGGGAGGGGAGTGGGGACACATTCACAAGCTGCACTGTTGGGGGTTTGTTAGGGCTTTCCAATGAGTGTTAAAACCGAAGCACTGGGGAGACAAAACAAACATACAAACAGGTCAGGTCACAATCCCAGTCTGCTTAGGTTTAGCCTCTCGAGCACAGTGGGGTTGCATTTGACTCATCTTGATTAAAGCTTCAAGTCAAGTCACCTTTATTCATTTAGCGCTTGAATTGTTTGAAAGCAGCTTTACGGTAATAAGTAGAAAAATAACAGAATTAGCGATGCAAACTTGATCAAATACCGTATATGGTAAATTCAACTTATGCTGAAAAGCAGCTCTACAGTTTAGTGTTAATTAAATACAGTTCAATAACTGTGTAAAGTTCATCAGTTATGAAATGCGTTCAGCTTAGCTATTGTGTTGTTATTCATCTTGAGTCAGTTAAAGGATTAGTTCTCTTCCAGTACAAAACTTTACAGATAATGTACTCACCCCCTTGTCATCCAAGATGTTCATGTCTTTCTTTCTTCAACTGTAAAGAAATTATGTTATTATTTTGAGGAAAACATTTCAGGATTTCTTTCCATATAGTGGACTTTTAAGGTACCCCCGAGTTTGAACTTCCAAAATGCAGTTTTTAATGGAGCTTCAAATGGCAATAAGTTATTTTTTTTGTAAAAATGACAATTTATATATTTTTTTATCCTCAAATGCTCATCTTGTTTAGCTCTGCATGAACTCTGTATATTCTGGTTCAAGACAGTTAGGGTATGTTGAAAAACTCCCATCTTATTTTCTCCGCCAACTTCAAAATCGTCCTACATCGCTGCAGAAGTACCGACCCAGTGTTTACAAAGTGAACATGCAAAAAAGGTCAAACACCCTTTACAAAAAAAGGTAAAACAATGATGTAGGATCATTTTGAAGTTAGAGAAGAAAATGAGATGGGAGTTTTTCGACATACCCTAACTGTTATGAACCAGAATACACAGAGTTCACGAAGGCTAAGACCCTTCTTACTCCTTTAGACCCCTTTGAAGCTGCATTTAAACTCCATTTTGGAAGTTCAAACTCTGGGGCACCATAGAAGTCCATTATATGAAGAGAAATCCTGAAATGTTTTCCTCAACAAACATAATTTCTTTACGACTGAAGAAAGAAAGTGTGAGTACATTATCTGTTAATTTTTGTTCTGGAAGTGAACTACTCCTGTGTTGATTTAATGCAGTTTAATAACCGTGTCAATGCTGCAAAATTAGTAAATTACGAATAAATTCGATTTAGCAATAAAGCAGCTCTACATAAGGCAACAGTGTCATTATTCAGCTCAAGTCAGTTCAATGTTGATTCTAAAGTCAGATCAGTCAAATCAATAATGCAGTATTACTGAATCTTAAAGGGATAGATCACCCAAAAGTCCTTTGTTCATCTTTGGAGCACAAATTAAGATATTTTTGATAAAATCCGAGAGCTTTCTGACGCTGCATAGACCACAACACAACTGACACATTCAAGCCCAAAAAGGTAGCAGGGACATTGTTAAAATAGTCCATGTGAGATCAGTGCTTCAACCATAATGTTATGAAACTACGAGAATACTTTTTGTGCATTTACAAGAGTACAACAAAGAGTGCATTCCATTTCAGTTGCGTTGCTGTCTATGCAGGGACAGACAGTTCTCAGAATTCATCAGAAATATCTTAATTTGTGTTCCAAAGAGGAACAAACGTCTTACGGGTTGGAACGACATTAGGGTAAATAATTAATGACAGAATTTTCATTTTTGAGTGAACTCTCCCTTTAAGTGCTATTAGATAATAGAGATGGAGAAAAGAAATTGAAGAAACTAGGCTCAGTTGGACCAGTTCTCACTTTTTAATTGTTCTCTCTCTCACTCTCTCAGGATATTTTGATGCTCATTCTCTGGCCATGGACTTCATGAGCATCGGCTTTAGGGAGTGTCTAACTGAAGTGGCGAGGTATTTGAGCTCCGTCGAAGGTCTGGACTCCAGTGACCCCCTCCGCGTCCGCTTGGTTTCTCACCTCAGCAGCTGCGCCTCGCAGAGAGAAGCGGCTGCCATGACCACATCAATGGCCCATCACCAGCAGGCCCTACACCCGCATCACTGGGCTGCCGCTTTGCATCCCATCCCGGCGGCATTCCTGCAACAAAGCGGACTTCCGTCCTCAGAGAGTTCCTCTAGCAGGCTGTCTGAGGTCCCTCAGAGGGGCGCAGCCCTGCTGACCTCCTCCTTCGCCCACAGTGACTCCGCGCTCAGAGCGCCCTCTACAGGCAGCGTTGCTCCTTGCGTACCACCGCTGTCCACCTCGCTGCTTTCGATATCGGCGACTGTTCACGCAGCAGCCGCTGCTGCCGCGGCGCAAACCTTCCCTCTAACGTTTCCCGGAGGATTCCCACTCTTCAGCCCCAGCGTAACAGCATCTTCAGTGGCTTCTTCCTCCGCAAGCTCTTCCATTTCCACATCCACCACATCCCAACAGAGCAGCGGAAGCAGCAGCAAACCATATAGACCATGGGGGACTGAAGTGGGAGCGTTTTAAGTGTTGGATTTGCTCTTGTTGCATCTGGACGTCTTCCACACTTAAACATAAAGGAAGGAAAACAGCTGTTGTGCGTGCTTTGGTCAGCACCTTGGGCTTTTTTCTCTACACTTGTGCACATATGCAACAGCAAACATAAGCCAACTTTCTGGGAGGGAAAGAAGGACAGACATTACACTTCAAGCTGCGTGGAAACCCATAAGGATGAAGAAAAAATCAGTTACTGTTTTAACTTCATGTAAAGGGCTGTACTGTGTGACAGTGCCTGCATAAACTGCTAAAATGCTGCATTTTGATATTTCTACAGAGAAAACACAACAGTAGCTTTAGAGTGAAACAGAACAGCTTGTTCAAAAACAAACCAAAGGTTTTTCAGATAATCACTAAAGTGAGGTGTGAATCAGTTTTGTAATGTATGATTTAACAATCCAGTTTGTAAATCTGTATATGTGTAAGATTGTAACTAGAGTTTATATTGAAATTAGACGAGTTGGTATGATGCACTTCAATCACTACTGTTTTTTGGGGGGAGACGGGATCTTCTCCGCTTTACACAATAGGCCTACTGAATTTTTAAAAAATAACATTCACTAATACTCATATGTGAGATTTTCTACTACTGTAACTTTGATACCTTTTTAATAACCCTACCACGCTTTGTAAGATGTAACCTTTTTCTATGCAAAAAAGAAAAAAACAGATGTCCCTGAAGAAACTGGGTGTTTGTTTTTTATTCCGACACACATGCCATAAAACCATCATTCCGTTTGCTTTCACCACAACAGATCGTGGAATGTTATGAGAGAAAGTAATTGTTTTCCCATAGCATCATTTGAGTTCTTGAAATTGTATGGTGGAAAAAAAATATTTGCGTTCTTTTATGTGTTTTTCTAATAACGCAAAAGAAGCCAATGAAGTGAAACAAACAACTGCAATTATGAGTGCCACTTCAACAGTTATAAATCTGTCGACAAACTTTAAAGCAAGCTACAAACACATTTATTGAATAAAAACACACCACCACCATTCAACATTGTTACACAATCTCTAGCTATAAAATCTTTCAATGCCAAATCTGATGCTGCAATGATTCCAATTATCACTGTCAAACATTTTAGGTAACCTAAAATATGTTTCAGGTGGTAAAAAAAAGTCATTTTTAAGGCAACAACTACAAACACTCTCAACACATTTTTAAATATGCTGACTCTTGTTTAAAATCTCTCAATGCCAAATTTGTTTACATTGCATCCATTTCTTAGTAACATTTAACCAGTTCTCTGATGTTTACTGTTATTCAAAAAGACAAGGTCCCTCAAGGTCCCCCTTGGTCCCTCAGGGACAGCTCAAGTCAAAACTTATGTAGCTATTCTGGCGGGCGTGAACAAACCGGCGGTCGGACTGCAGTAGTGTGCGCCACATGAAAGCACAACAACACCAGTCACTCCTCCCCAAGATGGGTCTTTATACCGGCCTAATCCACTCCCTTTATGCCAGGGTCTGTTAGACAGATTTACATTAGTAAATCACTGTCACACCATTAAATTCCTTAAGAGAAAAAGTATCAGCATTTCCAAGTGAATGGGGATTAAGGCAAACAGCGCCTGCTACCCACCGGCAATCATGGGAAAAGTGCGGGGCCATAAATCCGCCGGTTATCTGCTTTAGAGCGGCTGGTTCTCACGCCGGGCCCCTGCCTTTGAAGTGGCCGTCATATATCAAGGGCGCACATGATCTCCCCAAAACATCACACAGGCAAAGATTCAGCGGTGTGAACGTGGTCAGAAAGCCTGTCAGCTTCATTAGTTTCCACACATGAAAACGGTTTAGCTACTACAAGATTTGTTTCATACTTCAGACAGCAAGATAAAAGCAGCATATAGATATGATCATAGCTCACATAGATCATATTCTAGGCTATAGGGCACAGGCACAGTCATTTTAACATTAACTGTTTGGTAGTATCTGTAATATTTAATCATTCTGAAGATGACTATTGAGCACATGAAAGTGAATTTTTTTATTTATCTTCATTTTTTTGTCTGTCATAAGGGTCAGTTTTCTACAGTTGAGATGTATAGGCTACGTGATCTGAAATCTGAAGAAATAATCTTTCCATCGATGTATGTTTGTTAGGATAGGATAATATTTGGTCGAGATACAACTATTTGAAAATATGGAATCTTAAGGGTGCAAAAAATTATTGAGAATATCGCCTAAAGTTTTTTAGCAATGCTTATTACTAATAAAAACATTAGGATTGATAAATTTACGGTGGGAATTTCTATCCTAATTATTTTGGCATAAAGGAAAAAGCGATAGTTTTGACCCATACAATGTATTGTTGGCTATTGCTACAAAACTTGTGCTACTTAAGGTCCAGGGTAGATAGATAGATAGATAGATAGATAGATAGATAGATAGATAGATAGATAGATAGATAGATAGATAGATAGATAGATAGATAGATAGATAGATAGAAGTAATAAAACATACTAGTACCATGGTATTCTTTGACCAACTTGAAAACCATGTAAATAATATGGTACATAAAAAGGGTACATCGTTTAATACCATGGTATTTATTATGGTAAATTACCACATTACGTTTTGTATCGGAATTACCCAGCATTATTAAAATAAAAATTAATTTAAGAGGATATTTTCCCCATTATGTTTATCTTGATGGCACTACAACGTCGAAACGTTTTAAGTTGTGAGGTGTGACGCCTGAAAAGACAACAGAAAGGTCTTTACAAGAGAAATGCTGCCACCTGGTGCGAGATCATTTTAAACTGCAGGTTGTTTTTCATTCAGTCAGTCGTTTTTTACAGACTACGCGCAAATGGCATTTTCAAAATATCTTCTAGTCTAGTTTTCATTTTAGAAAACCACACATAATACCAAAAGAAAATATAACACGATATATTATATTACAATATTACACCAAAAAGACGTAGCCAATATTCAAGATGGACGTCATCCTCATCTGACCAATCGCAGCTTTGCATTTGCACACTGTCAAAATACGGAAGCAAACAACTGGTATACACATGTTTTGCGCTAAATGTTTTGACCTGACAAACACGTAGATTTTTTATGTACCATTGTATCGACAAATGTTTGGCATTTATTCATTTTGAATACATTTTTTGATGGACTTTAGAATCAGTAGCGCAATGACCTAGGCGTTATTTCTGCATCGAGTTATTATTACAAAGTATGAAGTCTTTTAAATGTCCAGGGCGTCATGGATATGCGGTAGAGATTTCACCTTTTCTGCCTTCTACGATCGCCTGTGCGTCATCTCAGTATTATGGAATAGCAGGTAATATTTGGAATACTGTATGAACATACATGAATGAAATTGGCATAAATGCCAGAGACAGCTCTTTCGTGTCTTGTGTCTTTTAGGATGTGGGACACTTCTTGTGCTGGAGCAGAGAGAGGCAGATGTGTCACTTGTGAAGAGGTAATTTGTTTTCTTTGAGTTAAATAGAGTAGCTACAGAATATGTCAGTTGCATACCAAAATCAAGAGAGAGAAAAAAAAAGAAATTATATTTTATATAAGGCCTGCTTTAAGACCAATATTATTTTTTCATTATGTTATAATGTTGTAATACACTAATGAAAATCATACTACCATGTTATTTACAGTCAAAAGTGGTAAAAACACCTTGTAGAATCTGCAAAATGTTAATTATTTGACCAAAATAAGACAGTTTATATAAATACATGTATTGTTATTGTATTTAATACTGAATGATTTCACATAAAAGATATTTACATACAGTCAACAACAGAAAATAATAGTTGAATTTATATGACCCTGTTCAAAAGTTTACATACCCTTGAATCTTAATACTGTGTTGTTACCTGAATGATCCACAGCTGTGTTTTTTAAGTGATAGTTGTTTATAAGTTCCTTGTTTGTCCTGAACAGTTAAACTGCTTGTTGTTCTTCAGAAGATTCCTTCAGGTCCCACAGATTCTTTGGTTTTTCAGCATTTTTGTGTATTTGAACACTTTTCAACAATGGCTGTATGATTTGGCAATCCATCTTTTCACACTTTTCAAACTGAGAACTATTACATAAGGTTTAAACGTTCACTGATGCTTCAGAAAGAAAAGCGTTGCATTAAGAATTGGGGTGAAAACTTTTTGAATTTGAAGGTCAGGGTAAATTTAACTTATTTTGTCTTCTGGGGAACATGTAAGTCTTCTGTAGCCCCTGAAGGGCAGTACTAAATGAAAAATATGATATTCAGGCAAAATAAGAATAAAGTACACATCCTCATTTCGCTCAAAAAGTATACCCCTGGCTCTTAATGCATTGTTTTTCCTTCTGAATCATCAGTAAGCATCTGTAATAGTTGCATATGAGTCCCTCAGTTGTTCTTAGTTTGAAAAAATGGATCTCAAAATCATACAGTCATTGTTGGAATAGGTTAAAATACACAAAAATGCAGAAAAAACAAGGAATCTGTGGGACCTGAAGGATTTTTCTGAATAACAGCAGACAGTTTAACTGTTCAGGACAAACTAGGGACTCATGAACAACTACCACTAAACGCTACCATTAAACCAAAAAAAAACAGCTGTGGATCATTCAGGTAAACTTTTGAACAGGGTCATTTTTATTATTTCAACTATTATTTTCTCTTGTGGACTATATGTAAACATCTTTTATGTGAAATATCTTATTCAGGTTAGTACATCATACAGGTTTTGTATGATCCCTCTTATTTTGGTCAAATAATTAACATATTGCAGATTCTGTAAGGTGTATGTAAACTTTTGACCAACTGTATTGATTTATTTTGTTTTATTTTATTAAATTTTTTAAAGTAATTAGATAATGGGGGAAATTGTCTTAATTGTCATGAAATTATACATTTTTAAGGCCTCTGTAGATGTTCTGTAGAGTCAAGGAGAAGTGTACATGTGACTAATCATTAAGTAAAGGCTGAGTTTCTTTTTATCTTCTGAGCAGTTTTGACTGGAATGATGGGCTCTTCGATGTGACGTGGAGCGAAAACAATGAACATGTGCTAGTGACGGGAGGAGGTGATGGATCGTTGCAGATCTGGGACACGGCCAACCCGCAAGGTCTTCTGCAGGTGCTGAAAGGGCATACACAAGAGGTGAGTTCACACTCTCTCACAACCTCCAAAACAGTTCACTCCCTGCATTTAGCATTTCATATCTTCCCGACTGCAAATCCTCTGGCCTTATAGGTGTATTCAGTAGACTGGAGTCAGACACGGGGGGACAACCTTGTGGTATCAGGATCATGGGACCACACGGCCAAAGTGGTAAGTGGAGTTTATTTTAGGTGAATATTTTAGACATTTTTTAAAAAATGAGGCCTATTTTAGTTCCTAACTAATACTAAATGCAAACAATATAATGCAGCTAATCTTATAATCAAGTATATTTTGGATACATACGGTTACAGTTGGAGTGAAATGAGTTTCATGCTTGTCCTGTTTTCCACACAGTGGGATCCGGAGCGATGTCAACTAGTGAGCTCCCTGCAGGGTCATGAGGGTGTCATCTATAGCACCATCTGGTCTCCTCATATCCCAGCATGCTTTGCTTCAGCCTCAGGTAGGAGAATGAGCTGCATGAGCTTTATCTGTCCTTCCATGAAGTTTGAGAGTATTTCTGCTTTATTTCTGATGCTTACTGTTGTGATGCAGATATTAGTAGATCACAGATATGATATAATCTAATGGTGATCAAGCATGCATATGCAGAGCATGTGGTAGGCCAAAACAAGGACATGGGTTTGATTCCTAAGAAACGCATGTAGTGATAAAATATCTGAATATTTGGATTGAATTAAAGTTGCTTTGGGTAGTACCAGTTCAAATTACACTGGCAGTCAAAATATATATATTTTTTTATGTTTTTTGAATAAGTCTCTTCTGCTCACCAAGCCTGCATTTGACCCAAAGTACAGCAAAAACAGTACAAATTTGAAATATTTTTACTATTTAAAATAACTGCTTTCTATTTGAATATATTTTAAAATGTTATTTATTTCTGTGATCAAAGTTAAGTTTTCAGCATCATTACTCTAGTCTTCAGTGTCACATAATCCTTCAGAAATCATTGATATGCTGATTCATATCAATGAATAATGAAACATTCTTTATTATTATTATTATCAGTATTTAAAAGCATCATTATTTATCTGAATTAAAAAAGCTTTTGTAACATTATACACCATACCGTTCCATAGTTTGGAGTCTGTTTTTTGAGAAAGAAATTATAGAGCTTAATAGTTTTATTTAGCAAGGATGCTTTAAATTGATTAAAAGTGAAAAAAATGTTACAAAAGGTTTCTATTTAAAATAAATGCTGTTCTGTTCATCAAAAAAAATTCTACTCTACATAATAAATGTTTTTTGAGCAGCAAATCAGAATATCAAAATGATTTCTGAAGGATCATGTGACTAGAGGGACGATGCAAAAAAATTCAGCTTTGAAATCACAGGAATAAATTACATTTTAAAATGTATTCATATAGAAAATTTTCATATAGAATATTTTTTAATAAAAAAACATTTTTACTATTCTTTTAGCTGTTTTTTGGATCAAATAAATGCAGGCTTGGTGAAAAATCTTACTTTTGACTGGTAGTGTAAACTTAACATGAAATTCTCAGGAAAAGAGGGGAAAAATGGAAATGTAAGGTACTATTATAGCTATAATTACTATAATATAATATGAATACTATTTGCTATAATGTTTGGCTCATTAAAATTCCATCACTGGCAAATTTACGCTAAAAAGCTTACAAATTACAATAAATATGGAAATAAAATTTGTATTGAGACTTGTAGCATTATTTTACAGTCTCACTCCCCTCATTACAACTGGCAAAAAAGACAGAATTTTGGTGGAGATTTAGAGTGTATTATATTTACATTTTAACTAGTTGTCATATCATTCAGCATCAATACAATCATTCGCCCCATGAGGTCAGCAGTGAGCTATTGCCATCCTTTGGAGCAAGCAGATGCTCTTTAGTTAATTTTTTTTTTGTTTAGATTTGATTGTAGATTTTAATTTAATGCGTTCATTTAGTACTATTAATTATATAGAAAATAGCACAAAAATGAACACAATCAATGCCCTCTGACACATACGTAAAATCCCTTCCCAACAACAAATAAGGATTAATAGGTGTGATTATTGATGATTAATATGAATAAGTAATCTGCTTCTGTTGTAGTTAAATACAATTTTTAATAGACTGAAACTTTTTTTTTGTCCTGGGAAACTTTTCAAAAGTACATTCATAGTAGAAATTTCTGCAAAATCATGATTGCATAACATTGGGTGTTTTTTAGGTTGTACTCAGAGTTAACACAGTGATCTGTGTGTTCGACTTGTGTAAGAAGGACTCACAAGGGTCTCACGAGCACACATCTCTCTCAGATGTAGCAGGGTTTGGTGACCACATTACAGCTCTAAACACCAGGCTTTGCCATCAGAGCCCAGAGTTCGTCAGCTCCTAACGGCTTATCAGCAACACATTGGACCTGCAGAAACCACTTACTGCTGATGTTAACTCTTATTGCTTAAACGAAGTTTTAAGCTCACTAAGTGAGCTTTAAGCTCACTAAGAAAAAAAAAAAGTGCCATCATTTACTCTCCCTAATATCGTTGAAACCCTAATGACTTTCTTTCTTCAGTGTAGCACCAAAGGAGAATTGCATCTCTTTATTATGCGTTTTATGCATGAACGGTGACAAGGAGTCAAGTGCGCTGAATGGTTCCTTGAGAAGTCACGTACAGGACACACATCCATGTTCCATTTTAATTTCGGCCCTCCTCAGGAGCTGTGGTAAGAATAACACGCTCCTCTGCTGATGGAAGACCCTTTTCTTTTGCTATTAAATGTTGACACCACGTGTGTAATGAATTGTGTCTGAAAATCAATACTAAACCCCAGCACCATGGCAAACGCTGAATGTGATCATGGGAAAAGTGGTTTCCATGAAATGCTACCTCAGCAAGATGTTTAAGTTATAGATATGCTGGCTTTTCTCATCATAGAAACCTCTTACAGAAGCATAGAGCATAAAGCCAGCATCAGGATTTTGCTTTCCATATATGTGCCAGCTTAGACTATTAGACTATCAGATTAGACTATTAGCAAATGCACTATTAGCAAAAATGACCAAATGTTTTCGATATTTTTCTTCTGTAGTTACATTGTGTACTAAGACCGACAGAAAATAAAAAGTTGTGATTTTCCAAGCTGATATGGATAGGAACTATTCTCTCATCCCGGCGTAATAATCAAGGATATTTGCTGCCGTGCCATGGGTGCAGGAGGTGCAATGATATTACGCAGCACCTGAAAATAGTCCCCAGCTAGGTAACTTCCAACGTGACCAGCACTAAGCCACTAGTAATAATAAATAACTGGGGACTACATTCAGGTGCTGCATAATTTCACTACGCTTGCTGCACCCATGGTACGGCAGATTATTGTGCTGGAATAAGAGTATAGTTCCTATCCATATCAGCTTGGAAAATCGCAACTTTTAATTTTCTGTCTGTCTTTGTACACAATGTAACTACAGAAGAGTCAAGTTTTAAATAGGAAAAATATCAAAAATCTTTGGTCATTTTTGAACGAGATGCTAATGGTCTAATCTGATTCAGTGATTTATTCTAAGCTATGCTAAAAGTGCTAACAGACCCGGAGATCGGCTGAATGGATTAAAAAACTGTAAAACTCATCTGTTTAACTCTAAGTTGAAAAATTACCTATTTTCAAAAAAAGGGAGTGCTCCTTTAAGAGGATTGGTTGTGACTTTCTGCAAGCTTTTCAATATACAAATGCCAAATTCCAGTTTTGTGGAAAAATATTTCACAAGTCTGACCAGTCTTTGCATGGACACTGACATCAGGTGACATGATTTAAAGGGGACATCGGATGCAAAATTCACTTTTACATGGTATGTTTGTTTCACAAAAAACCTAAACAATTTCAATTATCAAGCTGTTTTGACCTTCATGCTGTGAATAGAGCTGTTTTTGAAAGGGTAAAAAGGCTGTTTTACACAACCATTGAGGAATTTTAACCAAAGTATTTTGCAGACATTTCATTAAGACTCTAAAGAATCATGCTTGTGGAAAATGGCCATCCAATGTCTTCTTTAAAATAATTAAATCACTATAGCTTGTAAGTCATCGGTGAGATACTTAGATTTTCAATTTTTTTCCATCTGATAATGTAGTCAACGGGTCCTCTGTGCTTTGAAGAGACAATTTCAGCACCTCCCTTATCAGAGATTTCACCTCCTCCTCGCTCTATGCAGTGATAGCAGGAGCCCTGGCTTCTCTGGCTGGGATGCCAGGAAATCTTTAATGCAAGACGCTTACATGCCAACAATCTCTGTAAGAGATCTGTTCCGCAATAATTAAAATAGAAGTGCCTTGAGCGGGCCACATATCAAAGCTATTATTAAACTTCAGCTCATTGAAATATTGACATAATTATTCTTCTTCAAAAATGTCAAACATTTTTTTTTCTTAAATCTACAAGCTGCCTCCTACACATTAAGTCCCTTGCGATGTTTCCTGACATATTCTCATCAGCTGAAGTGATGCTTTGGATTTGTATAAATTATTTTCACACAGTAAATGGTGACAAGGTTTACTCTTTGTTAGGATTATCATAATGTATTTTGATGGTGGATTTTTATATTTTACACATAAAAAGCATTTGAAAAAAATGACGAAGGCATAGCATCATATTAAAATAAGAAGCTTAAATCTGTTTTTAGGGCCCATATTTGAGATGCACTTCTTTTTTCCTGCTCCTGCAGTGTTAGCAGAAAATAAAACCATGCTGCAGTATATTGTGATACAAAAACACTCTGTTTTAAATCTTCCTAGAGTACTTGAAAGTGTTTATGTGGTAGGCTTAATTTATTGTCACTCCCCGCGGGTCGCATTTCAGAGTGGCTTTTATTCATTCCATCAGTTGCAGATCACCAAATCAATAAGGGTTACAATAGTCATTGGCACAAGCCTCCTGACATGTAATTAACTAAAGTAGGGCTATTCATTTAAACAGCGATCTGTTGGATCGTCAATAAATGCCACATACTTTGATGCCGTTTTTAGGATTGCGAAACAAAGATTCATGTAATTCATCTTATTTGGACTTTTTAAAAAAAAAATCTTAACAGCATGTTAACTCCAGGACTGGCCTGTAAGCACAGTCTGTTATTAGTTTAGGTATTAATCATTTCCATGACACAAATGCTGCAAGATGGGATGCGTAACATCTTTGAGTAATATTGTGAAAATGATTACTATTGTTTGCAATAGTAATAATAATGCAAGTGGCCTTTTGAAAAGATGAAAATTAATTATTCATCCTCATGTCGTTCTAAATCTTTCTTCTGTGGAACACAAAATTAAAAATTTAGAAAAATGTTGGTTAGTAAACATTTTTGGTTCCCATTGACTTCCATTGTATGGACCAAAAATACAATGGAAATCAATTGGAACCAAAACGGTTTGGTACTCAGTATTCTACAAAATATATTTTTTGTGCTCAGCAGAAGAAAGAAATGCATACAGGTTTGAATCAACATGAGGGTTACTAGATAAAAAACTACTTTAATTTTAGTCTGTTTGCTTTCCAGATATGCATTAATATGTTTATTGTGTGTTTATGACGTGCTCACTTTTTTACTCGCATTAAGTTTCTATATGATATATAGATTTTTTTTTTAATCTCGTTTTTTGGTTATTCAAAACAGAATGTGCAGTTTATAGGGAACATATGAGAGTTTTTCACTATGCCAGAGGTCTCAAACTGAATTCCTGGAGGGCCGCAGCTCTGCACCTGCTTGGAAGTTTCTAGTAATCCTGAAGACCTTGATTAGCTGGATCAGGTGTGTTTGATTAGGGTTGGAGCTAAACTGTGCAGAGCCGTGGCTCTCCAGGAACTGAGTTTGAGACCAGTGCACTAGGCTGTTAGTATCTAATTTATGCGCAATTCTATTTAACCAGCATTACAATTCCTACACACCATACAGAAAATCCCCTAGACTGTCTTTTGCTCTTGCTGTGGATATTGCTAACATTGCACCTTCTGACTAAAAAGTGAATGTCTGGACCATTTACTGCTTACTTCAGAGTAGAAATGCTGTGCTTCAAAAAGAAGGTCAGATAGAAGGCGTAAAAGAGATACGACAAGAGAATTTCCCTGTAGAAATCTGTGGCCTGTGCAGCGTAGAGAACTGGCCAGCGACAGTTCCCTCAGTGCCTTGCCTTGGATTCATTCATGCTGAGTGCAAGTGGCCCTTGAAATGACTCTTATGGATGAGAGGATTCTGCAGAGAGTGCAGACCGGGAATTTATATGGGAAATTTCGTGGCTTTTTAGAAGATTTAAAAGTCTGACATTTGAGATTTGAAGCTTGTCTCTTTTGGTAGGGGATGGGACACTGCGAGTGTGGGATGTGAAGGCGGGATCGTGCAGGCTGGCCATCCCAGCGCACAAGGCTGAAATCCTCAGCTGTGATTGGTGCAAATATGACCAGGTGAGTATTTCCTCTATTCATTTCATGCACTTTCTGTGGACACAAATGGTATTTGAATTTTATAACAGTTTCTGATACAGTAACAATCTGATACCTTTCTCAGAGGTCTTAGTTCACCCAAAAAAATGAAAATTCTGTATTTAATTACTTGAACTTGTTCATTTTCGGAACACAAGTTAAAATATTTTTGATGAAATCAGAGCTTTCTTGCCCTCTAACCCTGCATAGACAGCAACACAACTGACACGTTCAAGGCCCAGAAAGGTAGTACAGACATTGTTAAAATAGTCTATGTGACATCAGTGCTTCAACTATAATGTTATGAGGCACGAGCCAGCATTTTTGGGTGAGCTATCAGTTTAATATTTTTGTGGAAACATTTTTTTTAGGATTCTTTGCTAAATGTAAAGTTTAAAAGAACAGCATTTATTTGAAGTATCTGAAGAATTTTGTGATGTTATAAATGTATTTACTGTCACTTTTCATTAATGTAGTGTGTCCTTCATAAAAAATAGTATTAATTTCTTGAAAAAAGTCTTACATACAAAAGTTTACATACACCTTGCAGAATCTGCAAAATGTTAACTATTTTATTAATGTAAGTGGGGGCATACAAAATGCATATTATTTTTTTATTTAGTACTGACCTGAATAAGATATTTTACATTTTACATTTGACGTTTAGTCCACAAGAGAAAATAATAGTTGAATTTATAAAAAAAATACTCCATTCAAAAGTTTACATACACCTGATTCTTATTATGTTGTTACCTGAATGCTCCACAGCTGTGTTTTTTGTTTGTTTGTTTGTTTGTTTGTTTGTTTAGTGATAGTTGTTCATGAGTCCCTTGTTTGTCCTGAACAGTTAAACTGCCCGCTGTTCTTCAGAAAAAGTTCTCAGGTCCCACAAAGTCTTTGTTTTTTTTTTTTAGGATTTTTGTGTATATGAACACTTAATTCCAACAATGATTGTATGATTTTGAGATCCACCTTTTCACACTGAGGACAACCAAGGGACAAATACATGAAAATGCTGAAAAAACAAAGAATTTGTGGGACCTGAAGAATTTTTCTGAAGAATAGCAGGCATTTTATCTGTTCAGGATAAAAAGGACTCATGAAAAACTATCACTAACCAAAAAAAGCACAGTTGCAGATCATTCAGGTAACAACACAGTATTAAGAATCAACTTATGAAAAGGTCATTTTTATTATTTGTTAAGAGTATATGTAAACATCTTTTAAACATCTTGTAACATAGTTCCATGTCATGAGAGTCATGTGACCAACAATCTAGCATACTGTCTATTTCACATATTAAAAAAATAGGATCCAGTGTAAAGTATCTTTTAATTATGTAACATGTTCTGAAATGACAGAATAGATGGTGGACAAAATATTTAACCGTTGTTCCTCATGTTCTCAGAATGTTCTGGTCACTGGAGCTGTGGATTGCAGTCTCCGAGTGTGGGACGTACGAAACGTCCGACATCCTGTCGCTCAAATGATGGGCCATTCCTACGCCATCCGCAGAGTGAAGGTATTGTAGTTAGATTGTTATTTTGTCCTAATGAAGTTTCAAAGGTCAGGCAGACTATTTGTAAGAAGAGTCATATTGTGAAATCATGTAACAGTTTGCAATATTGAGTTGGATAAAGGGTTAAGACTCTACAGCTGCCATTCAGTCACATTAGTTTGTTCATTGCTTTGACTTGAATTAACTTAACAAGTCTGTTGAACATTAATGAGGCATACAGATCCGTCTGTCTGTGTGAAACTCACAGCGTGTTTCTGCACTGTATGTGACAGCTATGGATTTTTGTATATAAACAGATTATCTTTAGTGATCTGTTAAATTGAGTTGGAGAAATGTCCAAACACTTAGCAATTATGTCGATTACAGAGATCAGTCCACTGTCAAACCTGTGTCCAAAACATAATACTCTGATTTTATGCTACATGAGGAACCTTGTATCTCCAAACGGAGATATGGGAATACAACCCACTTCAGCTGGGTCAGGGTGAAATCACAAGCTGTTTTAAGTTAATGGTTTTGCTCTCAGCTTTCAGATAATGTTGAAAAAACAGAATGTGTGAAATAAGGAGCTATGAACAGTTTATTGCACTGGGAATACAGGAGGGCTATGAAGCATGAGATTGTGTGTTCCTGAATGTAATCATGTCAAATAGCTTTGAAATGAACACTGTTTATCTGTGCTATGTGATTATTATGTCATCTTATACTGTATCAGTGATGAAGAGGTCCATTCGTTGTCTTTCTCATTTACTGTTGTGTAGATTATCAGGAATTCTTCCTGTAGTGTCATGATAATATTTGTGATGAAACCTATTTGTGCCATAATTCAGCTGAGATCATTAAAAATACTCATACTTCTTGTTATTCAAACAAGAAGATCTCATTTTGAGGTGGTAAGACAGCTTGATAGTAAGTATAGATTTTAACTGATGTGGTGGGGAATGTCCTATATCAGCATTTCTTGGAAATCACTGACGCTATATTTTAATTCACTTACCAAATTGATTTGAATGAAAATTTGAACACATTCAGAGTTGCTGTTTATACTATAATCTAAAATGATGATAGGCTTTGGGCCACATTCAGCTGTAGTGTATATATAAGCTATATGCAAGTCCTGTTTTAAAGCAGTGGTCATTGATAAAATTGTTAGCGTGTATATGAATTCCTCTTTTATTTGTTTGTCATTTACAGTTCTCCCCATTTTATAAGACGGTCCTAGCATCCTGCTCATACGATTTCACAGTCAGGTAAGCCACATTTTTGACCACAGATGCATCCGTGTCACTTTTAGTCATCAAAGATCAAATTATAAATTAAATTCAGAATGTTCTATGTTCTTCTGAATATCAACATAACAGCACATAATAGGTGTGCTGTTCCTTTTATACTGTCCGATAAACAAAAAGTTAATCAAAAATCGTCCAATTAAGTTAGCGGACTGGAATTTAGTGTTCCATCAACAAGATTTCACATTTCTAAAGACCTTTTGCACATTTCTTCCCTGCAATGTTCAAATGTACTCATCCATGTTGAGGGCAGATGATCTTTCTTAGTGACCTTTGGATGAATGGTAAAGTCTGCGTTGCTGGCATGTTACCAGAAGAACTGATGCTTTTGCCATCAAGTGGGGTTGTAAAACCCATTGATCTCATTTCAGGGTAGACTGGTTTATTTCCTTTTGCAGCGAATGCGTTCTGTTAGTGCATGGTTGTGTTTTTATCGAGCGCGGAGCTCATTTTTGAATTGGGGGAATGATCTTTTATAGGGCCGTCAAGGACATATCAGCAAAAATCACAGTACTAAAGCAAAATCCAATTTTTTTTCAAGCTTGCTGCCTTAGTTGCAGTAATTTGTTAAATGAGCCACAATTTTTTTTCCATAGATTTTATGCAAATATACTCTCAAAGTGTTAATAACCTTTAGTTGTGATTAAAGGGATAGTTCACCCAAAAATGTAAATTCTGTCATTAATTACTCACCCTCATGTCGTTCCAAATCCATAAGACCTTAATTAAGTTATTTTTGATGAAATAAACAACAAAAATACAAAAACAAATTAAGTTATTTTTGATGAAATCCGAGAGCTTTCTGACCCCTATAGACAGCAACACAACTAATAAGTTCAAGACCCAGAAAGGTAGTAAGGACATCTTTAAAATAGTCCATGTTACATCAGTGATTCAACTGTAATGTTATTAAGCTACGGGAATATTTTTTGTGCGCAAAGAAAACAAAAATAGTGACTTTATTCAACAATTTCTTTTCTTCAGTGCCAGTCTTCAACATGCATTTACTATTAAAACTGCTACGCATTTCAGTTTTATACTAAGGCACACGTGACTGTGGTAACTGACAGCATGCCGATAAAGCTTAATGTATTTTGAACCTGGAACCTTTCTTTAAAACTAAAAGTAAAGGACCTCCAGACAGGTCAAATGGGAGCCCCGTTATAATTGATATGGGAATGGATAGTTGTTGTGCTTTAAGAGTGACAACAGGTCATTGCCTTGGCGGTTGGAGAAAGATTAGCACTTTATCAGGGTTGACAAGCTTTTAAAATGAGAATTGACTCTTATATTGAGCAGTGGTTGCCACAAGTGGTCTTGTTAGAGATGAGTTTGATTTTCCTTCCCATGCTGCTTGTCATCTTATTGTTTAAACGTTATCTGTTTATCTAAGCCTGGAGGAGTTTGTCACTAAATGCGCCAGTCAATTACTAGCCTACTTGGATAAATGCTGTGAATTTGTGTGCTACGTAAACCCAGCTGTGGGTGTGTCCAACTTGATGCAAATGAGTAGAAGCACATTGTGATGGCTATCAATGAAAGTGAAGGCAATGTACAATTTCTATACAAAATTATGTAATTTATATATAATATGCTAACTGATCTCGTGACGAAAACATACCTTGGGCACTTCTTTGCAAGCCGCGAAATATGTACCAATAAGTATATATCACTGCAGTTTTTAACAGAAATGAACACTAGAGGCGGTAATCGTTTTTATACAGTTATGATTACAGCTCCATATATTTTGCTTTCTGGGCGTAACAAGCTTGCTCAGTAGCTAACCCGGCACGGATTTGGACTTAGGATATGGAATCCTTGGGTATGAATCCTGTGATAAACATGATTCTAGGGCTGGTTCGAATACCATTTTTTGCGCTTCAAAGCTTTGGTGGTAATCAATATTGAATATTCGAAGCTTCGGTGGGAGGGGCTAAGCATATAATAAAGGCAGAAATCTCTGTGTTGTCTGTTTGCATTTGTATTATGTCGGGAATCGTTCATCCAAAGGACTTCACGCGTGCGTCACGAATGTGTTGCTGCAGACCCAAGGGAATTCCGCTCCGAGTCTAGGGCAGTGGTTTTAAAACCCTGGGTCACGACCATCGGGTGGGTCGAGGGACTTAAAAAATAGGTCGCCAGGATGATTTCCAGAAGATGTATATATGTATGTAAAGAAGTTCAAGACTCTGGGAAGGATGCGGGAAACTGCAAATGTACTTTAATAACAAAATAAACATTAACAAAACGAAAGTAAACGGCAGCCGCCTCACGCCAGACTCCATCTGTGTTTGCGTTGATCAGTCAGAATCCACTCACCACTCAAAACGCCGGATTTTTTGTTCAGTCCTGAGTTCTACAAGCTAAGTAATCCTTTCATTATAACAAAGCTTGTAGACGCGCTTAGAATGCACGTTCATGCCGCCAAGAGTTTTATGCGATCGTTAAAAAGAAACCGAAATTAAAACGCGCACGCGCATTCAAAAGCAATTTTAATACTATAGAGCGATTCCCCAATGCGCGCAAATTAGGCTATATAACATATCTAGGCTTTATAACTGTTGCTGTGAATTCTTTATAGGATATAGGCTGCGTGGCGGACACGTCGCGGATTTGCTGCATGTTGATTTTTCTTTCTGCGTCTGTTAACAGATTAGAGCAGCCACACTGTCTGCGGAATACGCGCTTATATCAGGTGCGGTCCAACCACACCGCAACCGCAACCCCGCGACAGAATAGAAGTGAAACGGATTTTTTCCGCAGTCACGTAATAAACCTACTCCACGTCCTCAGAGGCTTCGGTTGAAAACGGCATGCATCTCCGCTCACATGCTCTGTTAGGCAGGCTAGACACCTCACATTTCAATGAACAAAAATATTTCTTTATATTTCAAACTTTAAAATAAATCACAACCAGGTTGCAAACAATAGTGACACTAGTGCACTCTTTTCTCCATGGCTTGCTGACAACTCTCCCCCTCCCGTTCAAAAAATGGCCCATTCATGCGCGAATGAGAACTGTTCGCGGGGGAAGTCACGTGTTGAGAAAAAAAAAAAAGAATATTCGAATCTCAGAATTGAAAATCGAATGCCAACCCACCGAACGAATATTCGACTATTCTAGTACAGCCCTACATGATTCATGATGAAAGAGCTTGGAGATCGAAAAAAGCTAAAACGGCATGCTTGCGATTTACGTTTTTAAGTCACATTCACTTTTGTTCATACTAACGAGTAGGTTTAGGTGTATTGCAGATGGTACGTTAATTTAAAACGCCAAGGAGCATTAGAGTTATACCGCCACTCAACGGACATTTCAAGTCAAAACTGCAGTGACACAAACAAAACCAACGTCACATAAAACATACAATATGTACGTTCATCTGTTCTGGAGTAAAAAATTAACACTCTTTTTGTGCCACTCAGTGGACATTTCACATCGAATATGTCACGAAACATACATGGCGGTAAATATTTTGCGTCTTGCGTCTAGTTTTTATCATGAGACCCGGTTGATAATGTAATGCATTTTATACACAAATAATCAGTGTGGTCAGCCCCAAAGAAATGCATAAGGACCTGGTAATATTGCTGTACCGTAGTAACCCTGGTACAAATGTTTTATATTTGTTAAACTTTCAGTTTGTTATCGTTCTCTCCGTTCTTTTAGAATGAGTTATAGCCAATTAGCTTTAGAACTAGTATTTGCGCTTTTGCTTTCATAGAAATCAGTTCTATTGATCACAGGAAATTTGCTGTTTGAACAGGCCAGGACAGACTAAGATGCTATCTAATGAGTTCTACTTTCAGAGTAAACTGTGATAATGCAAACCGTGAGGTAATTACCAGAAATGATTTCCACAGGAAGAACGGATTAACGTGAATCTTTTTTTGTTCTCTCTGCGGTAAAGAGAAAATGGTGTTTATTTAAATACAAAGGATTTATGTTCAAAAGGACATAGCCACCTGCTACTACACACACACACACACACACACTTAGCTGTTTACTTATCTGAAAGAGCGACTGCATAGACTTGAGTTCTTTCAGGTCTTGTTTACAGCAGATAAGGTTTCCTCTTTTATGCATAACAGCTGACTGAGTTACTATGACGGCACATGCATAGTAGGACTGAATGCAGCACAGAAGGAAATTTAAGTCTTTCTGTGTTATTTAACTACTAATTAGAAAGGGAAATTGATTTTTCTGTATTGTTCATTGCTTTATGTAAGGAGTGCTTAATCTTTTCGTTCTTTCAACGATGACAGCTTGTTTAGATTGATGCATTGCTTTAAATGAAGCCAGATATCAGTGATGCTATTGGTTGTGTATGTAATCTCATAAAACAAATTTCATATAACTATACTACCAGTCAACAGTTTTTAAACAGTAAGATTTGTAATGTTTTTAAAGAAGACTCTTCTGCTCACCAAGCCTGCATTTATTTGATCCAAAGTACAGCAAAACCAGTAAGATGTTGAATTTACTGTTTAAAATAACTGTTTTCTATTTGAATATATTTTAAAATGCAATTTATTCCTGTGATTTCAAAGTTGGATTTTTAGCATCATTACTCCAGTCACATGATCCTTCAAAAATCATTCTAATATTCTGATTTGCTGCTCAAAAAACATTTATTATTATTATTAGTATTATTATTAGTAGTAGTAGTAGTAGTAGTATTATGTTGAAAACAGCTGAGTAGAATTTTTTTTAGGTTTCTTTGATTATTAGAAAGTTCGGCAGAACAGCATTTATCTTAAATAGAAATCTTTTGTAACATTATAAATGTCTTTATCAAAACTTTTGATCAATTTAAAGCATCCTTGCTAAATAAAAGTATTATTTCTATAATTTCTTTCCATAAAAGGAAATTATGCTACTCCAAACATTTTAATTGTATAGTGTATATTGTTACAAAAGCTTTTTACTTCATACAAATGCTAATCTTTGGATCTTTCTATTCATTAAAGAATCCTGGAAAAAAAAAAATTAACTGTTTTAATTATTGATATTAATAATAAATTAAACAGCAAATCAGCATATTAGCATGATTTCTGAAGAATTATGTGACACTAAAGACTGGCGTAATGATGCTGAAAATTTAGATTTTATCACAGGAGGAAATTACATTTTAAAATATATTCAAATAGAAAGCAATTACTTTAAATATTAAAACTATTTGACAATATTACTGCTTTTGCAGTACATTGGATCAAATAAATGCAGGCTTGTTGAGCAGAAGAGACTTCTTTAAAAAAACATTGCAAATCTTACTGTTCAAAAACTTTTGACTAGTAGAGTATATGCACAAATTGTAAACTGCATATATATGTGTTGACAGTGAATTTCAGTAATTTTCAGTATCTGCAATTTCAAAAAACATGACACAATATTGATTTTAAATTAGTTATGTGGTTGGTTTTTGTGCCTGTTTTTTTCATTTTTTGCAGTGATTGTTGGCAAAAGTCATGTGAGTCTAGTAATTTGGCACAAACTTGTCTTAAAACATTGTGATTTTGCGCCATTTTTACTAGATGAGTGATGTTTGGGTCCCTGTTTTACTGCCCTCTGAACCTTTTACATTCACCCACCGTATCAATGCCATGCTGGTGATTTATTTCACCATCTCTTTCTAAAGACGTCCACACCCCGAGCAGCTGTTGTCCCACTTATAAATAATATCCTTCACTTCTGCTCTATGGCAATGTTAGTATTAATGCCTGCCTAATGTTTTTTTTTTTCCTATAGACAGGGAGTTTTTTTTTTTTTCAGAGAGGTGATTTAATTACATTTGCTGAATGGATCAGCCAAGGCCTGGTGAGCCAGGGCTGCGTCAGGGCTTTGAGCTGCTGCCCCGTCAGAGAAGACAAACGGCCGTTCAATTAGCATGATTGCCTTCTGCTGCTCTGCGTCCACAGATTCTGGGATTACTCCAAGAACCAGACACTGCTGGAGACGCTGGAGCACCACTCAGAGTTTGTGTGTGGCCTGGATTTCAACCTGCACATCCCTAACCAGGTAATCTCAGCAAAACACACTGTTGTGGGTCACACCTACTGACTATAGCTGAATGTAAAGATCTGAAAAAGTGGCCTAGTGGTAAGAGCTTGTGGAGTTTACCTCCCAGTACTGTTCAACAAATCCCTCCATATCCTCCCATGCTGTCCTTTCAGTGAGAGGCAAAAAGGAAATTATTGTTAGGATAAAACAATGTAGTAGCTTTCAAAAGAACAGCTATTTATTTAAAGGTCCACTGAAGTGCTTTGAAACAAGCAGTGTTATTCGATGCGTTGGCGTAATTTCAACTGAAACAGGAAGAGAGGACGGACATATCAAGTAGTCCTGCCCAATTTTAAAATAGCCAATAGTGTTTCATTTATATTACAGCTTGGCCGTTGAGCTTGGTAAAGCCACATTTGACAGTGTATGACAGCCGCAATCTCACAAATATCGCTATAAAATATACCATTTTGTGTAAAATTCAAATGAGTTCGATATGTTTTGTGCTAGCATATTCATACTTAAAGCCAAATAACTTCGATTTGGATTTCATGGGGACTTTAAGTAAAGCTGATGTTGTTCAAGTGGTTCCACGAAGTATGAGTATTTAGGTTTTAATAGCTGATGACTGTAAACTTCAGTAGTAAAAATATCACTTTGTAATAAAAAGTTGATGACACAAATAAAAAGTTTTCAAGTGATTAATTGAAACTGACAGTTTGAACTGATTCACAGAAATGAATTACATTGGATTAATACATCAGTACAAACTGTCCAATTCAGTCAGTATTATCAAGGTACTACTATACTTACAGTTTTTATTCATTTTAATTTAATTATGTTTCAAGAAATGAAGAAATGACATCAAATCAAGAAATGTTTCCTTAGCAAGTAACTGAAATAATGTTTTCAATGTTTTGTTTTATTTCTGTTAATATTTATTTTATTTTGAGTAATATGTTGAATGTTTTTTGTGTTAGCTATCTATAATAACTCTGTAGTGATTTATTTAAGAAATATGGTAAATAAAGGTAAATATTGCTGATAATTGACATTTTATTTTATTTAGTTAGAGTTGAGTTAATTTTTATTATTATTATTATTTTATTTGTTTATTTATTAATTTGTTTTTGTTTTAGTACTTGAATCTCCAATGTTTGTTTAAAATTAGGGTAAAAATAATATATATATTTTTTTGTATGAAATCAAAGTGCATACTGTATGCTACACTACCAGTAAAACAATTTTTTATATGTTTTTTCTCATCTGCTCACCAAGCCTGCATTTATTTGATCCAAAATATGTCAAAAAATAACTGCTTTCTATTTGAAAGTATATATTAAAATTTCATTTATTCCTGTGATCAAAGCTGTATTTTTAACATCATTACTCCAGTCTCCAGTGTCAAATGATCCTTCAGAAATCATTCTAATATGCTGATTTGCTGTTCAAGAATTTTCTTTTTATTATTATTATTATTATTATTATTATTAATATTAAAAACAGTTGAGTAATTTTTTTCAGGATCCTTTGATGAATAGAATGATCCAAATATCTGAAATAAAAAGCTTTCGTAACATTATACACTATACCATTCAAAATCCTGGAGTTAGTATAATTTTTTATAGAAATAAATGCAGGCTTGGTGGGCAGAAGAGACTTCTTTAAAAAACTAAAAATCTTACTGTTCAAAAACTTTTGACTGGTAGTGTATATCCAGTCTTACTTTTATGTGTGTGTTTTTTTTTTTGGTTTGTTTTTTGTTTTTTGGTCATCTGTTTTGATGGACCAGTGACTCGTAATTAAGAAACTTAAATCAATATTACCATGACTCCATCTGCAGCTATTAATTTCTGATAACCCTCACTGTACGGCCTGGTCTGTTGACCTCGCTTCACCTCTGATGTCTGTCTGTTACTCAAAACAGTCATCTGCAAAGAGGTGGCATACCCTGTTCGTAGAGCGTGTACAAGGAACCGGTCACGTACAGTACCAGAGCACTCAGCTCATTGAGATGTGGGCCGCGGTCCTCAGGGGAGTCAGTCCTGTCTGACGCCAGCACTCACAGTGATGAAGAAAAGTCAGAGCAGTCAATGAACCATCACTGAGCTGACAGGAGACGTCTGCAGCAAACCCTCCTCAGCCTCATTGTGCCAATGTGCCATTTGTCTGAGATTTAAATCTGAATACCTTCCAACCTATACAGTTGAAGTCAAAAGGTTACATACATCCTGCATCCAAAATGAATGTTTTTTTTTTATTTAGTACTGACCTGCATAAGATATTTCACATAAAAATTTGCATACAGTCCGTAAGAGAAATCATAGTTGAATGTATAAATATGATCCAGTGCAAAGGTTTACATACACTTGATTCTTAATACTGTGTTGTTACCTGAGTGATCCACAGCTGTTTTTTTGTTTTTTTTGGTTAGTGATAGTTGTTCATGAGTTCGTAGTTTGTCCTGAACAATTAAAATGCCTGCTGTTCTTCAGAAAAATCCTTCAGGTCTCATAAAATCTTTGGTATTTCAACATTTTTCCAACAGTAATTGTATGATTGTAATATCCAACTTTTCACCCTGAGGACAATGGAGGGACTCATATGCAACTATTACAGAAGGTTCCAACGCTCACTGATGCTCCAGAATGAAAAACAATGCATTAAGAGCCGAGGGTGAAAACTTTTGAATTGAAGATCAGGGTAAATTTAACTTATTTTTCTCTTCTGGGAAGCATTTAAGTATCTTCTGTAGCGTCTGAAGGGCAATACTAAATGAAAAAAAAAATATGATATTTAGGCAAAATAAGAAAAACATACACATCTTCATTCTGTTTAGAAGTTTAATAAAGTAAATAATTTGCTTAATTTGATTGCTAAATAGTGTTTCATCACTATTCACTGGTTTGAACTTCAGTTTCAAGCCCATTAGATTCCTTCTTGCATTGTCAAAGCATCCTTTTTATTGGCTCAAGTTATTTATATTGTTTGCAGGGTAAAATAACTCCATTCAACTTTTTCAAGACTTTGCCATTACCTTCACATCTCATTTTAATAATGTAGAGTCTTCTGTCAATCTGAATGCAAATCTGGGAAGCTTTTAGGCTCTCTTAGACGTCTTGCCCGTTTCAGAGTATCTTGTAAGTCCCTTACAAGACGTGATGTGTATTTTACACTAACAGTGCGCAACCAGAAAAAAATCACAAAAAATGGACCGCAGAGTGTCAGAGCCAAATTGCAGGATTGGAAAAATTATGTATGGAATCGCTCTTACTGTTAGTTCCGCATGAGACGTAAGTGCAGCTGTTGGCAGGCTGCAGGTGGTGTGGGTTGTTCCTGCAAGGCGAGGGCAAGAACTGTGAAGTGCTTTTTCTACCGCAGTCTCCCTGTTCGCTGCCAAACGTACACACAAACGCACACATACATACCTTGTGCGGTTCGTGCTCGCTATCAAGGCCAATATCGAAGCCCACAACTCACCCCGAGCCATTGTTAAATAAACATTTTAGAGTCAGGGGGGATCTAACATGACCAGTGTCATTTATTGTCTAAGTGGCTATAATTACAGGTCAATTTTTCAAAACACACAGTCCCAATGAAAAATTGCTCTTCTTCACTTTTCGGTTTGATAGATCACCTCCGCTCAGGTTTGCTCACATACTGAACATCTGTACAGTCATTATGCCTTTGAACAAAGTAAAGCCTTCAAGTGTGGTAATTATACTGTAACCGGTTGTTGAGGAAAAAGCCCAGCTCTGACTTCATCTACACCCACAGCAGGTGATACATCATACCTTTACACTTTCTGACAAGGCGCTTCAAAAGAGAACATGTATTCTGTGTTTTAACAGATATTGTTCCTCGGATGAGCAGAGCGGAGCTCCGAATCACATTTTTGCTCTCTTGCCTCCAGTTATGTTGAACATTTTGTGTTATCAGCTGACCACCCGTTCACTCCTCGCTCCTGCTCTCTGCATCTGTTTCTTCTGCACTGTCGCCTGCTCTCTGGCACTTAGTCTCTGTTGTGCGTTTTGCAGTCAAGTAATTAATGAAGGACTTTTTCTCCCTCAATGGGTGAGTCACAGGCTTTTTGCTGGAGCGCTTTGGAGTAATGAGATACGGAGAAAAGGACTGCAATAAAGAGGAGGGGAACATCACTATATCACTTTCACATTGAGTTGAGTTTTGTCCGTTAGGACAAACTGCCTTTGAGATTCTGTTAATAGGAATATGGACATGAACAGACGTGTATATATACAGTTGAGGTCAAAAGTTTACATTCCCCTTTCAGAATCTGCAAAATGTTAATTATTTTACCAAAATAATTAAAAAAAATTTCATGAGTCCCTTGTTTGTCCTCACTGTTCTTCAGAAAAATCCTTCATGTCCCACAAATTCTTTGGTTTTCCAGCATTTTTGTGTATTTAAAGAAATTTAGAGAAATTTTAAAGTTACAGATCAGGATAAAAGTTATTATGTCTTCTGGGAAACATGCATATATTCTGTAGCCTCTGAAGGGCAGTACTAAATGAAAAAATATGATATTTAGGCAAAATAAGAAGTATACATTTCCATTCTGTTCAAAAGTTTTCACCCCTGGCTCTTAAGGCATTGTTTTTCCTTCTAGAGCGTCAATGAGTGTTTGAACCTTCTGTAATAGTTGCATATGAGTCACTCAGTTGTCCTCAGTGTGAAAAAATGGATCTTAAAATCATGCAATCATTGTTGGGAAAGGGTTCAAATGCACAAAAATGCTGGAAAACCAAAGGATTTTTTTTTTAAGAACAGTGGGCAGTTTAACTGTTCAGGACAAACAAGGGACTCATGAACAACTATCACTAAACAAAAAAACCCACAGCTGTGGATCATTCAGGTAACAACGTAGTATTAAGAATCAAGTGTAAACGGGTTAATTTTTAAAACTCCAACTATAATTTTCTCTTGTGGACTATATGTAAACATCTTTTACATGTAATATCTTATTCTTAAATATAAACTTTTGACTTTTGTAAACCGTAATTATAAAATAATTGTATTGTTTAAAGGAATAGTTTACCCAAAAAGGAAAATTCTGTCATTAATTACTCATACTCATGTTGTTCCAGATCTGTCAGCCCTTTGTTCATCTTCAGAACACAAATGAAGATATTTTCTATGAAATCTTAAAACTTTCTGACCCTGCATAGACAGCAACACACAGAAAGGTAGCAAGGACATCGTTAAAATAGACCATGTGACATCAGTGGTTCAACTGTAATGTTATGAAGCTACAAGAATACTTTTTGTCTGCAAAGAAAACAAAAATAGCAATTTTATTCAACAGTTTTACAGTTGTTACAAGCAGAGGACGCTGAAGAGAATAAATTGTTGAATAAAGTCATTATTTTTGTTTTCTTTGTGCACAAAAAGTACTCTCTTAGCTTCATCAAATTAGGGTTGAACCACTGATGTCACATGGACTATTTTAACGATGTCCTTACTACATTTCTGTGCATTGCCGTCTATGCAGGGTTAGAAAGTTTTCAGATTTCATCAAAAAAAATTTGATGGTTGACTTGATATTGCTATTACAATTTATAATGAGGAAAACATAACAAAAGTTCATTGTTAAATGTACATGGTATGGTAGCAATTTAATATGCACTTATTCCTCTCACAGGCAAAAAGAAATGCTTTAAAAAGTCTTTGAAGCAGCATCAAAAAAAAAAAAACAATTTGTTGGCAGAACATCATTATTGTGCATTTGAGTAAAGCAGCACATGCATAAAAATCTCTTTGTTTTCCAACAGCGAGGGTGCTCTCTCAGCACTATCGAAGTGAAACCAGTGGGGATTTCTTTTCCTTTGTATTTATTTTTTTAATTCTTTTTTTTGTGTGACATGACACTTGTGGTGAATATCACCCTTTTAAATTTATGTGCTTGTAACCAGTTGTGTGATATTATTACCAGCGTCCAGCTAAAAAGACTGTGTTTAAAGGGATAGTTCACCAAAAATGGAAAATTCTGTCATTAATTACATACCCTCATATCATTCCAAACCAGTAAAACCTTTGTCCATCATTGGGACACAAATTAAGATTTTTTTTTAATAAAATCCAAGAGCTTTCTGGCCCTCCATACACACAAGGCCCAGAAAGGTACCAAGAACATTGACAAAATTGTCCAGTAACTCAGGGTGAAGAATTGATTCTGAAATTTCATTTTTGGGTGAACTATCGCTTTAAGCTTGCCCGACACAAATCTGTTAATGTCCTTAGCTAATTGCCATATTTTCTACCTCAATTATGTGGATCGAGTTTTAATCGTCTGACTGTGGCCGCCTTCACAGGTTGTGGACTGCTCTTGGGATGAGACTGTAAAAGTCTTCACCCCTTCATGCCTGGCTGCCCTATAGGAGGATGGTGTACCTTGAGAAGATGTTGCCGCAAGGCACAGGAGAGCCACAGCTCTGTTTCAATCAAAGGTGCAGAGTTTGCCAAGATTTCACTGCAGTTTTCCTAATGATGCTATTAAAGGGGAACCCATGGGATGCATCAGGAACATTGCATCGGGAGCGCTGTACAGATGAGGGGGAATCTCTTGCTGTCACTGAGTGTAAACCTGCGTGTTATGTTATTATAGTTTAAAATTAAACTAAAAGCGGGGTTTAACTAAAGCAGTGTGTGCCTTATTGTTGTCTAAAATACACTGGTAGATTATGTAGTATGTGTATGTTGTTGTTTTTCCTTACTGTTTTGTTAAACTGATATTAATAAAATGCAATTCTGTTCTAATAAATCTGTCAATTCTCAATTGGTGTTACATCTTATTTTCTAAGTCAAATCCTGAGTCAAAAAAGTCTCTTCTGCTCACCAAGCCTACATTTATTTGATCCAAAGTACAGTAAAAACGGTACAATTTTGACATATTTTAAAATATATTCAAATAGAAAAGATATTTTACTGTTTTGCTGTACTTTGGATCAAATAAATGGGGGCTTGGTAAGCAGAAGAGACTTCTTTAAAAAACATTAAAAATTGTACTGTTCAAAAACTTTTGACTAGCTAATTAATAACTAGTCAATTAATAACTGTAATTAATACTGCTTGTTTTAAATTTTAGCATACAAAAAGGTGAATATTTTATCAAAATTATATGTATGCATGTATGTTATGCTTTCATATAGCCTATTTAGTGGCTGTCAGGGATTTTCCAGTGGCTTGTTTTTTGTGAAATGACCTTGAATCAACAGAACTGATATGAAGCCTTTGAAATTGTAAACACAAACTTTTGCAACACGTACTGTGTCTTTAGAGATACAAATGACACGCATAAAGCCTGTATCGAGTAGTTTTATTTGGAAGGTTTAAAATGTCCACTATTGGTTTACAGACTGAATTGCGCACGTTTCGTTTTGTTTATAACTGTGAACTACCTCGGAGGAGGAATAAAAGTGTAAAGTACATCAAAGTAAATGGATTTGCTGCAGTTGACTCCAATTCAATCACTGTACAAAGAAAGAGACCTTCCGAGCTGCGGCTCGTGTCGCATTCATTCAGCAGCGTTCACCGCCAGCGCTTGTGTTGCGTGAATTACGCACGAAAGGAGAGTGGACTTGAATATTCAGTGGACTCCGAGCTCAGTGCGTAATTCGGAGAAGCCGGGAACCCCCACAGTCTACGAGGAAAGACATGGAAGTTTGCAAAGGACGTATGCTGGGCATTTCGGTGGCCGTTGCGCATGGATTTTTTTCGGGATCGCTGAATATTTTGTTAAAATTCCTCATCACGACCTATAGCTTCACGTATCTGACTTTAATTCAGTGTCTAACCAGCGGCACTGCGGCTATCACATTAGAGGTACTCAGGAGACTGGGCAAAATAGATATACCTCCTTTCAGCCTCCAGTTAGTGAAAGTTTTTGCGAGTGTCTGTATTTTAGCAACTTTGCAGTCCACGTTAACCCTCTGGTCTCTCAGGGGACTGAGTTTACCCATGTATGTTGTGTTCAAGCGATGCTTGCCCTTGGTAACGTTGGGAATTGGAGTGTGTGTGCTGAAGAATGGGATCCCATCAGTTGGGGTAATAACAGCTGTTCTCATCACCACTGGAGGAGCAGCACTGGCTGGTAAGAATATTTTGGGTAATTTATAAATAATATTTAGAATAGTTTTTTTTTATATTGAGTTGGCAATCACACTTTTCACTCCAGTAAATAATTCTCAATTTAGGTTATTTTTTAAAGTACATTTGTGACCCTGGACCACAAAACCAGTCATAAGGGTCTATTATTTGAAATTAAATAAGCTTTCCATTGATGTATGGTTTGTTAGGGTAGGACAATATTTGACAGAGATACAACGATTTGAAAATCTGAAATCTGAGGATGCAAAAAAAAAAATCTGAATACTGAGAAAATAGCCTTTAAAGTTGTACAAATGAAGTTCTTAGCAATGCATATTACTAATCAAAAATGAACTTTTGATATACTTACGGTAGGACATTTACAAAATATTTTTATGGAACACGATCTTTTTGGCATAAAAGAAAATTAGATCATTTTGACCCATACACTGTAGGCTATTTTTGGCTATTGATACAAATATACCCGTGCTACCGAAGGCTGGTTTTGTGGTTCTGTAAGTTAAGGTCTTGGCTACAAGAAAAACCTTTAAACATTTCCATCGCTATTCCCAGGGGGGGAAAAGATCAGTTTACCACTAGTGGGGCATGTTGTCACAACGGAACCTGTCATTGACAGCCTAAAAGGTTTTAGCTAAATTCAAACAGTAAAACGATCACGAAAAATAAATCAATTAATGAAATAGCAAACATTAATAGCAAACATAGCATGAACATAGCAAACATAGCAAACATAACTTTGTTATATTGTTGACTCGTCTTTTTAACCAACAGCTACACATTTTATTTTTATTTTTTTTAGTTTTTTAAACTTAGTTTTGATGATGACATTTATAAAGATTATTCTATTTCAGGCAGGTTTTTAACTAGATAAACCCAGCACAGTAAATCTGCTAGACAAAACCGAGCATACAGCCATTATGATAACTTGCCCCGGTTTGATAACGCTGTAGTTCCTGAAATTCCTTCTTTTTCTAATTGTGACCCTGGACCACAAAACCAGTCATAAGGGTCATTTTTTAAATATTTTTAATATTTGGCCGAGATACAACTATTTGAAAATCTGGAATCTGAGGGTGCAAAAAAATCAAAACTTTAAAAATATTTAAAAATATTTTTAATATATATACAGTAAGAAATTTACAAAATATCTTCATGGAACACGACCTTTACTTAATAATCGTTATTCTTAATATTCTTAATATTTTTTTGCCATAAAAGAAAAATCAATACAATGTATTGTTGGCTATGGCTACTTGGACTTCAGGGTCACATATGTTTCTAATTGTTGTTTTTCCAAGTAGTGTCTATGTAAATATAGCCTATTATACTAATGTTCCTATGATTAGGGCAGCAACAGTGTTTTAATAATGTGTTTTGAACTACTTCTGAAAATTAATGAAAATTAAGCTAATTAAAAAAACTTTCACTTTCCATATTCACCTTTTTTATTTTTATTTATTTTTATTATTGAGCAGAATGAGACACAAATTGACAACAACATCTTGACATAGTGACCAAAGACAGATATACACACATATACAAAGAAAGAAACGGAAAAAAAAACAAGCCATAAATGTATGGGTGTGGTAGTGTAAACAGGTACAGAGATAAATTGAATCCATTGTTTCATGACTTATAATAGTAATTATTATTAATTCAATTTCTGTGTGTTGTTTGGTGAAAAAAAAAGAGTATAGATATAACTGCATATTAAATAATAGTATTAAATAGACTAATACAAATTATAGTATTAAATAGACTAATACAATTTACAATAGTAATAATATTATAGTATAATATTATATAGCAGAAAATGCAATAGGTGTGATCATCTATATAATGAGGATTTAAGCGTATCCTATTAAAGCCCATATTCACCTTTTTCCTTAATATGGAAGTAAGCCTATGAGTGAGACTTCCGGTTCATTATTTGCTATAGGGAAATAACGAGGAGAACATTGACTTTGTATTGCGAGAAGCTGCCTCCTTGTCATTTCTGACATAACAAAAACAGAACAATGTCTAAAAGCTGCTATGTGACAAGGTGTACAGTAAACAAGCTAAAAAAACACAGAACTACGTTTTTATAAGCTGTCGACCCAAAAAAACGAGCGTTTAGAGACACAAAAGTAGAGCGCAACGTGTCATATTACTAGAGAACTACGCCCACTGGCGGGAAATTTAATCGGCGACAGTAAACATTCATTATTTTAAACCATGCCAAAGGATTATTTCACCACCCTATGTAAACCTGAAATGAGATATATTGAGAAACTATATTTTAGTGGTCTGTGTCAGTGCTCCTTTTCCTTACCTTCCGTTTGTTGGAGAAATGATCCAAATGAATGGCCCATCATGAAATTCCCTGACATCTACAACTATTTGTGTCCTTAAACGTTCGTTTTTTGGGGTTGACAGCTTATAAAAACACAGTTCTGTGTTTTTTAGCTTGTTTACTGTACACCTTGTCACATAGCAGCTTTAGACATTGTTTTTTGTTATAAGTCAGAAATGACAAGTAGGCAGCTTCCCGCAATAAAAAGTCAATGGAGAGCATTAGATTGTTTTCCCCACCGGTCTGGGCGTGACCTAAATGTGCTCTGTCTCTATGGTGCAGGCTCTGTTTAACTTTGTACTGCATCTGTTTTTTTCTTGCAGGTGCTGGAGATCTAACAGGTGACCCTTTCGGCTACGTGACTGGCATTTTAGCTGTGATCGTCCATGCCTCCTACTTGGTGCTCATCCAAAAAACGAGTGCAGATAGCGATTATGGGCCGCTCACGGCCCAGTACACCATTGCAGTGGTGGCCTCTCCTGTTCTCTTTATCTGTTCCATTGTAAGCATGGACGCCATTGACATGTGGACATATGAAGGTTGGAAGAACCCGTATATCACAGGCATCTTCTGTACCTGCATCCTCATTGGCTGTGCAATGAACTTTACCACACTGCACTGCACCTATATCAACTCGGCTGTCACCACCAGCTTTGTGGGGGTGGTCAAGAGTATAGCTACCATCACTGTGGGCATGCTGGCCTTCAGTGACGTGATGCCAACCAAACTGTTCGTGGCAGGCGTGGTAGTCAACACCGTCGGCTCCATCACCTACTGTGTGGTGAAGTATCACGAAACCAAAAAGAAGGTAACCTACCAGGATATGGACGAGAACGGTAAGGATGAAGAACTTCCCGGAGAGCCTTATGTGGAACCACCCAAACCTGATGGAGATACGGAAACTCTTCCGAATGATCTGGAGAGTGTTCCCAATGGCAGCCTGACGGCGCAGGTTGACCAGGGTCCTGTTCGTGAGAATAAAGTGGCAGAGTCCATAGAATTAGAAAGACCGGGGATCCCATCAGATGATCCTACGAGACAATCTCTGAGCGACAGTTACGTAGGGGTCTGGAGATCCATTCGCACCTTAAAGTTCTTTAAGAAAGACACTTTACTTGACAACATGGAGGTTCAAAGTCCTTGATGATTGGGTTTTCCGCTCGACAGAAGTGCATGTTAAGTATTGTTGAACTGATTGTGTGAGCAATGTTTGCCTTTTCTCTCCTGAACATGATTTTATGAAAAGCGTTTATTTTTTATAAAAAGGTATAGTCTGTTTGTACATTAGAGGGAGTATATGATATTAAGGAACCCCCAGTAACAGATGTGCCAGTTTATTGACTAAAAATAAAAGATTTTAGGATCAGTTTGAAATTACTTTGGGGGAAAAAATCTAATATCTTAACAGAGTGCACTCAAAAATGACAATTCTGTCATAATTTACTCATCTTCATATATAGTTCCAAACCTGTATGACTTTCTTTGTAATGTGGAGCATAAAGGAGGATATTTAGAAGAAATTTAAGAGCAATTTCAATTCCTAGTGTCCAATATATGGACAAAAAAATCGATGGGAACCAAAACTGTTCGGTTATTAACATTCACTCTTGAAAATAAAGGTGCTTCACAATGCCATAGAAGAACCTTTTTTGTCTAAATAGTTCCCTTAAGAATCTTTAACATCGGAAGAACCGAAAGAAGGTTCTTCTGATTATAAAAAGGTAAGAAAGAGATGTTTATTAAAGAATCTTTGACTGAATGGCTCTTTGTGTTCTTCAAAATATCTTTGACTGTATAAGTTCCACAGAATAAAAGAAAGCCATACAGGTTTGGAACAACATGAGCGTGAGTAAATACTGACAGTTTTTTCATTTGTGGGCGAACTATTCCATTAAACTAATTGGATTGCTTTTATTTTGAATGGTTATTTATGTTTTTATGCACGCAGTGTCTGTGCCTGTGTATTTTCTGTGTTTTGTCTACGAATGCAAATCTTGAAATAGGAGGCATTGAATTTTCCCATTTGCATGTAGTATGCAGAATTAATTTAAATTTATTTTACATCAAAATTCTGATCTTTGTGTATTATATTTAATAATGCCCACCAATTGCTTTAGCTTGATGAAAGTGTGCAATCAGTGATTCACAATTTGGTGCGTCAGGACCAAGAAATAAGTTGCAAGTCTTTTTGGACAATGGGGAAAAACAATATTTTATCCAAATAATAAAATGCAACTAACCATACAATCATGGCCATAGGTAAGAATGGAAAACATTTAAAGCAAGTCTTAAAATGAAGAAAAAAAAAGCTTTCTATCCACCTTTTTCTTCAAAGCTTATGGGTGAGACTTCCGGTTCATTAGCTGCTGTAGGGAAATAACGAGAAATATAACAACGTGCAGTAAACTGTCAAACTGTTTGCTCTACAAACCAGTGTGCCCATAATTAAGATAATACATTAAAATAATATGTTAAGACACACCAATTTGCAATATCAAGCAGCAGTTTTGTACAGCTAAACATAGCTGGAAGCCAGATCCATAACATTTACAAATGGCTGCGCCTGCTTTAACAGGGAAAAACGTTGGTTTTCTCGTATTTTGCCAAATTACAATTTTGTCAGAATTGACAGGTTATGTGACATGAACTCGTTTTCATAAACCAACTTTTGCGAAGTAGAAGAAAACAGATCCTAGACTATATTAAAAAGAAATTCACAAGGATAAATGTGGTTTGAGCCATCCATAATGTGTTTTTGTGTGTGTGTGTGTGTGTGTGTGTGTGTGTGTGTGTGTGTGTGTGTGTGGTGTGTAGTCTGTTGAGAGCATGAAATCAAGAGACAAGAAAAAGACTTTTGGGGATCTGATCACATCAGAACAAATAATCAAAATATAGTGTGGTTGGTTTTTGTTTACTTTTACACACACTTGCCACTTGTTGATGAGTATCTACTCACACATTAAATTAACTCTTTCCCCACCAAACACAGACTTTTATTTTATTTATGAGATGTTTCCCAGCCAAAAACAGAATTTTCTGGGTTTCTGTGTGTTCACTATTATACTCTCTGAGGCGCTATTACGCATCTCCTGAATGAGTCCAGAATCTCCCAATCAAAAACACAGGCAAGGAAGATGCAGACACAATCTCACTGATGCAGATGCTTAGGAAAACTAATGCAATCATCAGCAATTAACAGCATAAAAATGAAAACTGCCTAATGTTGCTCAGTGAAATGTCAATCTAGGAAGTGATATAGGAATAAAAACTTGATTTTCTCAGTGCAAACTCTTTTTATTTTTTTAATGAAACGTACATTGAAGTGTTGATAAAAAAAGAATGCTTGAAGCTAAAATGAAACAGATTTTTGGGGGTTCAAGCGCAAAAGATCAAAAGTAGGAAAATGCTTATAACTCCTAAAATGTCAGTCGCAGGCTCAAGCGTCTTATGTCATTGGGATCCTTGGCTCACTCCGGACAAAATGCATGCAGAATTGACCGTGAACATGGCAACATTTTCGGGTATTTCACATTTTTTCAAAAATAAATAAATAAATAAAAAAATACTACTTTTGCAAACTAGTCAATTCTTTTTCACCCAGAAAGATTCTCTGAAAAGTGAATATCATTATTTAAAAGTTGAACTTTCGACTCAAAAGTTCCAAAGGGACAGGGCCACTTTTAGTAAAATGCCTATAACGCTTGAACAGAATGAGATATCTTCGCTAAACTACTAGAACACCTATGTAAGAGCTCAATCACAGAGCTTGGTCACTTAGTGGCACTATAAAAACAAAAGTGGGTATAACTGCGTAACCATTTGTCCTATCAACATGAAAATCGGTGTGCACTGTCTTTGTCCAAAGTGTCTACAAGAACATTTGCGTGTCTCAACAAAAAAATGGCCACCATTGGCCGATGAATTTTGAGCACCTGTTAGATAAGGTTAACAGAGGCTGACCCGAACAAACTATGTGGGCCTGTTTTAAATCACGGCTATACATTTTTCAAGGGTGTAAATGATTGTATGTCACATGGTTTTTCCCACAATTGTCCCACAATGTACAGTATTCATACCATATGATAGAATAGAACTCCTCATTCCGGACAACTTTGCCTCTAGAACCACTGCTGTCAGTCAAATTGTTGTGTAAAAAACCTGCTTTTGCAAGCTAGTCCTAGGTTTTTCGTTTAAATTATCTGGACTCTCTAGGCCAATAATTAAAAAAAAAAAAAAAGCATTTAGCCTTTGCAAAGTTATAACGGGGTCGTTTAGAAAAGCCTGTCCAAATTTACCCAAAACCGGAAAACTCAAAACATCATGAAACCTGCTGAGCATATGCCACAGGTGATTCTAAACAATTTGAAAAGTTTTAAGGGGATCGGACCACAGCTGGCAATATAACAGTCATTAACATTAAAAAAAACATTATATTTCTATGGTAAAATGGATTTGCCAAAAATGCTTTTTTAATTATTGATTTAGGTGGGTACAGCCTTTTTCATTAAATGCTTAAATGCTTTAAGTGCTTAAACCCCAGTAACTGCTGCTTGCTGCTTTATTTTTTGCTTTGTTTTGTTTAAATGTAGAGGGTCTGTTCTTTATTTTGATGTTTTGCATGTTTAGATATTGATACAACAAAATATTCTGGGGGCCATGAAATTTTAGTGAAAATGATCAAAAATGCTAGCGGTGGCTGGCAACTTTTTTCAAAAACGCTAGCAGGGAAAGAGTTAAAGTCAATATCTATTGAGCTTGTGTTAGCTGACTTCACTAAATTAAAGTGTGTTCCTATCAGCAAAAGCAGACCACCACCAGTTATTTTAGGGATTGCAATACTACTGAAAATGCAAAACATAAAGAAAAGTATTTCTAAATATAGAATCCTACAGCATTTTGTATGTAACAGTCTGTTTAGCGTACTTGCTAAAACAAGAGTACAATCGGTTGCTTTCACAGTTAATACTTTAAAGCAATAGTTCACACACAAATTTGAATTAAAATTCACAAGCCATCCAAGATGTAGATGAGTTTGTTTTATTACATTACTTGTTCACCAGTTGATTCACTGCAGTGAATGGGTGCCATGAGAATGAGTGTCCAAGCTGATAAAAACATCACAATAATCCACACAACTCTAGTTCATCAATTAATGTCTTTTAAAGCTGCATGTTTGTAAGACGTCTACATCTTGGATGAACTAAGGATAAATTCTGGGGTGAACTATTCATTTAATGGCAGGATAATGCATCCAAAGGTGCCTTTTAAAACTTCATTTATGGCTTTGTAGCATTCATTATTCCCAGTCTCTTTAATGAATAAATGTAAACCAGACTTGAATGAATTATCTCTCAGAACAGTATTATCTATTGTTACATTAAACCACAGAGCAACATTTTACCATATAGGATATATTTATGTACACTCCACATGGCTTTCTTCCATTTAAAATCATCTTTGCCTGACAAAGCAAATAAACTTCTCATGAGTACCAGGTGCTTTTGTTATAATTTCTCAGTTATAATAGATGGCACAGCATGGAGTATTGTCTTCTTTATTTTGCTCACGGCATAGTATAAAAGACAATTTGCCAGACAATATAGCACAAGCCCTCAGAGCCAAACGTATAAAAAGTTAATGTCATGCTTGAAGCCATGTGCAGAAAAGATGCTTTGTGATGATATACTTATCACATGACTTTTCATGAAGCATTTGTTTGGTTTTGTGTTCCCATTCTTAATATAATTTACAGATATTTCCAGGCAGATTGTTCTTTAGACGACTTATTTTATATTTAGGTATACATTTTGAATAGGAATTTAATGCACTTGTGTCACTGGAGTCTTATGGAACATGATTCTCCTCTGATCTATCTTTTTTTTTTTTTTTTTTAATCAGCATATTTAAATTCTGGATTTACAGATTTGCATATCTTTACTTAATTGGACTAAAGTTGATTTCTTTGCCTTTAAGTGGGTTTTCCTCTCTCTCTTTCTTCCTATCTTCCTCTGATTCTGCTTAGCTGAGTGGCTTCAACACAAAAGCTTGAAATATGGCAGCTTAGCACAAATAGAAAATAAAAGCATGCTTGGACACGGGCCACTTGGTTATCTAGACTTGCCTTTGGTATAACAGAACATTTAAGAAATATTGTTTGCACAAAAAAAAAAAAAAAAAAAAAAAAAAAAAAAAAAAAACGAAAACAAATGGTCCATGAAGCAACTCCCATGCATGATGCCATCTGGTGGACATAGGGTAAGTCTTTTCCATACGTAACTTTACACTAATGTGCGCTTGTTTTAAATGTGCGCCACATTAAATGTGCGCTTGTTTTACTATTTTAAAAACAATATTCTGAAATAAAAGGCGTCTCGTTTTTTAAAATGGTTATTTTATTTTATGTTAGTATTATTTACACTAGCCTACCAGTCAAACCTTTTACTTTTTTTTTTTTTAAAGTCTCTTCTGCTTACCAAGCCTGCGTTTATTTGATCGTAAGTACAGCAAAAAAAAAACTGTAACATTTAGATGTTTTTAAAAATAACTGTTTTCTATTTGAATATATTTTAAAATAGAATTTATTCCTGTGTTTTCAAAGCTGAACTTTTAGCATCATTATTCCAGTCACATGATCTTTCATTCATTCTAATATTTTGATTTGCTGCTCAAAAAAACATTTATTATTATTATGTTGAAGCGGAGTATAATTTTTTTCAGGTTTCTTTGATGAATAGAAAGTTCAGAAGAACGTCATTTATCTGAAATAGAAATCTTTTCTAACATTTTAAATGTTTTTATCATCATGTTTGATCAATTTCCTTGCTAAATAAAAGTATTCATTTCTATAATTTTTATTTCAGATAAATGCTGATCTTTTTATTCATCAAAGAATCCTGAAATACGATTTACTCAACTCTTAAATATTGATAATAATAATATTAATATTAATATTATTAATAATAAATGTTAGAATGATTTCTGAACGATCATGTGACACTAAATTCATTAGTTTTAATCTAATATTTATATTTTATTTCACCTTTATTTTAACAAAATTGTCAACTGTTTTAGTTTTAATTAATAATAATAACCCTAATAATAGTATAATATATATAATAATATCCAGCGAAACATGAATATGTCAATATAATGTAATTATTCGTAATCATACAATATGTTATTAAAATGTAATGTATGTCTTTAGTATTAAAAAAAATGTTATAGCAATGTTTTAAGGTGATGAACAAATGAGTAACTGAAGAATGAAAAAGAACTGAAGAAAAAACGAAAACGTGCGCAGTGAGTTTTGTCCCTCTACGGTCACTGTAGCTTTACCTACGTTTGACGTCAAACTAACCGGTGATTTTCAAATACGACCGCGTATTTCAGCAGCTCTGAAGTTCGTATCTAATGTTATTAAAATTGTTTATATTACTTGTATATAAGTCATATTACGTATTATGAATTGACGTTTGATATTTTGTTTAAGTGGTTGTGTTTCGCGCGATTAATCTTGTTTGTAACGTTTGTTTTATGGATTGTAACAATGTAAACAAAATATGCTGATCTTTCATTGTTTCATTTCAGAGAAATGGAGGCCAACAAAGAATCACCCAGTGCCTTTAAAACGCCTTGCAAGCCTGCAAAAGTGAAAAGTCCAGGTAAAGTGATCTTTAAATGTTTGATACTATGATTGCAATAAATGTAGCTACACGTTACATTGACTTTCGCATCATGAAGGTGGTTTAACATCCCATCTTGATCCAAATTTGGTCGTGTTTGTGTGTTAAGTGTGACTCTTTTTAAATTGAGATTTATACATTGTTTGAAAGCTGAATAAATAAGCTTTCCATTGGTGTATGGTTTGTTAGGACAATATTTAGCCGAGATACAACTAGTTGAAAATTTAGAATCTGAGGGTGCAAAAAAAAAAATCTAAATACACTGAAGTTCTTAGCAAAGCAAAATATCTTAATTGAACATGATCTTTACTTAATACCAATTTTTGGCACAAAAGAAAAATCTATCATTTTGATCCATGCAGTTTATTTTTGGCTATTGCTACAAATATACCTGTGCTACTTATGACCTGTTTTGTATTTCAGGGTCACAAATGTATTAAGTGTCACTTAAATGTATTATTTTCAGCCAGTGCATGTGGAACCCCAATCACCATTCCTGCCTCTCCCTTCATGAAGAAGCTCGGCTGTGGTACTGGAGTCAATGTCTATCTCATGAACCGGTATATATTTATACATTTATTGCTTGTTTATACTATCTACACCATGAGAGTGTAGTGAGAAAGTTTAAACATCAATGCCACTGTTTACATCAGGATGGGGAAGCAGACTCATTCACCATGGGCCATTAAAAAGATCAACAGCAAGTGTGCAAAAAGTCAAATGACTGTTTATCAGAAGCGTCTGTGTGAGGAGGCAAAGATTTTAAAAGACCTGCACCACCCCAACATTGTTGGTAAATATGTCTTTAAAATATATATATATATATAACATTATCATGTAACGATAAATGTGAAGTTTATAAGACAAACATCTTTTTTTAATAATTTTTTCCCCTGTGTTTTAAGGCTTCAGAGCTTTCACCACATCTAAGGACGGCTCTAAGTGTTTAGCGATGGAGTACGGTGGAGAGCAGTCTCTGAATGACCTCATTGAGAAGAGGAGAGAGGAAGGTCTACAAGCATTTCCAGTGGCCACTATTGAAAAAGTGGCTCTGCATGTTGCACGTGGTTTACAGGTGTGGTTGTAAAATCAGACATAAATGTACTGTTATTGCTTTTTCCTATATTTAAATGTGTAAATCTCTGGTTTCTACTTCTGTGTTTTGTTTTGTTTTTCTTCAGTACCTGCACAATGAGAAAAAGCTTTTGCATGGAGACATGAAATCATGCAATGTTGTCATCAAGGGTGACTTTGAAAGCATCAAAATCTGTGATGTTGGTGTGTCACTGACACTGGATGAAAACATGCAAGGTATGAAAAGATTTTTTCATCACTTTGATTATCCTATATCTTCATTATTTTATGCACTACCAGTCAAAAGTGTTTTTTTTTTATGTTTTTAAAAGAAGTCTCTCCTGCTCGCCAAGCCTGCATTTATTTGATCCAAAGTACAGCAAAAACCTTAACATTTAGAAACATTTTTACCATTTAAAATAACTGCTTTCTAGTTGAATATATTTTAAAATGTAGTTTATTCTTGTGATTTCAAAGCTGAATTTTAGCATCATTACATCATAACTCATTCTAATATTCTGATTTGCTGCTCAAAAACATTGTTGAAAACAGCCGAGTAGAATTTGTGCAGGTTTCTGTGATTTTAATAGAAAGTTCAGAAGAACAGCATTTATCTGAATTTTACAGTTTTGTTTTGTTTGTTTTTTTCCCCTTGAGAAATGTTTAGTACTATAACTGTTATATATCCAAAATAATCAATATCAAATCGGAAATTGAAGCGAATTGCAAACTTGTAAATGAGAATCTAATTGAATTATGAAATTTGTCAAAACCCAGCCTTGTTTGTTAGCATTGTAAGATTTGATTGTTGATAATCGAGCCATTCGGAATTTGCGTATCAAATATGGTACAGTAGGCTTTATAACGTTATAGTACTTTTTCAAATCTATCGTTTCTTCAGTGAGCAATCCAAAGGCCCACTACATTGGGACAGAGCCGTGGAAGCCTAAGGAAGCACTGGAGGATGGAGTTATCACAGACAAAGCTGATATCTTTGCATATGGACTCACACTGTGGGAGATGATGACACTTTCTGTTCCTCACCTGGAGATGCTGGACACTGAGGGGGATGATGATGATGGTAAAGTTACCATAAGAATATCCTTAGCTTATCCACCTTTTTCCTCAATGTAAAAGGAAACCTATGGGTGAGACTTCCGTTTCATTATCCGCTTTAGGGGAGAAGTGGTAAGTGGTAAAACTGTTCTACAAACCAGTGTGCTCATCATTAAGATAATACATTTAAAATAATATTGCAAGACACACCAAACTGCAGCAAAATACAGCTAAAAATATCTGGGCGTGGATGAGACCCGAAGCCACACTCATAAAATTTACAAATGCCTGCACCTACTTTTACTGGAAGAAAAAGGTGGATAGTAAATGTTTTTCTAATTTTAATGATTTTAATGATTGAAGTGCCTTATGACTGTTTTCTTTTTTCTTAGATAACTCCTTTGATGAAGATGAGTTTGATGAGGATGCATATTATGAGAGACTGGGAACTCGGCCAGCTTTGGACGCAGCCACTCTCGGAGGGTCTTATCAGAAGATGGTGGAGCTCTTCTGTCTTTGTACAGAGGAAGACCCTCATAAAAGACCCTCTGCAGCTCACATTGTTCAGGTGCTGGAATCAAACACCCAGCTTTGTGACAAAAGCAGTGAGGTCATTGTAATTGATTAAATGTTCAGTATTAAATGTCATTTGTACTAGATTGTTTTTCCTTTTGGGTATGGTTACTGTTCTGTCCTGTCTATAATTTTACTTTGTGAGCTGTTTCTTTGTCACAATGTAAATATTTTTCTGTGGAGGATTCAGTCATGTACATATGTTATGTACTCTGTTGACTTTAAGATATATTCTAGATACTGTAGTTGTTGCAGTGCAATTTGAATTAAAATGTCTATTTGAACAATGGTATTTGTGTATAGAATCATACACATGCTAAATGACTAGTTATATGTGACTATAGTTATGTGACCCTGGACCCTGTTTGTTTTTAGTTTTTTTATTGAAATTGAGATTTATACATCATCTGAAAGCTGAATACATACTCTTTCCATTGATACATGGTTTGTTAGGAAAGGACAATTTTTTTTTTTGCCTTTAAAGTTGTCCAAATAAAGTTCTTATCAATGCATATTGCTAATCAAAAATTAAGTTTTGATATACTTACGGTTTTACAAAATATCTTCATGGAATGTGAAGAAAAATCTATCGTTTTTGACCCATACAATGTATTGTTGGATTTTCCTAAATATATACTACCAGTCAAAAGTTTGGACACACATTTTCATTTAATGTTTTTTAAAGTCATCTCTTATGCTCAAGACTGCATTCATTTTACCAAAAATACAGAAAACAATAATATTGCAAAATGTTATTAGAATATAAAATAATGCTTTTTATTTTAATATACTTTACAATATAATTTATATCATTCTAATATGCTGATTTATTATAATTATCAATGTTGGAAACAGTTGTGCTGCCAAATATTTTTTTGCAACCTGTGATTCTTTTTTCAGGATTCTTTGATGAATAAGTTAAAACGAACTGCATTTATTGGTGAATAAAAGTTAATTTCTTTCCAAAAATAGAAGAAAAATGTACTTTTGAACAGTAGTGTATATTGTTAGAAAACCTTTCTGTTTTAAATAAATGCTGTTGTTTTTTTGATCAAAAAAATCCTGAAAAAAGTATCACAGGTTCCCAAAAAAAATTAAGCAGCGCAACTGTTTCCAGCACTGATAATAAATCAGCATATTAAAATGATTTTTGAAGGATCACGTGACACTGAAGACTAGAGTAATGAGTCTGGAAATTCAACTAATTACAGATATAAATTTTTAATGTATAATATATATATATAAAAAATATATTTCACAATATTTTTTTTTTCTGTATTTTTGATCAAGTGAAAACAGCCTTGATAAGCATAAGAAACTTATTTAAAAAACATAAAATGAGAGGGTGTGTCCAAACTTTTGACTGGTAGTGTACCTGTGCTAATGACTGGTTTTGTGGTTCAGGATCACAAATATGTTTTACATTTTTTTTTCTTTTAACTCAATTTGCCAAGATCAAGTTCCCAATGACAAAATAAAGCTGACTGTAGATTATAATGTGAGAAACAACCTGAGAATATTTTTAACATGGACTCTACCTTAAGTATATAGATCTATTCTGCATTAAAAATGTAAAAAAAAAAAATTGTAACGCTCAGATTTTCCACGCCGAAACTAAAACCATACATTTTTGAGGTAATAAGACTGTGGTGTGAGAAATGCTATAAACTAATGTTTTTAATTTTGGTTTTTGATGCCATGGACACCCTTCACTGTATATGTGATTTTATACATAAATATATAATCTTAAATTAGAAATGCAATAGCTAACACTAAGTCCAAAATTATTATTTTTGGACTTGAAAGAATGAAACCCACAAAGACAGATTGATTCATATGATGCAATACAACATAAGTACATTTATTTAAAAATTATGTACAAACTCAAAAGCAATTCGTAGTTTAAGCTTTTGTTTCCATTTTACATCAGTCTAATTGTCCAATCAGGAATCTTTAGGCCATGCTAGTTTACAGTTAACAGAACTCACATTTGTGCTAATGTAAACTGTGCCTTAAATATGAACTCATGAACTGTGCATCAAAAACAACCCATTAATCTCTACATAACATTAAAACACAGAATTTCTCCAGAACATTCTGGAACCCTGCACAAGATATTTATCATATTGGACTGAACATCATTTGAACATCTAAAAAAAAAAATTATTAAAAACTTACAAAAGCATTAACAAATGCAGTCATACTAAAACCTACAGGAAATGTGTTTCTTTAACTGATGAAGTTGTACACCAGAAACGTTGGCGTTTCGCAGTACTTTGTAGCAAACAGCTTCCCTTCTGGTGTGGGGTCAGAGAAGGCGATTTCCTCTTTGGTCAGGTGGCTCCCGTACATGAAAGTAGTCCTGAATCAGTAAGAAACAATAGTTTTATATACACAAACTAATTTATGTAAACTTCCACTATAATTCATTTTTTGTTAATAAAGGTGAAGTTCACTTCCAGAATTAAAATTTCATGTCTTTCTGTCTTCGGTCACAAAGAAATTAAGGTTTTTGAGAAAAACATTCCAGGATTTTTCTCCATATAAATGGACTTCAATGGCAGCTTGAAGGTTCAAATTGCAATTTCAATGCAGCTTAAAAAAAAAGGTTTCAAAGCGAAACCATTTGTAATTTAAAAATAAATAAATCGTACATACTTTTTAACCACAAATACTAGTCTTGCACTAGCGCTACAAATGTGTGACTTCATGCATTACATAATCATGTTTTGAAAAGTCACGCATAGTTAGTTCTTCGCCTGCGCACTTAGGTTCAAAAAGGTAGGATTTGGTGAAATCTCATTTTCTCCTCTAACTTCAAAATCATCTAACATTGCTTTACCTTCTTTGTAAAGGGCATTTGACTTTCTTTACATGTTTGCTTTGTAAACACTGGGACTTATGTCATGGCGTGAACTTTCCAACATAACTGAAACAACATAATTATTCCTCTGCTGGGATCATCTAGAGCCCTCTGAATAGTCCACAATATAAAGAGAAAAATCCTGGAATGTTTTCCTCAAAAACCTTAATTTTTTTTGCAACTGAAAACAGAAAGACATGAACATCTTGGATGACATGGGGGCGAGTAAATTATGAGGAAATATTTATTCTGAAAGTGAACCAATCCTTTCATGCATTGAAAATGTTTGGTACCTGGCAGTGTCCAAAAGGCGGGTGGCGATGGCCTTCCTCCTCATCAGACTGAAAACCCAGATGCGACTAACACCACAGATGGCTTTTTCCGGCACAGTAGAGCAGCACCAGGCTCTGTGGTGCTCCATGAAATCCTCCTTGTTCATGTCTTTGGGTTTCTCTTTCTGCTCCAGCACCCGAAAAGCCTAGATTACATTGGGTATGATCACAGTTTTGCAAGATCAGGTTTTATCAAGGTAAATTTAAGTCTTTTAAGACCAAGTAAAGAGCAAAAAAGTGATTTTCTTTATTAAAATTTCATTATTCTCTAGTTCACATTTTTTAAGCTTCTTAAACAAGGTACATTTACAATTAAAAGACTGACACCGACATGGAAGAGAAGAAATTGGTAAATAAAATCGTTTGTTTTCTTTGCACAAAAAAGGCATTCTCGTAGCTTCAGAAAATTACAGTTGAACCACTGATGTCACATGGACCTTTTCAACTATGTTCTAACTACCTTTCTGGGCCTTAAACGTAGTTGTGTTGCTGTCTATCCAGAGTCAGAATTTCATAAAAAATATCTTAATTTGTTTTCTGAAGATGGACATAGGTCTTACAGGTTTGTAATGACATGAAGTTGAGTAATTAATGACAATTTTCATTTCTGGGTGAACTATCCCTATAAGAATAAATTCTGAACTATAAAGTCAAATTTTATCTTTTCTTTTTTTTTAGTTAACCACTGACCTGTCTAACATTCTCAGCCACCAGACATCCCACCACCATCCTATCACTGTTAATAAACAGGTAGGTTTTTGCTGAGCTCGGACTGCTGAGGGTGATCTGCTGGAAGCCCAATTCACTGTCTGCAATCCGTCTCACATCCTCTGCCTGAAACAAAGCAGCACAAGTTAGAAAACACTTGATTTATCTGGACAGAGCAAGTATTTAAACTACAATCAATCACTGCCAGCATACCTTTTTTGTGGCATACTTTGGATCTTCGGGAAGAACGAGGATAATCTTTCCATCCCAGAACTCTGCCACAACCCTCTCTTTTTTCCAGCCCTAAAAACATACAAATTGTTGTGAAATTGCAACATTTTTCCAGCAGAAGGGCACAGCTGCATTGATGAACACTTCATGACAACTCACCACAAACTTAATGGTGTCTAAGAAGCGCTGATGGAACTGCGTATGCTGGAAGTTGTCCTCAGGGCTATCTGTACTGTACAGCATCCCACAGGACCCGCATGTGGTGGCGCCAAACTGCTTCTGACCAGCATCCTGAATACCAGACGCGTTAACCATTAACAAGAGGTGAAAAAGAACTACCAGATGAGTTTGACTTTCTACTCACAATGATGAGCTGGTTATCTGTTTGCTTCTTCATCTCTCTTCTCAAGGCAGACCTCTCTTTGGCCTTAAGAGCAGGAGTACCGTTCAGTGCAGAAGGAGTGCTGGTGTTCAGCGGTGGTGACAAAACCCCTTTTTTCTGAGCTCTACAACAAAGATGAGAACAACTGATGAAGCTTAAACAAGCTTGGCACATAAATGTGACATTTCCTAGCTTTAAGTGGTCATGATGTTAAAGATAAAAGACTGTATAGACATTAAGTCATTTTAGCCTTATGCAGCTATGCTTTTAAAACGTTTTTTTTGTGTGTGTGTGTGTGTGTGTGTTTTTTTTGTTTTGTTTTTTTACTGTAATGACTTTTCACAATTTTTCCACAATTGGATTAGACTTTTTTTTTTTTTTTGGATTGACTTACCTCTTACTGCCAAAGATGGGATAGAGAGAAGACTCTTCTGTAAGGAGAGAAATAAAAAAAAATCTTAAAATAAATAAAATTATTGCACTTTGTATGTACACACTGCTGTTCAAAAGTTTGGGATCAGTTAGATTCTGAAATGTTTAAGACGTTTCTTAGGCTCAGTGTTCCATTTATTTGATCAAACACACAATAAAGTATATTACTACAATTTAAAGTAAGTTTAAAATTTTAAAATACATTAAAATATAACATTTGTGTGACACAAACTTAAATTTTCGTCAGCTACTAATCATTCTAATATTCAGACTTATTAGTTTTATTGTGAATGTTGGAAGCAGTTGTGCAGGATTCTTTGATTAATAAAAAAGGTAAAAATAACAGCATTTATTTAAAATAGAAATCTTTTCTAACAATATAAGTCTTTACTGTCACTTTTTATCAAATTAGCACATCCTACCTGAATAAAAGTATTAATTTCTTTTAAAGAAATTAACTTTTAACATTACTGTACATTGTTACAAAATAATTCCATTATAAACTGTTCTTTAAGGTTTTATTAATAAAAAAAAAATCCAATATTTCACAATATTACTGTTTTCCCTCCTGTATTTTTACTAAAATAAATACAGTCTTCATGAGCAGAAATGGATTCTTAAAAAAAAAAACTTAAAGAATCTTACTGATCCTAAAGTTTTGAACGGCAGTATATATATATGTGTGTGTGTGTGTGTGTGTGTGTGTGTGTGTGTGTGTTTGTGAGTGTGCGCATATAGATATATATGAATTTAACATATTACAACCCAATATCATACTAAAGCCACAACATGAGATTGAGCAAACCAGATACTTTATATAGGACTAACCAGAATTAACCAAATTATTAAGAATCAAATAATTTAGCTTCAAAACTGAATTTACAGATGCATCTCAAATTTGAATGGTGAAAAAGTTCATTTATTTCAGTAATTCAACTACAATTGTGAAACTTGTGTAAATAAATCCAATGCACGCAGACTGAAGTAGTTTAAGTCTTTTCTCTTCTCTTTAGTCAGCATTTTCTCTTGTTTCTCATTTTCCTCTTGACAATGCCCCATAGATTCTCTATGGGGTTCAGGTCTGGTGAGTTTGCTCGCCAGTCAAGCACACCAACACCATGGTCATTTAACTAGCTTTTGGTGCTTATGGCAGTGCAATATCCTAGTGGCTTAACAAGAGGAATACAACAACTGTAGCCAAATTCCTTGACACATCTTATGTGTGGTGGCTCTTGATGCCTTGACCCCAGCCTCAGTCCATTCCTTGTGATGTTCAGCCAATAGGGTATATGTCGAACGTCACCTGACCAAACCCGGAAAACAGGTCTCATTACTTCCACTTGTCAAAGAACGCGTTAATAGCCGGAATAAATTATGTCGATATTGATAGACTTAACCAGTAATCAGTTAAGCAAGCTATCTTTTATTGCAGAAATTTCATTCGATATTTATATATAAATGTTAGTGAAAACTCATATCAATCCGCATATGTGATGGACATTGGTTATGATCATCTTTAGTGTCTACTTTAAAGGCATCTTGAGTAAATCAGCTTCATATTTAATGAGGCATATGCAAAACGCGTGAACCGGAGACCTGTTTAGCAGAAAACAGAAGTCGGTTGCGCATAACCCCTATTCTAGAATCGATTTTGCTTGATAAGCCTCTCAAGGCTGCAGTTCTCTCGGTTGGTTGTGCATGTTTTTTCTTCCACTCAACTTTCTGTTAACATGTTTGGATACAGCACTCTGTGAACAGCCAGCTTCTTTGGCAATGAATGTTTGTGGGTTACCCTCCTTGTGAAGGGTGACAATGATTGTCTTCTGGACAACTGTCAGTTCAGCAGTCTTCCCCATGATTGTGTAGCATAGTGAACCAAACTGAGAGACCATTTTGAAGGCTCAGGAAACCTCTGCAGGTGTTTTGAGTTGATTAGCTGTTTGGCATGTCACCATATTCGAATTTGATGAGATTAATTTTGTTGAATTAGTGGGTTTTTGTTAAATGTGAGCCAAAATCATGACAATTAAAAGAACCAAAGACTTAAACTACTTCAGTCTGTGTGCACTGAATTTATTTAATACACGAGTTTCACAATTTGAGTTGAATTACTGAAATAAATGAACTTTTCCACGACATTCTAATTTATTGAGATGCACCTATATATGATCACATTTAACCTATTTATTAACTGGTCAAATTAGAAAGTTATTTTGATATTTTAATATATAATACAAACAATTTTTTATTTCTAAAATATATTTTTTCAATTAAGGAATTAATAGGAAATGTGTGGTTTATTTACCTTCATCAAGAGAGCTGTTGTGATCTGGTGGTGGTATGTCACTCACATCAAACACTGAATCCGTTTTTGCAGGTGAGTCCTGGAAAGCATTTTCAGTTTGAGAAAAAGATGATGAGAGCTTTATATTTACAGTTATTAGCATATGACTCAAGAGTTCAATCTTACCTGGCTCCCAGCTTTAATAGATCTGTTGGGACTAACTGATCTCCTCAAAACCACCTTTAACTCTTTGGTAATACCATGCAGATCTGCCAGGATGTGAGGGGACATCTGTTTGCTGCTCTCACCATCATTGCTAACTTTAGTTGTGTTGTCTGCTTTTGGGTGTTTTTTTACAAAGACGGCACGACGGACTGGGGAACGCTCTCCTGGTGCTATCGGCACTTCCTTCTTCGCAGGTTTCTGAGAGTTGGGTTTCTCATAGGAGGAGGTTTGTTTAAGCTTTGTATTCTGTGCAGACTTTTTGAACATTGACGTTGGCTTTTTCCCAGTGCCAAAGAAAGCTGCTCCCACTACCAGCTTGGGTTTGCTCTTGGATTTCATACTGCTGAACGAAATCAGGGGCGTCGTGGTCTTCAACGTCTGATCGGTTTGTGTGTCAGAAGGACTTTTTTCTTTGGGTTTAGCAGTGAAGTAGCCTTTTAGGTTAGACTGTGGATTTGCAGCAGTGGTTTTCTTTTGAACCTTCCTCACTGGTTTTTTAACAGGATTCTCAGCAGTCAAAACAAGGCGGGATGGTTCTTTGGTAGTGACTGATGGTGGTGACTTGGTTTCCTTTAGGAGTTTCCTTTCTAGAGGTGTGAGATAAAGAGGTTTCTGCTTGCTGTAGAAGGATCCAGCTCCCAATACCGTTTTGCGTGGTGAGATTCGCTTCGGAGGAGATTCTAGCGATGACGTCCTCTGCATCTTCTTAGGTGTGCTGAGAATCTTTTGGGGTGACGCTAATGATATGGGAATGTTCTCTTTTTGTCGAGTGGCCCTTCTTGGAGAGTTTCTCAGGCTTGTTATTTGTTTCTTAGATGGATTACTGTGGTGGGTTTAAATAAATGAAAAGAAACAGTTAACAATCTGTGTCATAAGAGCAAAAGTACACTACCAGTCAAAAGTTTTTGAACACTAAGATTTGTAATGTTTTTTAGAAGTCTCTTCTCACCAAGCCTACATTTATCTGACCCAAAGTACAGCAAAACAGTATTTTTTTTTTTTTTAAGTATTATTACTATTTCAAATAACTGTTTTCTATTTGAATAAAATTTAACATGTAATTCATTTCTGTGATTTCAAAAATGACATTTTTAGCATCATTAGTCCAGTTACATGATCCTTCAGAAATAGAATGTTCAGAAGAACAGCATTTATCTGACATAGAAATCTTAAATATTAAAAATGTCTTTATCGTCACTTTGGATCAATTAAAAGTATTCATGATAAAAATAATAATAGTAAGCTTCTTGAACAGCAAATCAGCATATGAAAGAGATTTTTGAAGGATCATGTGACACTGAAGACTGGAGTAATGATGTTGAAAATTCTGCTTTGATCACAGAAATAAAATTACATTTTGAAATATACTCAAATAGAAAGCAGTTATTTTAAATAGCAATAGCAATATTTAAATATTACTGCTTTTGCTGTATTTTGGAACAAATAAATGCAGGCTTGGTGAGTTGAAGAGTATTCTTCAAAAAAAAAAAAAAGTATTGTTCAGTCTTTTGACTGATAGTGAACATTTCAAGATCTAATATCTAACAAAATGACATCACATACCTTTCAGCATCAGGAGAGCCATGTTTTCTTTTTCTGGACAACATTTTCAAATCACCTGAGATAAGAAAACAGAAAAATCAAACAATGACGTGAAATGTTATCGCTTTATCGCCAGAGTTTACATTTCTGGAATATTTTGATATTTCTGCTTGCATAGTATCATATGAGAACTGTGGAGAAATAGTAGTAACACAAGCCAAATTCGTAATTTACGTCAGTGAGAAAACTCACTCAAAGACTTTAAACTGAGAGATTCAAAAGAATCAAACTGTATGTTTTTTTAATGCCAAGCTTTTGCTACGATAACGGTAACGTTATATGTAGCTTGGCTCATAGTACAACGAATATAACTGTTAGTATATTTATTTGCAATACATATTTATTTATACCTCAACAGTTTTCTAGGCGCCAATTAGTTGACAAACAAGTAACATCCCCTTAACAAAATACATGTAGGATCCCGCAGTCATCACAAGCATCGTTCAGATTCTGACATTATAACAATATATGCAGCAGTTCACTTACCTGATCAAATAAGTCCGATTTTGAGTGAAAACACCTCAGCAAAATAATCGCGGCAAATCTCTCCCCTTCACCCGCGGTCTGTTTTGAACAACGCGCCAAAGTCAATTGTGGCGCACACGGAAACGGAAACAACGACAGTGTATGATAACGTCCGGTTACGAATCATCTCTGCGAATCGATTCCTTTGAATTGCTTGTTTTAAAATTTTTTTTCAAAAACTGCTACAAGTCAGATTGTCGCAGCCAAGTAAAAGCAATTTCGATTTTCGATTTTTTTTTTTATTAAAATCAACGGACGTACACTAACAATCAAAATGTTTTGAACAGTACGATTTTTAATGTTTTTTTTTTAATAATTCTCTTCTGCTCAACAAACCAACTTTATTTGATTTAAAATACAGCAAAAGCAGTAATATTGTAAAAAATGTTTACTATTTAAAATAACTGCTTTCTATCTGAATGTAATTTAAATTGTAATTTATTCCTGTGATCAAAGCTAAATTTTCATCATCAGTAGGCTACTCCAGGCTTCAGTGTCACATGATCCTTCAGAAATGATTCTAATATGCTGATTTGCTGTTCAAGAAACATTTTAATATTAGTACTATCAATATTTAAAACAGTTGAGCAATTTTTTTCAGGATTCTTTGATGAATAGAAAGATCCAAAGATCAGCATTTACCGGAAATAAAAAGCTTTTGCAACATCATATACTATACCATTCAAATGCTTAGAGTCAGTATAATCGATTTTTTTTATTTATTTCTTTTTTTATTATTATTTTTAGAAATGAATACTTTTATTTAGCAAGAATGCTTTAAATGGATCAAAATGCCGACGAAATGACGATAAAGACATTAATAATGTTACAAAAGGTTTCAGATAAATGCTATTCTATTTATTTTTTCTATTCATCAAACAAACCTGAGAAAATTATAGTCAGCTGTTTTTAACATAATAATAATAATAATAATAATAATAATAATACAATTTTTAAGCAGCAAAGCATAATATAAGAATGTTTTCTGAAGGATCGTGTGACTGGAGTAATAATGTTAAAAATTCAGCTTTAAAATCACAGGAATAAATTGCATTTTAAAATATTTTCAAATCCGAATTGCTCAGTACTGTGAATGACTCGTTTAACCAAGATCCGATTCAAATGAACGATTCATTTTCGAATCAGGAATCACTTCATTGCAGCGCTGCGTGTTCCTGTTGTGGTCGGAATGGATGGTCCACATGACATGTGTCTCTGATACAGACTATTTACCATTGATGTGCTGTTTGTTTTGTTGAATTTATATAGTGAGACCTTTCACAGGTTGCGTCTTTGCGTTAAAAGATGGTGTTTTACTTTACAAGCGCCGGTGAGTAGTGAATTGTGCGCTTTCTGTGCCCAGGCAAAACAGTGTTTATGTTGTCAACACAGACAGTTTAAATACGAAACAAATATACTGCTTATAAATATACAATATAGAACAAAAAGAAAGATGCAAATACTGCAATACTCGGTAACATTGTAAGATTATATTGTTGGAGATTCGGTGTGTCTTCAGATACTAACAAGAATAAAAAGAGTGAACAGTGCTTTTTAAAAGTTGCATACATGCTTCCTTTTACAGTTGTCACACCGCCCTATACCATCTACATGGGCAAAGATAAATATGAAAGTAAGTACTGATTGATTTCTTATGAATAATATTTTAAAGCCCCATCATCCTGTGCGTGTCAGAGCATTATTAACTGTTTTTGTTTTTCAACAGATGAAGACCTTATAAAATATGGATGGCCTGAAGATATTTGGTGAGAACAACCACCACAAATGAATTATTATTTATTAGTTTTGCTCTGATGTGAACTTAATGTTTCTTGTGTTTTAGGTTCCATGTTGACAAGCTCTCATCTGCCCATGTATATCTAAGAATGCCTAAGGTATTTTAAGAACTGAATCATATTTTAACCTACAGTTTTATTTAGAAGATTTCTGTGTTGATGTTTATTATGTTCACTAATTGAAGGGTACAACGATAGAAGACATACCAAAGGAAGTCCTGGTGGACTGTGCCCAGTTGGTCAAAAACAACAGCATTCAAGGTACTGTTTTATTACAAGGAACATCAAAACTTGTTTGTTAACAATGCTATTTAAGAGATTTTCTTAGCTGTCATTTTATTTACAGGTTGCAAAATGAACAATGTTAACATTGTCTACACACCATGGGGCAATCTGAAAAAAACAGCAGACATGGATGTTGGGCAGATAGGCTTCCATCGGCAGAAGGAGGTATGACTAGAGATACACAGCAGCCAGTTTGTTTTTATGCAGTTAACACTACAAACACTACTAGCAAACTAATCTGAGTCAAATATGACAAAGAAAAATCCCATTTATTGCCTATCAGAACAAAGTCTGTATGTTTCTAAGGTGCTCAGGTTTTACTATTGCACTTTAAAAACTTATAAGTAACTGCAAATTCTGTTAGAATATCCAATTTCTATACAATGTGAACAGGTAAAAATTGTGGCAGTAGAAAAGAAAATCAACGAAATCATCAACAGACTAGAGAAAACAAAGGAGGAGCGCTCTCCTGATCTTGCTGCTGAAAAGGAGTCCCGGGACAGAGAGGAAAGAAACGAGAAGAAGGCTCAAATACAAGAGCAGAAGAAAAAGGAGAAGGAAGACATGAAGAAGAAAAAAGAGATGGAAGAATTAAGGTGCTGCATATTGTTAAATGTATTATAACATCAACACAAACAATTATCTATAATATAAACTGACATAAGTATATAAAAGTATACACTACCAGTCAAAAGTTTTTGAACAGTAAGACTTTTAATATTTTAAGTCACTTTTGCTCATCTAAAGTACAGTAAAAACAGCTAGATATTTGAAATATTTATAAATATATTTAAAATAACTGCTTTCTATCTGTATATATTTTAAAATGTAATTTACTCCTGTGATTTCAAAACTGAATTTTTATCATTATTACTCCAGTCACATGATCCTTCAGAAATCGTTCTAATACTCTGACTTGCTGCTCAAAAAATATTTATTATTATTAATTTTATATTTAATTTTTCAGGTTTCTTTGGACATTCAGAAGAACAGCATATATCTGAAATAGGAATCTTTTGTAACATTATAAATGTCTTTATAATCACTTTTGATCAATTTAAAGCATCTTTGCTAAATAAAAATATTAATTTCTATTTCTGAATGGCATAGTAGTGTATAATGTTACAACAGCTTTTTATTTCATTAAATGCTGATCTTTGGTTCTTTCTATTCATCATAGAATCCTATAAAAATGGATAGTAATAACTTTAAAATGTTTCTTGAACAGCAAATTGCATATTAGAAAGATTTCAGAAGGATCATGTGACACTGAAGACTGGAGTAATGATGCTGAAAATGTAGCTTTGATCACAGGAATAAATGACTTTTGAAAATATATTAAAATAGAAATCAGTTGTTAAATAGTACAAGTATTTCACAGTATTGATGCTTTTGCTCTATTTTAGATCAAATAAATGCAGTATTAATGAGCAGAAAATCATTAAAATGAAAAAACATTAAATATCTTACTGTTCAAAAACTTTTGACTGGTAGTGTTAGTGTACATAAATGATCAATAAAATAAAAATAACATATATATATATATATATCTCAGACTTAGTCCTTGAGATGTGTACTTACTTGTATCTACTTTCCTGTAGGAATTATACATCACTCATGAAGAGTGACAATATGACCACAAATGAGGTAATGCGTCCTTAAAGCGTAATATCCTGCTGAGCATTGACAAATTCTGTTATGACTTCATGTGATTATTTTCTCTGCAGGATGGCTATGATTCAGATGACTTCATGTAAAAAAAGTAAAAGACTGAACCTGCGATTAAAGAATCAACATCTTTCCCCATAATGTCGTTTGTCGAAGGAAAGGATGTCATACTGCACTAGAGACATCAGAAACGATCCATCAATAAGAAACAGCACTTGTGCCTATAAAGCACAAGTCCTAGAGCAGTTGGCTCATTCCTTTGGAAATACAAATGCAATATGTAAAATATGTACAAATAAAATGGCAAAATAGATTAGATTGCATTAATCCAGAAGAATTTGAAGATCTCTGCTGATTGTGTATTTTAAGCCGTTTTGTTTTTGATGTTCTTGGATGAATTAAAGATACCCACTGTGGAGATATGTTAATGGATGTGTACACTAAGACCGTCAGGGTATTTGTGTATGTAAATGATATACCTTTTTGGAGTGATACCATTGAATGACAAATGCCTATTTTTTTCCTTTTTTGTTGTCCTAAACGAAATAAATCTTTGACTTTCTCAGTTCACTTCTGTTGTTATACATTTCTTAAAGTATACAATACTCTAAATATAAACGTTTTCTCTATTTTTTTCTAAATGTTAAGTTCCATATGCGAACTACTGTGGCATCTGGATGGAGCTAGCGTTACATTCAAATGTCGTAAATATGTAAAATATAATAAAAGCTGTTGACATAACTGAACTACATAATATTGTAACTACTTTTTTCATTAGTAAAATATTGTTACTGACGAGTCGAATCGATCTATTCAATCTGAGGAGAAATACGTTGCTTTCGTTTACTTTAATGTCACTGGGTAAAGGCCAGCACATCCACTAGATGGCAGCATTTTATCGAGCAAATATAATTTGACTGTCGTCCATATGGCTTAAGACGAGATTCACTACTTTAAGCGCAATGAATATTAGATTTGTCGTAGATTTGTAGATTTAAGACATTTTGATGAACCTCCATTTAAACGATTTTGCCATATTTAACCAAGAAACATTAAATCATTATTATTTTTATATTATTAAAAAAATTTATAACATTTAAATACTATACCAGAATATTTTATTTTTTCATTTCATTTCATTTTATTGTATTTTATTTTTATTTCAATTAATTTAATTTAATTTTATTTTATTTCTTTGCCATGTTTACCAAGAAACATATTATATTATTATTGTATTGTTATTATACCATATTATTATTTTTTTTTATTAAAACAGTTTATAAAATGTAAATACTATACCAGTATATTTTTATTTTATTTTATTTTTCAAGAATATTTTTTTATTTAATCTAATTTTATTTATTTTTTATTTGTTTAATTTATCTTTTAATCTAATTAAATTAAATTTTTTTAATTTTATTTTTTATTCCTTTTATTTATTTATTTATTTTCATTTCATTTTTATCACAAATCAATTTAGTGGTTTTTATTTATTTATTTATTTATTTAATTTTTTTCATTTTATTTTAGATTTTATCTTTTTTCATTTTATTTTGTTTTGTTTTATTATTTTTATTTTTTATTTCATTTAATTAATTTATTATTATTATTATTTTCATTTAATTTATTTAATTTCATTTTATTTTAGACCCATCATATAAGACCCATCCAAATCTATTTAGTGGTGCAATAATAACATTGACATTAGTATGTTGTGGCTGAGGGATCAGAAATTAGGTATTTTAGGAGTCTGAAAATTGTTTACTTTATTTATTTTATTTTATTTTATTTTATTTAAATTAAATTAAGAAACAATAAATTATTATAATGTTTGTTTTAAATTAAAACAGTTTATTAAATGTAAAAACTATACCAGAATATTTTTAATTTAATTTAATTTCTTTTTAATTTCATTTCATTTTAGACCCATCACATAAGACCCATCCAAATCAATTTAGTGGTGCAGTAATAACATTGGCATTGGAATGTTGTTGCTAAGTGATCAGAAATTAAGTATCAATAATCTGAAAGAATTTAGTTTTTTTTATTTTATTTTATCTTTATTTTATTTTTATTTCATTTAATTTAATTTACATTTTCGTTTATTCCATTTTCTTTTATTTTTTGTTTCATTTAATTTCATTTTAGACCCATCAAATAAGACCCATCCAAATCAATTTAGTGGTGCAAAAATAACATTGACATTGGTATGTTGTGGTAGAAATCAGAAAACAAGTACTTTAAGAGTCTGAAAGCAGCTGACAGACCACATCCTTCTAAACAGCGAACACACTTGTTGCGGTACAGACAGACACAAAAGAAAAGTTATTCTGCAAAGGCGGCGTCTCCTGTCCAAGGCTGAAATGGAAAATATGACCTTGGACTGCCACCTCAGATGTCCTTCACTGGCGGGATGTTTCTGGTTTGTTTATAGGAAAGATTCAGTCACATTCTTTTCAAGCCAGTGGCACTGCACTGTTATAACACAGGCCTTTCCAGGGACACATTTACAAAAGGGAGTCTTGTATTAAAGCAAATTGGATTTAAGCTTGGAGTTACATTGTCTGAAAGACTAAATCAGCCTGTCACGACAGTGGCACATACACTTTTGGGGTAATTTTGTGTGGAGAAAAGTAAATAAACTGTGAATTAATCAAACTGACAGATTAATTGAATAATGGTGCATGATTCAAAGTTGTTTTAATGTCAGAGCTGTTTGAATCTGGCTTGCATATGTCCTGATTCATTTCTCTTTTGCTAGTGATTTCATTAAAAAGAAGAAAAAAATAATAATTTTCCAGGAAACCTTTTCAGAAGCAGCAAGGATCCGTGTCTCTACACCCTTAAAGTTTCTGCAGTTTTCTTTTTTCTTCAGGTTTCATTTTATTTTATTTTATTTTATTTGCAATGTTAACAGTTTTACTTTTAATTTTAGAAAATTGCAATCATTATTTTATTTTATTTTATTTTATTTTATTGTTTTAATTTATTATTATTTACAATGGTATTTTAATTTTCGAAAGTTTAGAAATTTTAAGTCATTTTTATTTATGTATGTATGTATGTATTTATTTATTTATTTTAGACCCATACAAATGAATAACAATAATAACACTGACAATGGTATCTGTGTCTTTACAAAGATTTAATTTTATTTTTAATTAAGATTTTTTTTTTTTACATTTATAAATGTTATTTTATTTTTTATTTTATTTTAGAACCATCCAAATCAATTTAGTCATACAATAATAACATTGACAATGGTATCTGTGTCTCTACACAGATTTAACTTTTTTTTTATTCTTAAAAGTTTAGAAAAAATAAATCATTATTTTTTTTATTATTTCGTTTTATTTTATTTACTTTATTTTATTTGCAATGTTAAAATGTTACTTTTAATTGGTAAAAGTAAAAAAAAAAAATCTTTTTTTTATTTTATTGTTTAATTATTATTATTATTATTATGGCACTGATTTGCAATTTTACCAAGACTTACTAAAATTTCATAATTGAAAGGTCTAAATACAATCCCTGTTTCAATATGATTTTGCAATGTTAAAATGTTATTTTAATTTTTAAAAGTTTAGAAAATTTAATAACATTGGCAATGGTATCTGTGTCTCTACAAATATTTAATTTTTTAATTTAATTTTTTTATTATTATTCTTAAAAGTTTAGAAAATATAAATCATTTTATTTTATTTTATTATTTTTTATTTATTTATTTTTATTTTTTTGTATTATTTTAATTGGTAAAAGTAAAAAAAAAAAATTTTATATTATATATTAATTATTATTATTATTATTATTATTATTTTATCTTGGCATTGATTTGCAATTTTACCAAGACTTACTAATATTTCATAATTGAAAGGTCTAAATACAGCTTGAATCCCTGTTTCAATATGATTTTGCAATGTTAAAATGTTATTTTAATTTTTAAAAGTTTAGAAAATGTAAATCATTATTTATTTATTATTTATTATATTATTATTTTATTTTATTTTATTTTAGACCTGTCCAAATCAATTTAGTCGTACAATAATAACATTAACAATGGTGTCTGTGTTTCTACACCCCTAAAAATAAAGGTTCTAAATTGGCATCCATTAATAACTTTTAATATAGCTCAGTGAACCAATCAATAAATGGTTCTTCTGTGGCACTGATGCGAAAACCTTCTTTGGAGACTTTATTTTAAGAGTATATAGAGGATTTCTTTTGGATTATCAGACCATGTGTACACATACCTGCCCCATGGGTGAAGTTAGCATCAACAAAGCAGAGAAAACTTCCTAAAACCTTAACCTTAGCTTAGACCTCCACTGTTTGGATGAGGCCCTGCCACACATAACCTGTCTGCTCCATTAACCTCATGTTTAGAACAAAAAGTCTCTCTAGATGTGGCCATAGGGCACAAACCAGACCCTGTCAGCTATACTTCACATCTTCACTGGCCATTAGCACGCACTGCGGCCAAAACTGTTGGCAGAGACCACACACACGCTCTCACACTGGGATAAAGAGGCAGGACAGCAGTGAGAAGTGTGGACCGCCACACAAAATGAAAAGGGATGTGCCTCTGTGGTCTTCCAAACTGGTTGGGCCAGCTGGAGCCTTTAACAAAAGCAAACAAGGTCATAAAGTGGGTGCAGAGAAGAACAGGCCTGGAGATGAGCCACAGTGATGTGAGGAAATATGGAGGACACATGGGGATGATTGAACAGTTCCTGCACAGTCAGGGAGTGAGAAGATCTCAAACAATGAGATAAAGCGCTGCTTTCTGAACTGCTGAGAAAAACAATACAAACGGTCAAAGGGTCATGATTATGAAGCGTTAACTTCATTTGTAAAGAAAGTGGAGACATCATTTCATGTTTTTAAAGAAGTCTCTTCTGCTCACCAAGCCTGCATTTATTTGATCCAATGTACAGCATAAACAGTACAATTTTGAAATATTTCTACTATTTAAAATAGCTGCTTTCTATGTGAATATATTTTAAAATGTCATTTATTCCTGTGATTTCAAAGCTGAATTTTTACCATCATTTCTCCAGTCACACGATTCTTCAGAAATCATTCTAATAATCTGATTTGCTGCTCAGAAACATTTATTATTATTATGTTTGATGAATAGAAAGTTCCGAAGAACAGAATTTAGCTGAAATAAAAATTTTATAACATTATAAATGTCTTTTTCATCACTTTTGATCAATATAGAGCATTCTTGCTAAATAAAAGTAAAAAAAAATAAAGAAATAAATAAAAAATAAATAAATAAAAATTATACTGACTCCAAGCTTGTGAATGGTATAGTGTATAATGTTACAAAAGCTTCTTGTTTCAGATAAATGCTGATCTTTCTATTCTTCAAAGATCCCTGAAAAAAATACTCAACTGTTTTAAATATTGATAATAATAACAACAATAATAACAACAATAATAATAATAATAATAATAATAAGAAGAAGAAGAAGAAGAAGAAGAAGAACAACAACAACAACAACAACAACAACAACAATAATAGTAATATTTCTTGAACAGCAAATCAGCATATTAGAATGATTTCTGAAGAATAATGTGATAATGAAGACTGGATTAATGATGCTGAAAATGTAGCTTTGATTACAGGAATAAATTACATTTTAAAATATATTCAAATAGAAAGTAGTTATTATAAATAGTAAAAATATTTCACAATATTACTCATTTTGCTGTATTTTTGGCTCAAATAAATGCATGCTTGGTGAGCAGAAAAACAAAAAAAAAACTTTTGACTGGTAATGTATTTCTAGATTTGCTTTTTTTGTAAGAAATTAATAATTAATTCAGCAAGGGTGCATTAAAATTATCAAAAGAGACAGAATAGACTTTTACACTGTAAAAAAAAAAAAAAAATGCTTTTATGTATTACTTTTTATTCATCAATTAGTTTCCAAAAAACAGTTTCAGTTTTCACAAAAATATGAATTAGCACAACTGTTTTCAACATTAATAATAATAAGAAATATTTCCTAAACACCAAATCTGCAAGGTGGAATGCTTTCTAAAGGAAAAAAAAAATTATGATATATTAAAATAGAAAACAGTTATTTAAAATTGTAATAATAATAACAATTTTATTGTTTTACCTATATTTTTGATCAAATAAATGCAGCCTTGGTGAGCAGAACAACTTTCTTTTAAAAATATTAAAAATCTTACAAACCCCTAAAATGTATATGTTAGATTAAGTTTAATGGCAATTTAATGTTTTTTTTTTTTAATTATTATTATTATTATACTACAGTAATAGCTGGTTGATCAAAAAGACTTCAATTTTAGTTTTTTTCATTAGCCAAAATAAAAACAAAATTATCAAAAGGTCAAGTATGGCTCAAGTATGTCATATACAAAAAGTACACATTTAACAACAACAACAAATAAAATCATTTTCATTGTCCACCTTCTATTATTTTGAAACTGATTATTTAGAGTGTTTTCACCACGCATCATCAATAGGCCATATTGGTGGCACTGAACGTAAACAATGCCACTAAATCGAAAAAACCTTGAATTTTTGCTGATTATTGCTGCTGAAAATGGTCAATAATTGTAATGTTTTGGGCTGTACTAATCGGTCAGACCGGGAAAAACATTTGGAGTACTATAGACTGCCAAAAGTTATAATAACCCTTTTTAAAACAAAAACAGCATATGTTGGTGGTGAGGTGAAATATTAGGCTAATATCTTAATTAATACTGCTGGTACGTATAATTTTGCTATTATAAATTCTACTGTGGAAAAGTTAAATATGCATTCTGCAGTTCAACAAAAACAAATCTGAGATTACCTTGTGAACCAGCCACATTTGCAATCCATAAACACATAGCTCTTCTTTACAGTAATATGCATAATACCTACAACCATTTCCAACCTCATAAGCTACGATAATTACAGATATTATGAACTTTAACCAGAGGAGATTTCAACCGTCATTCGTGAGGTTAGAACCCAGTAGAGTGCAACTCTCCAGCTTCATTCTTCCCAAAACATGATCACTCCCCATGGGTACACTTAAAGGTTTATTTTGTGCTTGACTTATCGGCAGCGTACTTCATGCTGCTGATTCACTCCAGAGGCCCCTGACACAGTGATTGGACAAGATCAACAGAGACATGACCTACGGATCTGTTCAACCCATCCAGCTGACAACACAAATTCCTCTGGCACACATACAAAGCTTACACCAGCAGCAGCAGATTTCCAGTCAAACCTTATATCACCTTGCTTTTATTTTGAAAACACTGATAAAAAATCCTGCTAGAATCAGCTTAAAGGCATAGTTCACCCAAAAATGAAAACTGTTTATCTTCAGAATACAAATTAAGATATTTTAATGAAATCCGAACCTTTTTGAGTAATTAATGACAGAATTGTAATTTTTGACTAAACTATCCCTTAAAGGTGGAAGTTGTTTTTCAAAACTTGGTACCTGGTTTCTTATTAGCTGGTCCAAACTGGTTCATGTTCATGCTGTTTTGTGTTGCTCGTCTGCTGTGTGATACTTTAGTGTACATAGCCTTCTTGTTGTCATCATGTTTTGGAGATACAACTGATTAATTTGAAATCACCAAGGATTTAGGACTGGTTAGTATGATTAGTTAGCCCCTGTTGGTAGATATTGCAACTACAGAATCTGAAAAAAGCATCTTTCGGCCATTCAAATTTATAATAAAATAAATGTTTTTAATAAAGATTTTAATGTTTTTGTAAAGACGTATCTTCTGCTCACTAAGTTTGCAGTTATTTGATTCAAAGTACACCAAAAACAATACAATTTTGAATTATTTTTACTATTTAAAATAACTGTTTTCTATTTGAATATATTTAAAAATAAAATTTATTCCTGTGATTTCAAAGGATTTTTAGCATCATTACTCCAGTCACATGATCCTTCAGAAATCATTCTAATATTCTGATTTGCTCAAAAACACATTATTATGTTAAATATTCTTTGATGAATAGAAAGAACAACATTTATCTGAAATAGAAATCATTTGTAACATTATAGATGTCTTTATCATCACTTTTGATCAATTTACAGCATCCTTAAAAGGCATAAATAAAGCCAATAATTTCTATCATTTCTTTCCCAAAATAAAAACAAAATTATACTGACTCTAAGCTTTTGAATGGTATAGTGTATAATGTAACAAAAGCTTTTTATTTCAGATGAATGCTGATCTTTGCATCTTTCTATTCATCAAATTATTCTAAAAACAATGTACTCAACTGTTTTAAATATTGATAATAATAATAATAAAAAAATGTTTCTTGAACAGCAAAAATGATTTCTGAAGGATCATGTGACACTGAAGTCTGGAGTAATGATGCTGAAAATTCTGCTTTGACATCACAGGAATAAATTACATGTTAAAATATATTCAGATAAAAAAACAGTTCATTTAAATAGTAAAAATATTTCACAATATTACTGCTTTTATATTTTGGATCAAATAAATGGAGGCTTTGTAAGCAGAAGAGAATTCTTTAAGAAACATTAAAAATACTATACTGTTCAAAAACTTTTGACTGGTAGTGTATATTGGTTGTAAAAATGTTTATTTCAGCATAATACGTAATCTAAACTAGCTTGGATCAACTAGAAACTAGTGTTATTTTATTATTATTTATTGTATCAATGAATCACTTGAATTCAATTTTAAATATTTTAGTTCTACTTTTAGTAATTCAACTTAAACCTATTTATTTCCATTAGTTTCCAAGAAAATATTTCTAATTTTCATTTGGATTTATTTATTTTTTTCCCTTTTTTTCTATTTAGTTGTTTGGGTTTTTCAAATTTTGCTTGTCAGTACATTTAGGAAAACAATTAATCCATATTTCAAAGACAACTAATTACATATGAAGATGTACATTTTTTTTAGAAGTATGCTAAAGTGTACTACTTTAGGGTAAGTATTTATTATTTTTGTTAAAAGAATGTAAAGTTGTACCTTCAGGAAACAATAACAACACTAGAAACCAGCATGTTCACAACATAGCAATCAGCCTAAGATTTTCGCTGTTTTTTTTTTTTTTTCAGCAGGGAAAGCAGACATAGCTAGTAGGACAGACATAAAGTTATTTGTAATTCAGTGTTCATATCAACACAAGCTTTAGAGTGTTAGAACAGCATTTCCACAGCATAGTTGGGTCAGAAGTTCAACAATCCTAAGTAGGACAAAGCAAAAATTCCTTCTTCAGAGACATTTTTCTAGGGAATGCACACAGCAGGTCAGGCATGTGTGGAAAGCTGGAGAATATGTGTGGATTGCACCAGAGGGAGTCATTAAATCAAGGTCATGTGATGCTCACCATTAGTCCAAGAAAACTCTTGGCCCTGTCTGTCTCTGAAATTCACTTGGGAGTTCAGCCATATGATTCTAGATCTTTGAATACAAGCCCAGGAGGAACCATGAAGCATAACAGCAAAGGATATCAACACTGCATTCAAAATAAAACATCACTTACAAACAAGCCTCCTCTCTCAAGACTGTTCCACAGAAAAGTTCATGAGTTTAGATCTGCCTCCAGAGTCAGTGAAATCACTGGCAAATGCAAATCAAACACTTTATACATACAGTCCCCTGCTTTCTCACTGACACTCACAGCAAAACACTTCAAGGAGTCTGAGGGAGATGCAGCGGTTTCAGTCTCAGAATGAGGCTGCGGTTGAGGGGCTGTCAGAGGGAGGCGTCAGTGTAATCTTTGTGGTCTGGAAGTCATTGTCTTTATGTCCAAATGAGCTTGTTTATTTTTATCTATTGTGAAATAAAGCTGCTTTATTGTGGCTCAGCAGAGTTGCCATTTCTACTCAGTAACTGGTTCAGCGTCTCACTGCATGAACCTTGTCAAAGAGCACAGAGAAAAAGGCTACAATGGCCTGTTTTGTCTTGTGTAATGACTCAATACAGTCTGTATTTTTATTGTTTTGCCCGTTTAACCACATTTCTTATAAAGCATTCTTATTTCAGGGTGACCATAGAAAGCCTATTAAATCGTTCCTCGTAATTTTGGAAACAATAGTCAAACTGGACGTCTGATGTTTGGAACTCATGCATGTCTTCACTACATTTTTTGTACAGAATGCCTTAGAAATGCTGTCACATAGCCTCACCATTTTTGTTTTTGCAAAAACTGATTCTCATATAAACATGCAATGTTACAATGTTACAAAAATGTATTGCAGTTTCACAAATTGCAAAAGTTTGAGTAAAAAAAAAAACTTTGGGGGTATATATATATATATAGTTGAGGTCAAAAGTTTGCAGAATCTGCTAAATGTTAATTTATGTTATTTAAGAGGGATCATACAAAATGCATTTTATTTTTTATTTACTACAGACCTGAAACAGATATTTCGCCTAAAAGACATTTACATATAGTCCACAAGAGAAATAATAGTTGAATTTATAAACATAACCCCGTTCAAAATTTAACTTACACTTGATTGTTCATACTGTGTTGTTACCGGAATGTTTTTTTTTTTTGGTTTAGTGATAGTTGTTCATGAATCCCTTGTTCATCCTGAACGGTTGAACTGCCTGAAATCCTTTAGGTTTTTCAAAAAAAAAAATGTTGTGAATTTGAACCCTTAACTAACTGTATGGTTTTGATATTCATCTTTTCACACTGGGGACAATTGAGGGACTCATATGCAACTATTAAAGAAAGTTCAAACGCTCGCTGATGCTTCAGAAGGAAAGCGATTAATTAAGCAGGGGGGTGTAAACTTTTTGAATTTGAAGATCAAGGTAAATTTAACTTATGTTGTCTTCTAGGAAACATGCAAGTATCTTCTGTAGATTCTGAAGGGCATTACTAAATGAAAAAAAATATGATATTTAGGCAAAATAAGAAAAATGTACACATCTTCATTCAATCAAAAGTTTTCACCCCTGGCTCCTAATGCATAGTTTTTCTTCTGGAGCATCAGTGAGAGTTTAAACCTTCTGTAATAGTTGCATATGAGTCCCTCAGCTGTCCTCAGTGTCAAAAGATGGATCTCAAAATCACACAGTCATTGTTGGAAAGGGTTCAACAATTTGTAGGACCTGAAGGATTTTTCTGAAGAACAGCAGTGAGTTCAACTGTTAAGGACAAAGAAAAAAAAAACTGCTGTGGATCATTTAGGTAACACAAAGCAAGTGTATATAAATTCAACTATTATTTTCTCTTTGGTCTATATGTAAACGTCTTTTATGTGAAATATCTTATTCAGGTCATTGCTAAATAAAAAATTACATGCATTTTGTATGATCCCTCTTATTTTGGTAAAATAATTAACATTTTGCAGATTCTGCAAGACCTTTTGACCTCAGCTGTATTTGATTAATAAAATACATTAAACAGAAAAATTATAATTAACATCACACCATTCCAGACCAACCTGGAGGTAAGCATTTTTTACAAACAAACCTACGTGTGATGCAACATAAACATCATGCATAAAAAATGCATCACACTTGGCATGCCTAGAGTTGTCATTCCATCTAATTACCATAAACGCAAACAATGCCACACATGAGACTGCATGGAGACAGCAGAGGCGTTTATATAAATGAGCATATAAGCAGTCGCAGCCTCTTCGAGCCATCCTCCAAGCACAATTAGAGAAAAATGGCAGCATGGCGTGGGACGAAGAGGAGGGTCTTGGCTTTTATGCTGAGTTGTTCATCTGCGGTTGCCTATGAGGAGCCCTCTGGGAGGAACAGGACTTGACTGGCAAGTAAAGCTAACGGGGTCCAGATGGCGCCCCCGCGCTTGGGAAAGAGGTCAGGGGCTGTTACTACAGCTGCGGGTTCCTCTGCACCAGGGCAGGGCGGTGGAAAATCATATTACAATCATTGTATGAGGTGAACATTTTGGACGCACCCAAAATCTTTCAAAAACCATATGGAGAGGTAAAGGAGGAACAGGAAAAGTCTTTAAACACATGTAAGGTGCCACAGCCAAAGAAGGGCAGAGCTGATGGTGATTTAAGTTTATGTTCGACACTCATATGGCATGTTAACGAAGCATGTAAAAGGGAAACAGCTGGGGTATATTGCCCTACAGAGGATGCTGTCTTGTTATGCAGTGCCATTTCAGAGCAAAATCAGAGTGGCAGAAGAAGCCAATGTATAAGATTACTGAGGAACTGCAGAGCAAAAAAGTCAAAAACTGCTGATATATCTATAGCAGAAACCCTAAAGGTTCTACGTCAGATCACATATGCATTGTGGTACTCATGTGAAAATATGCCAACTGACACGGAAGAGAAGAAATTGTGGAATAAAGTCAATATTTTACAATACAATTACTATTTTTAACAAATCATCACTAAACCAGATGCTAGGTTTACACAAACTTGTGGAATTCATGCATATTGTCGTTAAAGCATAAGCAGGACGAACCAAATACTAAGATAATAACCCTTTAACTGTCACTCCCATTTTATTTTGTAAAATTTTGATGTACATTTTCCATGATAATGCAATGTCTGATTTTAAAATGTTTTTCAAAGGATGAATTATGTGATTTTAAGTTTTAATTTGATGTATAATTTCTTATGATTTCTAAAGTGTGTCTTTTTGTGACAAAGGTCAGAACTCCTGTTATAAGATAGATTTTTGGAGGTGCACTCTTGCCATAAATTAATCTATTACTTTTCCTACATAATTTGTAACACAAAACAGTGGTGAAATATCTATTTAGGAGTCTTAGACCTTTCCAACGATATAGTTTGTCATGATTAGATTAGGATTTATTTGTAATATGGTGACTTAAACTTAGGCGTGCACTGAGGGGACACTGGTAGTTAAGGGTTAAATGTACAATTAATGTGCAGTTGCAATTTAACTTTTAATAAAAAATTATGCGGTTTGTATAATCTGTAATAAAAAAGAAAGTGCATTACATTGGAAAATACTTTCTTGCTTTTAGACAAATTAGTCTTTGGACTGAACGGCTGGAAGATGAACATCTCTTGGCTTTCTTCACGCGTGCACTTCACAAATTATTTCAAATGAAACAACTCTGACTTTCCAAGACTGCTGATTGACGAAAACAACACATGGATAAGTGTAAAATGTCTTAGCAGAGGCAGTAGGCTCGCAGGGACTTTATTCAAAAATGTTAAATATTCCGCCTGTCTTTATCCAATAAATCAGTGATTTCTTTGGAAGGCTTTTCATCTAAAAAGAATGAAGCTCTTCCCAATGTTCTAATCAAATGTACTCTTTGACTTGTATTGGTATTCACAATTTAATTACGTGCGTAGCAGGAAAATGAGTTTGAGAACCTGTCGTTGCACACAAACTTCAAAGGCACTTTGCAGATTGCAAAACAGAGCGGCATGTGACCCCAAACCAGGTCAGAAAATTACAGACCTTTTAAAACCACCTGTAAGGAACAAAACATTTCAAAGCTAAGCTCAATTCAAGTAACTGTAGCCATAAATAGACGCATATCTTTTAGAACTAAATCTAAATACTGGAATAACTCCATATTATTAAAGTTTGATGTTAAGTCTGCACTTCAACTGAACTGCCATTTCCAGATAACTTTTATGCTCGATATAAAACCCAACCCACCCTTGTTTACTGTTACTGACATACCAGAGTAGTTTCTCCCTTTTTTTTATATGCAAAGCATCACACCGTTCCCTCTGCCAAAAGCTCAAAACTGATGCCGTTTGTTTGGAGAGAAGCATTTCCTCCTCCATATGGTTTTAATAAGGAGTCTCTGAGTGTGTCGGTATAATGAAATCCAAATAATGTTCATGTTTTATTTGGTTTGATTTCAAACAATTTTTGCAGAAATTTCGATTCAATTATTTGGATCATTTAATTTAAGAGAAACAAACAAGCAAAGAAAACCTCATGTATCAAGCTAATCAGTGGCGTGTGTTGGACTTCAGAAATGAGACGATAATTTTATTTGTGTGTTTGGTTACATTTTACGCATCTTCGTCTCTCAATTTTTGCCTTCCGTCTACACTGAGATGGTGTTTTTGTCGAGGAAAACGGAGGTTTTTGAAAACGCTCTCCAAAGTGGATACATTTGAAAACTATGACACGTTTAGTCATCTGACACATATTATACCAATAGAGGGTTTGCACTTACGTCACGGTTTGGTCAGTCACCTGGATGCGCAGCCATATCAGCAATACTCAGATGTAGACAACAGCATGGATTGCATGATTAATGTACTACTGTATACGTTGTTCTGCTAATTTATGCCGTCTAAACCATGGAAAAAAATTTGTGGAAGCTGCTAAATCATATAGAGAATAACTTAGTAAGCAGAAAAGGGCGCAATAATTTGGCAAACTAAAGTTAATAGGCGATAAAGATACGTACGAGTAGTATTAATTAAGATATTAGCTTTATATTTCACCTACCTGACCTGAAATGATAAAAAGATGATATAACAAAGCAAGAGTGCAAAAAACTGTCTGAGGAACAAAAAGCGTTTGTGGTTCGGCAAACTGAACCAGGATTTCCAGGGCAAGACCCTGTTGAAAAAAAACAGCATATGCTGGTTAGGTAGGTTTTGAAGCATGGATACTGGTTTGAACTGGTTTATGCTGGTCATGTGCTGGTCCTGACCAGCTTAAGACCAGCACATGACCAACATAAACCAGCTCAAACCAGCATCCATGCCTCAAAACTTACCTAACCAGCATAGGCCTGTTTTTTCAAGAGGGGAATCTTGACAACATTTGTGTTTGTTCTTATAATTTCTGGTCAAGTAGGATAAATATTAGGCTAATATCTTAAGTAATACTGCTTGCATGTATCTTCCAGCTATTAACTTTAGTTTGTCAAAATTTTGCTTACTAAGGCCCTGTCCCAAATCGCACCCTAAACCCATGCAGTCTTTGAGCGAATTCCAAACGGAAGTGAGCATCCCTATGACCTACTCCCTTCGAAGGGCAGAGCCTATTCTCATTATTATTATTTAAATATTGCCTTATTTACTATTAAACTTTTTTAAACTAAACATGCTTAAACCTGCATACGCTACCGTTTTAAAACATATTTCTATCACTGAAAAAAACATTTTGTATTACATTAAAATTAAGACAAATTTAATCAGCCTATTCTATTTACGTTTGTATGTAAAGTCGAAATCAACCCCAAATTTGCTTTAAAGGGCATTGCAAGAGCTCCTAACTGAAGATCACATGAACACAAATGGAAATCACTTCCGTGAAGTGACCATCGCATGTTCCCTTCACTAACGGACTTCCGGAAGGGTCCTTCATGAAGGGATTCAGTTGCTCACTTTCGTTTGGAACGTCCCTACAAATGGCATCCCCATCCCTAAGTGCCCTTAAAGGGCACAGAAAAGCTGTTTGGAATTTGCCCATCGCCTCCCAACAGCAAACCATTGAAGTTTCTAAACGTTTCGAAACAGTTATGACATCATGAAATCTCGTTTACTGAAATTGCGTGACTTTGGCAGCTTGATACACGCTCTGAACCACTGTTTCGCAAAACAATTGGTTTACAAAAGTTTTGAAGCTTCATGAAGCAGTGCTTCGAAAGTGGCCATCACTGCTGTTTACATCTGAGTATCTCCAATAAAGACAGAGCACAATTGTTGGAAACAATCCAACCCTTTCCGTTGACTTTGTATTGTGGGAAGCTGCCTTCCTGTCATTTCTGACTTATAACAAAAAACAGAACAATGTCTAAAAGCTGTTATGTGACAAGGTGTATAGTAAACAAGCTAAAAAAACACAGAACACTGTCAACCCCAAAAAACGACTGTTTAAGGACACAAATAGTTGTAGATGTCAGGCTATTTCACGTTGGGCCATTCAGCTGGATCATTTCTCCAGCAAATGGAAGGTAAGGAAAAGAAGCACTGACATAGATATATAAAATTTAGTTTCTCAATATATCTCCTTGTCTCAGGGTGGTAAAATTATCCTTTGACATGGTTAAAAATAATGAATGTCTACTGTTGCCAATTAAGTTTCCCGCCAGTGGAAACCAACAAGAGTGGTCACCAACAAGAAACATAGTTCTGTGTTTTTTAGCTTGTTTACTGTATACCTTGTCACATAGCAGCGTTCAGACATTGTTTTTTTGTTTTCAGATTATGACGCGTGTTGCTCTGTCTCTATTAGGCCACGCATCTGGGTAACTGATCAAATCTTGACGTAAGTGCAAACCCTTTATTTGTGATGTCTGAGTGAGTGGGTTGTCTACTATCTAATTACATAATCTGAAACCAATTTGTGGACTGCCTGACAAGATAATATGCAATCAAGTAACTCTTCACCTGTATTTTGTCATTATCTCCCTTACAATCATTCCAAGCTTTTTGGACCTCTATGAGAATGCTCCCTCCCTCTCAAATTTTAAACCCAAGATTTTATGCCCACCATGTAGACACTGAACAAACAGCTCTGTTGAGAGGTGCTGGTTTGGTTCAGGTTGTCACTTTTCCAAAAGGACCTTTCACTGAGACTATTAACTGTTAGCTTGCTGTCTGGGTTTACAGTCTGTTAAGGTTTATGTGTAATTTACAGTTCCCTGAGCACTGACTAAAAACTAAAGTTATGCTGTACAGGATGTCTACAATGTCTGGCCACGTTGTCAGAACATATTTTCATGACCTTACAGGTGGCTTCGTGAGGTGTACTGTGTGTCCCTTTCGACGCAATTAAAGACAGTTTGCAAAGTGAAAATGAAACAATAATAATGTAGTACATTAAAAACACTTCCTGGAACATTAGCTTTAAACAGCTGTGCAAGAATAAAGTTCACAATGTCCTTCATCACAAAATAACACTATAAAAAACAGCATTCAGTCAAGAATTGTGTCAAACAGGCCGCAATATATAACTTTGCAGCTCATTTGCCTTCTAACTTGCCTTCCTCTCAACTCGTGGTCTTATGCATGCCGTCACATTCATAAAAGAGCAATGTCATGCTGTCTTTAGTTGGGGAAATCGTTGGAAGGATTACAAACCACGAACTTGCAAAGTGAAAATGTCAAGCAAAAACGTCCATCATTTCCAAAGACACATATCTGACAAAATATTTGCAGATTTGTGCTGATGTCAAGTCAGAGCTCTGCTGTTTTTGATAAAAACCAGTCAAATGTGTCTAAGTTTGGCCTAAAAAGGAGAAAATTGAGATTTTGGATGACATTTTGACAGTGACTCTAAAATACCAGTATCCCATAGCAAAGTACTTTTGTTTATTGCAAAACACATACTCTGCCTCACTGGTGCACTACCAGTCCAAAGTTTTTGAACAGTAAAGAAGTCTCTTCTGCTCACCAAGCCTGCATTTGTTTGATCCAAAGTTCAGCAAAAACAGTAATATTTGAAATATTTTTACCATTTAACATAACTGTTTTCTATTTGAATACATTTTAAAATGTAATTTATTCCTGTGATGGCAAAGCAGAATTTTCAGTAGCCATTATTTAAGTGTCACATGATCCTCCAGAAATAATTTTAACATGCTAATTTGTTACTTTTTAAATCATTATCAATGTTGAAAACAGTTGTTCTGCTTAATATTTTTTTCAAATTCTTTGATTAACAGAACATTCACTAACACTGTTGATCAATTTAATGCATCCTTGCTGAATAGAATCATTCATTTCTTTACTTTAAACTTTTAAACAGTAGATTAAAAGATTCTACATTTTAAAGCAAGATGCTGGCTTAATTTTTACATTTATTCCATATGAACTTTTCAGATATGTCATCACAACAACAGTGTTCAAATTGCACCCTGAAGTAATGGTTTAAAATTAACTCTGACTTCAACATGCTCCGGTGGTTGTCTAGACTTCTTTGACAATCTGTTTGTGGAGCCTTTAGAATTTTGTGTTGCATAATACAGTTGCTTGTTTAAATCATAAGCTAACCATGTCCTAACAACATGCTGTCAGAAATATCAAAGACAAATTCAGTCTCCAAATCTAATTCCATGCAATAATGTTGTCACAAGTCATAACGTTGAGGGGGGTTTTCATAGGGTCAGTTATAGCTTTTAGCACAAAATCTTAACTAGTCCAGTGTACTTCTCCCTTCAACATTACCTTTGCTGTGGCAGACATTTTATTAATATCTAAGTGAGAAAACGCTTGTGTGAAATGAATTCCGCATGGAAGAAAAAGAAATTGGCCTCAGCCCGTGGCTTAACATCTGGCGCAGTTTACTCTGGCAAGTCATATGTTATTCAGGAGAGGGAAAACATGACACCCTCTATCTTTTCATTTTTTTTAAACTCCAAACTTAAAGCATAAGAAATAAGTATCTACTGTACATTGTTTTCATACATCGCAGGAGAGCAGCGCTCTTTTGGACGGAAGAGGTAAGCGACAGATTTTTCTCACGGCCCATGACGTCCCGAGTGAATTCTGTCGTTGTGGCAATCCAGTTTTCTTTCCTGTAGACCAGCCCTCACACAAGGAGGTCAGGGTTTGACACTGGAACATTTGCAAACACATTAATGTGAGTTATTAATAATGCATTAGGCTAAAATTCATTTGGCTTAGTCTGTTTCTGACAACAGAGAAGTGTCAAATAGCGTTTTGATGATTGAGATAAACTTCGAACATTATTTCTTTGTGAGGCTTATTACATTTGGCAGCTTTGATGGATGGTGCAAGTACACGTCTTTGGAAAGTTAGCATATTGAGCTGTTAGCCACTGAAGAATTACGTAACGCTTTGGTTTAATGAGAATCTCTGACCTGTTCTTGAGATCATCATGTTTTCTTTGGCATCAGGAAGCTTCCTTAAAGTGTCATGCACCATTATAGAGGATGGGGCCTAAACTTTCAGACCAGCTGCAGACACTTTGGGCCTAAGGACACGAGAGAACAACCAGGCGTAGGAGCTCATGAATGGGCAACACAATCTGCATGCTATTTCCTAGTGTACTGGGTGGTCATACTACACTTTTGTTTTATTAACTTACATTCTAACACATGCAGATATGGTAAAGCAGGAACGCAAGCATGCGCAGTATTGTTTTGCACTGCATACATACAAGTTCAAGCCAGGTGAACTTGGCCCTGAGAATTTAAAGTTGACATATCATCCGACATTTTCCATGTTTAAGTGCAATAATCGCGTCCCTGGTGCATTTACCAACACAGAAAATGTGAAAAAAAATAACCCGTTTTTTTTTTTGGTAAGCCTTCTCTGCAAGTTTGTTAAAAAACAAGCCATTCAGATTTTTCTCTATCCATGATCTAATAAGGGGATCCTATTATAATATTACCGCCCATTAATCTGCGCATTTCCACCCACTATTTAGAGTCCCAGTCTCAGAAGAGGCAAGAAAGCAGCGGATTTATTGATTTATTTACTGTATATTACGCAGCTGCCACACAGATCTAATATAAACATGTAACTCTGTAAAACTGTGATTTTAACGGTTGTGTGTATTTGACAGTTTAAGCGCAATAAGACATGAAAGAGAACTTAGTTTAGTACTCGCATGCCATGTGACAGCCAGTTTCTCAGAAAACCCTATATCAGAAGTATAATACATACAAAAACGCTGTTCTGGAAAAGGGGGTGGGGAGCAGCAGTTTATTTGCAATTAAAGAGACATTCACGAAAACAGCATGTTTCTGCTTCCACTCAAAATAGGCATTTTCAAAATAATATAATGCGGGGCATTTTGAGCTCAAACTTTACAGACACATTTTAGGGACACGTGAGTCTTCTATTGTATCTTGTAAAATAGGGCATAAAAGGTCTCCTTTACATTTTAGTATCTAAACAACTAATATTGACCTTTTGGCTGAGCACAAAGATTGCAAACTTCTGCTAGTGTTGCTATATACAAACTGTATAACAATGTGTCAGAAGACCTTTGAAACTTAGTGAGTTCTTTAATCAATCAGTCAGTCTATTTTATTATTGTTTGTTATTTATAATTCATACCTTAATAAATGCAAAATCCCTAGAGCGTGTCATATCGACATGCCAAGTCCTATCGTTGTGGGTAGACATCTTGTAGGAATATTTATTTCTCCTATTCTCTCTCCCCTTAAAACTTGCCAAAGCTAGTCACATAACACCACACAGGCAACCGAAATCCAGTTCCACTGGAACTCATTAGAAAGTTCTAGAAATTTGAAGCTTGGCTGTTGGGGTTTATCGATTTCGCTGGTTCCCACACAGTAACTATTAAGTTGTCATTCCCATAAGGAATCAATTTCCTTTGAAAAACTATTTGGTGCCAACATTTTCTAGATCTAGAAGTGGATTATATCATAAACAGCAAGCTGAAGATGAAGGCTGAATATCAGTAATGAATTTGAGAAAGAATGGGATTGACGAATAAACAGATTTCTTAAAGAAACAAAAGGGATTGAGAAATTGCATCACAGGGATGTCACACCGCATTCAAATGTCCATCGTCTACTGCAATGCCAATAGTTTGTTTCCTGGTGGGAATTTACAGCCATATTACAAGTTAACGCTAGATATGACAAAACAATTGCCTTGATGTACTGTACGTTGAGAAATGAACGTACTGTAAAGATCATGCTAATGTGACATACTAATCAACACACTAATGCTAATCCAAATAGGCTTGCTAGTCAGTAAATTGACTCTTGTTCATGTTGATCTTATTTCAGCTTTGCACTTGATTTTTATTGTGTTCTCTTTGCTGAAATGAGTCACATAATGATCCATTAAATAGAGTTGACCTTTTCACTGTAGCCATGATGATGATTTATTGTCACATGTGGAAACTGTTTATGCTAGTAGTCAGATATCAGTATTTTCACCATCCAATATTATACTTTGGTGAAAAAAAAGTCTTTTTACACAGCTAGGATTTTTTTCTTAATAAAAAAAAAATATGATATTGACATTTTGCATTTAACTTTAAGAGAAACCTATCAGTTAGATATTCTATCTTTCCAAAATGATTTATTTTGTTTTAATAAAACAAAATTATTATTTTTTTTTTTAAATGTTACAGCAACATAATCTAGCAACAACCAAATGCAATGCTGTGAAATGTTATAAAACATTTAGATAGCTAATCAAGGTAATATATTTTTCTATTTGTTTCATAATTTAACCATGAAATGATAATTGTAAATACTGTACTTGCTTAGTCAACTTAAAAAAGCTAAACAGAAATGCCCCCCTTTTTTACAATCGTATAAACCTTTATTGTTGTGCAAAGAGAATAAACTGTATACTAAAACATCATGAAATCCGCCTCAAAACACATTAACCACACTTAAAATTACACCTGTAAAATTCTATATTTACAAATTGGGAAATCAAACCAATATGAACATTTAAACTTAATGTTGCACATTGCCAATCGATGAATAAATTTGTCTGTACAGCTGACACTGATCATTGCCTTGGTTTTGCAGTTTCATGCAATGCCAGCAACTCAAAAATGTGTTCATTTGAACCCTTTACACAGTGTTTCATAAACTCGTACTTATGGTACCCTTGACGAGTGGAAATATTTGATTTATTACTCATAATAAAATGTTTCAGAGTACCTGCTCTGAATGTTCTGATTATGATGCAAATGAAGCACTACTAAATACACTTAAAAAGTCTGTTCATATGCTAATGCTGACTAATGATTGAGTGTAAAGGCCAAAGTATACTTCGGATTTTACGTATACATGAGGGACCGCAAATTTGCACACCATCCTATTTTCGAACAGGTTGAACATGCCTATTGACTTGGTTTTCACTAATCAGTTGTTCCACAAGGTGGCAACACTGGTCCGAGTCGTTGTTTCACAGAAGAAAACAAAGCTTAAGGGAAGGAACAGCAACAACAGACAGCCGCATTGACAAGAGCTTGTGAAAGATGGTTATGACTTTAGTTTAAAGGGAACTCTGGTTATTAAGACTGTCTGAATATAACATAAATGATGTCTCTTACTGAAATATGTAGTAGAAAACCTATAAAAGATTTACATTATTTAAAAAATCCACATAATTTTATATATATATATATATATATATATATATATATATATATATATATATATATATATAGTACTATGGGGGTGCCATTATTTCAATGATGTAAAATGGTTGCATTCAGTGAGCTACTGGCACTACCTGTTGCTATTATTACAGCAACAGAACTCTGAAAATAAAATACTAATGCCTGTGAACAAACAACTTCCTTGAGACCTGCATCTTTGTTCTCTCCACTTGATGCCTTTGAAGCTTTTAGTAGACCACAGCTACTGAAAGAGACAAAAAATGCTAGATGCCATCCTGGCAGGACATAAATATGTTGATGCTTGTTAGATTTTTATTCGAGATCCTGGAGAGTTTTTTTCTACTACATATTTCAGTAAGAGACATCATTTATGCTATATGTAGCCATAGAAGTCTTAATACCCTTTAAAAGAGTACAAAAAGATTTGTATCTGTCATAACATGTAGAAAAATACAGCAGATACTGGACAAAAATGAAGCTTTCAAGAGCGCATGTGTCGACTGCCTTCATTTGCATCAAATGGAGTATAATTTAAAAGGCTATGCCTTAACTGTATGCATATAAAAACGAAGCAAACTTTAGGCTTAATAGTTGGTACCCAGTACAATTAATGGTTGCACAGCAGCCTGGCTCTGTAACCATTATTAAAACAAGAACCTTTGTGAAATGGCTCGATATACTGTGCTTGAGGTCTGTCCAACGAGTGTTGAAAGCTTATACAAAGTGTATTGTTGTTGCAAGCTCCATGTTTGGGGAATGTACATGTGGGCCTCTAAGATACTAAAGAGTCCCCACAGTCGTCTTGTTTAGAGAGAGATCTCCAAGTCGACGTTTACCACCATCATCATCATCATCATCACCACTCCATCCAAAAAGGCAGTCAGTGTATCACCATTTGGGGTATTTTTAAGGTATGTGCTCACGAACTCTAAGCAGGTTCCCCTGGTGGTCCAGGCATTCCAGGTGGCCCTGGTGGTCCCACGCGGCCTGTTGGTCCAGGAGGTCCGTGTACACCTGGGAGTCCAGCTTGCCCTCGGATACCTGCCGGTCCTTTGGGGCCAGGAATTCCATCCTTCCCAGGAGCCCCCATATCACCCTTTTGTCCCTTTTCACCACGAGGTCCTGGTGGCCCTAAAGACCCTTTTTCTCCTTTAAGTCCTGGCCCACCTTTGATCCCAGAAACTCCTTGTACACCTTGATCACCTTTAATTCCTATAGCGCCCTTAAGTCCTTGAGCTCCACGATTCCCTGCAAGTCCCCGGTCTCCTTTTGGTCCCGTTATACCTACAGATCCTTTGGCTCCTGTTTCTCCCCTGCTTCCCTTTGGACCTGGTGGCCCAGGAACACCTATAAAGAATTCAGAATAAAGACATTAGACACTTCAAGAACATCTAGTAAATCTAGTTTTATAGACACTACAAGAGAGCTCCTCAAATACAGCCCTAGAGGACCACTGTCCAGCACATCTAGCCACCAACCCTAATCAAACAAGAAGTTATCAAGATCTTCAGAATTTAATCAGGGTTGGAGTAATACTACAGGGCCAAATTTGACAAACTCTGCACTTCAGATAGACAACAACCTTTGAGAATAGTGAAGTTCTGGATCTGCTTTGCATGACTGGTGTCTACCAGTTTCATCTCCTCAATCACCATTGATAGGTTCCTCACATCAGCATCAAGGCGTACATTCAGCATCATATACTGCATTCTCAGTGTGTCAGCTAGGTGTAGAAGAAGCAAAACTGTGTTGTTAAGGTTCTGCAAATCTTCTGTGTGACTGTTCAGTCTGGATTGGCAAGAGGAACTCTCTTGGTTGATGTATTGGTACATGCTCCGAACATGGCTAACAGTTGCTTTGAAGCTTGAAGAGAGTGTGTCGATCTCCATTTCGATGGACTTCATGCGTGCATCCAATGTCACAAATCGTTCCCCAGTCCGGTTTTCGTAGTACTTGGCATGGTACTGGTGGTCATGCATGTTCTCCTCGTGTTCATCAATGTAAGACGAGACATTGTCAAGTTGCATCTGAAGGTTCATGACTTGCAGAGTAAGGTCGTGCACCATCTCTGAACTCATGCTGATACGTTGATGAGTAGCAGAGAGACCATTTTGAATAACCCTTACGATCTGCGTAGTTATGCTGGCATTGGACTTCAGGGTGCTTAAAACTCTGCTGTAGTTCTGCCAGTCCGCTGTTATTTTTTGAAGCACCAAGGTCTCCTCTTCTGCCTTCCTCTGAAGAGCACCTATCCACAACGCACTAAGGGCTACAGTAGTGTTGACTTGTTGCATTGTGGCCTTCAAATCATACTGATCCTCAACAAGGGTTTTCATCCCTTGATCTGTTTCATTTATGACAACCTGCCAGCCAGTTACCTGATCCAGGTACAGGCCCAGAGACTGATTTATACGCTTGATCATAATTCCAAAGGACTGGAGGTCTCTAGTCATTCTGTTGCTGGTTTGCGTAAGACTTTGCTGGGACTGAGTCGCCTGGTCCAACTGCTGCTCTTGACTGAGAACCATCTTCTGAATCTCCTCATACTCTTTCTTCAGTCTGGCAATCTCCTCTTTGTATTGTGCAACATCTAAGCAGTTGGAATAGTTGTTTACAGTCCTGATATCTGCAATACAACCACCAAACGGTGAATCACTTGTACCACTGACACAAAATACACTGTAAATTGCATGAAAATGCAGTTTTTGTTTTAACAGACTGAGCACTATGTGTACACAGCTGTTTTGTAGGCCGTTTTTTCGGTAATAAATGATTCCTCATGAGGTTTTACTCTCTGAGGGGTTCACTGACCACAGGAAGTGAACTGAGAGATTAGACAAACAATTTAGTTAAATCTAGATCTAAATCTAAAGTTTTTTGTTGAAGATCAGTGTTTGTGTTGTTAACTAAAACTAAAACTATTAAAAATGGTTTTCAGTAATTGAAATAAAACTAATAAAAAGATTAGAGGAAAACCCTAAATGTTAAAGAGATGGTGGACCCAAAAATGAAAATTCTGTAATTAATTACTCCTTTGTTCATCTTCACAACACAAATTAAGGTATTTTTGATGAAATCTGTGAGCATTCTGACCCTGCATAAACAGCAACACAACTACCACATTCAAGACCCAGAAAGGTAGTAAGAACATTGTTAAAATATTCCATGTGACATCAGTGGTTCAATCGTAATGTGCAAAGAAAATTGAAAATTAAGGTTGAACCACTGAAGTCACATGGACTATTGGGCCTTGAATGTGGTAGTTGCATTGCAGTCTATGCATGGTCAGAAAGCTCTTGGATTCCGAAGATGAACAAAGGGTGAGTAATTAATGACAGAATTTCATTTTTGGGTGCCTTGTCAACTAACTGAAATAAGTTAATGTGTTAAAATTAACTGAAATGAAAAACAATTAAAGCTATATAGAAATCTAAAACAAATAATTAAAAAGCACATAAGAAAATAAAATTAAAAACTGAAAATATAAAATTCAGTTCAAAATATTATTAATAACTATAATAGTATATAAAGATAGATTTAATTATACCTACCAGTTCCAAAAATGCATGTATCATAAAATAAGAATTCTTACCTTTTATGCTTTCCTGGACCTTCGAAATCTGTTTGTGGTAAAATATTTCTTCTTCAGACAAGTTGTCAACTCTCCTGAAAACTGACATGACAAATTGATATTAAAATCATCATTAAGAAATTTAGCAAAATAAGTAAGGAAGGAAGGAAGTTAATAAATAAATAAAATATTGTTGGAACAGTAAAAGTGATCTCTGTTTCCTCAGAATAAATGTGTTTGGAATTCTTTTCAGACACCAAGACTTAATGTTGGACTATGGGGACTGGTGAAGTGTAATAGAACCTCGCTTGCGGTTGTAATTTGTATTCCAGCTGTATGAACGCATATCACCTGCTCTATTTTAAAAAGGTGCTAAAAGGAAATTGCTTATTTTTTGTCACTAAACAGGACGCTTGTGTTACTTGATCGACTTGCCTTGTGCAAACTTCAGATTACTTCCTACATCAAATTCCTTAGCATAATAGTATGCATATTACACACATTACTGCTTGTTATACAACAGCATTTTTGAGGAGTTACAGCAATATGAAACAGATGTGTATGTGGGATCATTCTGAAAATTCTAGTAGTAAGGTCTGTTTTTTAGTTAAATGAAACCATCATCTTGTCATCATATATTTTTCATCAAACCAAGCAACATTCTTCTTGATTTGTTTTGCCACAGTTTAGCCATGTTGTGGGCTGACATGGTAGCATTACATCCTGCCAGTGCGACAACTCTCATCAAGTTCTTGTTGAAGCCCCATTGCATTTGAAACTTTGGTTTGTTGTTGTGGTGAAATACATTATAGGTATGATTCCGTTTTGTTTTTTTACTATTGACTTCTGTTGTGCTCTCATGCTTGTAAATGGGACAAAGGGATCAGATTTGACATCTAACATCACACATTATGTGAGATTTATTGTGTGGGCAAGGTTTGGCTTACTTCTAACTATTAAATCTGGAAATTGCTGACTGTGAGCACTATGCTGAAACAAAACCCACACTGCATGTTGTAACCATGTGTTTGAAGGATGAAACTTGGGGTGATCTACATTCCTTTCTCTGGCCTGTATCTGACTCCCCCCAGCAGTGTGATTGCTGATTCATGAACAAGCATTTATATCTACATTTCAAGAAATGTTATGAAAATCTAAATTTTTCCATTTTCAGGTGCTATAATTAGGTCCTCGGTGCATCTACCTACCAAGAAAATGTAAAAAAGGACAACCTAATAACTATGTTTTTGTAAGCTCTTCTCTGCAAGCATGTAAAAAAAACCAAGCAACGTATGAAGGGGATCTTATTATAATATTACCGCCCCTTAGTCTGCACATTTCTACCCATTTGTTTTTGCGATTTCCTTCTTAACTGTTTACCTTTAGACAAAGCCAACTGTGTTTTTGTAACCTATGTGTGTTTTTAACATAAACTTGTTGGCAGTTTAAGCGCAATAAGATGTGAAAGAGTTTAGTTTAGTACTCACATGCTCAGTGATGTTTTTTTGTGTGCGTGCTAAAAAAAACTGCGTTTTTTCTTCCACTCAAAATAGCCATTTTCAAAACTATATAATAAATGACCATTTTGAGCTGAAACTTCACACACTTGTAAAACAGGGCATAATAGGTGCCTTTTAAAGAAGGTAAAATTGTAATGCAAAAAAGGTGTTGCAAACATGGATGTTGTAATGCAATAAAAACTTACCAAGAGATGCCAAGACGGCCACTGCAATGATGAGCAAAGCTAAAAAGCCATAGAGCATTTTGACAGCTAGCTGAAGAGAATGTGTCTGCTGGCATTTCATACATCCTCCTCTTGCTCTTCCTGTAGACACACGCACAAAAAACACACTCAGTTCTCATTAACAAACGTGGTATTCCCTCCAGATATGAACTTTATCATGAATTAGCCATTGTATTCTAACTCTTATATACAACTGTGTCTGGAAAAAACACTCTATTCAAATTGGATGTGAATAATAATTTAACTGAGCTTGCAAATTCTGTAAATAAAGCTTTTCTAAACACTGAACATTTGTAGAGAACTGAACATTTAAAACAGATGTACAATAACCACTCACAAAATGGTGGGTAAATGTTGACTCAAGTACATATAAACAAACTAACAAACAGTCCATTAACACATTTTTTCAGGCACAGTTTTCAAAATTTAAGCAGATATTTATCAAGACAGTCAGCTTACTGTCTAACTCTTTTACAAACTCCAATCTTTTGTACTCTGTGAGCCTCATTAATAAGCACAGCAATAATCTTTAAGAAAGATGAATTTTTCTAACCTCTCAAGGGAGGAATTTCCTCTTCTTCTCCAGTTAAGTCCTCCTCTACAAAGAGAGATTGCACAAAACACGAATAAGTCACGACTTTACGATTTCTAACATCATACTTGAAAGTAATCATAATTCTATTAAATCATCGTTCATCGTATTGGCTAATCAAACACAGTTCCCCTTTGAGACTCATCATCTACCTCCTGCACAGAACAAAAACGTTACCATCATATTTTCAACATGTCAGGTCTCAGACTTTAATTTTAGGAGGACAAGAAGATCCACTGCAGGGATTAAGCACATATTTGGTCTTTACCAAGTTGGCTGAACAAAGAAAAAAACTCCACATACCATTAAAAAGCTGGTTCTCGTAGCCGCTGAAGCTATCTGCAAAAAAAAAGGAAAAAAGCGGTTGATGCATGTGTTCACAAATTAAGCTCAGTAGATTGCAACATAAACTTATCCTGGAGAATGACACACATTCTCACTTTATCACCAGAAACATACATCATAAGGGAGTTGAAATACCATAAGGCCTGCTTGCTAGACAAAAAAACAGTCAACTTGGACTGATTCGTACTAGATGAGGTCACTGCTGGAAAGAACCTTATATTAGCACAATTACACAAAAGTGGTGAGGGAAGTGTTTTTACTAAATTTGATTGGATCTTTTGGAGGATTTATTCCGCCTGAGAGGAATAAAATTGCCTGTGAATATTTTGTGTCAGAGATGCTCTTAACATATGCCAGAAAGGATCTTTATTATGGCCCTTTTGAGTTTAGAAGCTCATGTTTGTAATGGCATACTAAATTTTCCTTATTTCAGGTCATATTTTTATTTTATTTTAATGTATACATATTTATAATTGCATTTTGGTCAACTATTTTTTGGCTGCAACTACAAGAGATGGTCAGCCAGGTACACAACATGCTTCGGGTGGGAAAAACCACAGCTGTTCTGGCTAACTGCCACAATAAAAAAAAAAAAAAAAAAAAAACGGTGTGCGGTGCAGGACGTAGCTATAAATAGAATAGAGAATGACTTTTATAACATCTGGAAAAGAATTGGGAGCAGAGGGTTAGCTGGGATAAGCTTTTTTCCCTTATTGGATCCACCCATGACAGTCAGTAATCTAAACAGCTGATTACTACCTGCTAAAGTACAACTAAATATAGTACAAAGTGGTTCAAGTGAGAGAAAATGGGACTATATACACTACCAGCCAAAAGTTTTTGAAAAGTAAGATTTTTTAATGTTTTTTTAAAGAAGTCTCTTCTGCTCACCAAGCCTGCATTTATTTGGTCCAAAGTACAGCAAAACAGTTCAGTTTTGCAAAAAAATTTTTTTACTGTATTTCTATTTACTGTAAAATAACTTTTCTATTTGAATATATTTTAAAATATAATTTATTTATGTGATCAAAGCTACATTTTTAGCATCATTACTCCAGTCTTCAGTGTCACATGCTGTTCAAGAAACATTGTTATTATTATTATTATTATCATTATTATCAATATTTAAAACTGTTGAGTACATCTTTGATGAATAGAAAGATACAAAGATCAGCATTTATCTAAAATAAAAAAGTGATGATAAAGACATTTATAATGGATTTCTATTTCAGATAAATGCTGTTCTTCTGAACTTTCTATTCACCAAAAAAACTGCAAAAAATCTACTCTAGCTGTTTTCAACATAATGCTAATAATAATAATAAATGTTTTTGAGCAGCAAATCAGAATATTAGAATGATTTCTGAAGGATCATGTAACTGCAGTAATGATGCTAAAAAATCAGCTTTGAAATCACAGGAATAAATAACATTTTAAAATAGATTCAAATAGAAAACAGCTATTTTAAATAATACAAATATTTCAAAATTGTGCTGTTTATGCTGTACTTTGGATCAAATAAATGCAAGCTTGGTGAGCAGAAAAGACTTCTTTAATAAAAACATTCAAAAATCTTACTGTTCAAAAACTTTTGACTGGTAGTGTACACCTTCAGAACATCTAAGGTAAAAAAACAAAGGTAAAAAAAGAGAACCGTATCATAAGGAACACTCTTCTTGTGATTTTCTATGAGTACCAATGTTATTTTATGTGGTCTCCAAGACTATCCATATTCCACAGAGCTTGCTATTCCATGGAAACAAGGAATACACAGCAAAAATCATCAAGTTATGAGGGCATCTTTATGAAAGCCTGCAGTCATGGTTTCACTGGAGACAAGTCAGGGTCTGCTTTGAAACTTGGGCATTAAGGCAGAAATAAGGAAATGGGGCACTTCGTGTCTTGACTGTTAAAAAAGGAGTTAAAGGCATAGTTCACCCAAAAATGAAAATTCTGTCATTATTTACTCACCCTCATGTTGTTTCAAACCAGTAAGACCTTTGTTTACTTTTGGACCAAATTAAGATATTTTTGATGAAATCTGAGAGACCCTGCACAGACAGAAATGCAACTGACACATTCAAGGCCCAGAAAGGTAGTAAGGACATTGTTAAAATAGTCTATGTGACATCAGTGGCTCAACCATAATTTAATGAAACTATCAAAATGCTTTTTGTGTGCAAAGCATTTGTACCTCTCCAATTTTATCAAAAACAGAATTTTCATTTTTGGGTGAACTATCCCTTTAAGGAGCAAACTACCACAAGGAATGGTGACTCAACATCTCTACACCCTGCAGCTGGAAGGCAACTGGTTGGTACTGAAGGTAAAGGGTTGTTACTGGAGATGCGCCAGTTATCACTGCCAATGCTGTTAAACGTGAAACTATTTTCTTTTTATTGGACACTACTGTTCAGCAAGCACTTTTACAATAACATCCCTCAACACCACAGTCTCATGGAGTTTGCACCTGCTTCGTTTTCTGTTTGTTTTAAATCTTGGGTCTGTATTTTTCAAACCCCGGGCACGTCTTGCTTTGCCAGACCTGCTAATCTCATGTTCTAATGTGAAATTGTTTATACCTACTCGAGCCGCTGAGGTCAGGTCTACCGGAGCCAGAGAGTGCTAGAAGGGGCAAAAGCTTGATGAGGGAGAAAGTAGAGAGACTTATATTTCCCCACCAGGCCTGGCTACACAGGTGGCTGGGAGTAGGCGCAACCTTGGGTCTTGTGGTAGTGTGAGTGTTGCCAACAGTACAGAGGAAAAGGAGGGGACCCTTCAGTCTGGTCTGGATGTCTGCATTCTCTTTGAAAACATCACTTACAAGGAAGCCAAAAACGTTCAAAAAGCTCTTCCGCTGGGTCAACAGACGTGAACTTAAAAAGTATGATAGTTAATGAAAGAGGCAGGATGTTTAATTAGCTGGCTGGGTCATTCAAGGACCTAGAGGAAATGGAAAGTCTCTCAAAGTTTAAGAGCATAAGATAAATATGCCAGTGTTTATAAAGGGTGGGCAGTCACAATCTGCGTGCTTTCAAAATTTTGTTGCATGATGTAAGGTTTAAACAAGCAGGGAGGCTTAAGTTTACATGTTATGCAACAAAATAATATAGTGAATGGTACTTAAAGAGATAGTTTACCTAAAATTAGCCCATGATTTACTCACCCTCAAGGCATCCTAGGTGTATACGACTTTCTGCTTTTAGACAAATCCAATTGGAGTTATATTAAAAAAATGAAATTAATTAAAGCTCTTCCAAGCTTTAGAATGGCAGTGGCTGTTTTTGTTTAACAGCCCAAAAGCATCTAATAAAGTGAGTCCATCCATAATAAAAAAAGTGCCTCACGGGGGGTGAACAAAGGCCTCCTGTAGCGAATCAATGTGTTTTTGTAAGAAAAATACCCATATTTAAAAAGCTATAAACACTTTTCTCTAACTACTGCTAACTGTTGTGCACACAAGCTGTTCCGAGCAGAAGATGAGAATATGCTAGTCTCATGAGAACCAATGTTTGTTTACAAAAGAAGAAAAGTTTCCTTACTTTCTATTTCAGATAAATGCTGTTCTTCTGAACTTTCTATTCGCCAAAAAACCTGAAAAAATCTACTCTAGCTGTTTTCAACATAATGATATTAATAATAAATACTTTGGATCAAATAAATGCAAGCTTGGTGAGCAGAAAAGACTTCTTTAAAAAAAACACTTAAAAAATCTTACTTTTCAAAACTTTTGGCTGGTAGTGTATAGCCCCATTTTTCTCTCACTTGAACCACTTTGTACTATATTTAGTTACTATATTTTCAAAAATCTTACTGTTCAAAAACGTATGACTGGTAGTGTATACCTTCAGAACATCTAAGAAGCTTTATCAACAAGGAACAAAGGTAAAAAAGAGAACCGTATCATAAGGAACGATCTTCTTGTGATTTTCTATGAGTACCAATGTTATTTTATGTGGTCTCCAAGAAAAGAAAAGTTTCCTTAATTTAGCAAAGAAAAAAACAGTCTTTTGGCTTGTATTGAAATCCTTCAACATTTTTCTTTACAAATCCTTGTTTTGTTTTTAATTCATAACCAGTGTTTTGTTTTGCTCTTTCCTCTGCGGTTCCTTATTCATCATAACTGTTTATAGCGTTTTAAATATGGATATTTTCTTACAAAAACACATCAATTCGCTACAGGAGGTCTTTGTTCACCCCCCGGAGCTGTGTGAGGCACTTTTATACAGCTTATTGGACTTTTTTTGGACTACTGAGCAGAAAAACCCATCCACTAAAGCTTGGAAGAGCCAAGACATTTTTTTTTATATATAACTCCAATTGGACTCGTCTGAAAGAAAAAAGTCATATACACCTATGCTTTGAGGGTGAGTAATTCATGGGCTAATTTTAATTTTTGGGTGAGCTAACCCTTTAAAGGTCTAGCCATGTTTGCTGTTTGCTCTCTAAATCAACAGCACTTCTTGACCATGGAAAAACATTTTGGGTAGCATTAGAAGAATATAATTGGTTATCTCAGGTGTACATACATAAGTATCAGTCCACTTGGGCAGATGTTATACAGTATGTTAGCAACCAGCTATGAAAACAACATATGTGACCTGCCCAGGCATTAAAGGCTAAAATTTCATTCTAGGTCTTCGAAACACTGTGAGAATAACTAAAACCATATGACTTACAATGATGGCATGTAAATACCAATCAGACACAATGATATATTGTCAGAGGCCAATACAAAGAATTGGTCACCAAGCTGTACCAAGATGGCTGACACAGAATTGAAGAAATTGTTGAAAAAACAATTACCATAAAAAATGTATAGGTATAGTTCCACATTGAAAAATCCACTTTGTCTGATGATATATAAAAATCGTCTTCCATTGCTATGACCTGTACTTAAATATCTTTAACTTATTAAACTTATAAAATATCTTTTAGGGCCGTTCGCATGTCACACTTAACACGTGGAAAACACTATGCCCTCCGCTTTCTCCTTCTTTCCAAAGCGCTCTGTACTTTATGCTCCCATGGCATCTGCTGTTGCTAAGCAACCATGACCTGCGCTCTCTACGAAGACGTGGAACTTTAAGCAAAGGAATAAATAGATTTCCAACACTAAAAAATCTTTTGCAGTAGCTCTGCTACTTAATGTATTTAAAATGGTTGTTACAGGAAAGGATGAATCTGATTGATGGGTTAGTTCTTGTGACATGACCCGCAATGCGCTTGCAGCATTCTGAATAGTTGTTTTTATCTCGATGCATTGCGGACGCGCCTGAAAAAAAAACGAGCGCATCACATCGCATGCACGTTGTAACTATAATAAGCTATAATAAGCTTGAGCTCGCAAAAGATGTGATATGTGAACAGTCCCTTAGATCTTAACAGTGCCAGTGAACACACCCACAATCTCTGTGCACTATGTAAACAATGAGCGATGTATAAGCACAGATCGCTTCTGGCGCTTGCATATTCTACACCAGAGCGCGTACACGTCACGCCCGGATGCTGTGCATGCTCTCAGGACAGATGGACGTTGTGGCGAATCAGAGGTAAAAAATTATATAAATACTGTTTAGTTTCTCGTATAAACCAATCATTTTATGTCTTAGGACATCAGTGTATTGTCATGAGTCGCAGGATTTAATTTGGTTTTGTGCATGTTTTTTTTACTCTCAAAGATTTGGTAGCCATTGACTGCCATTATATGACTGACAGACTGCAACGATTTAAAAATCTTTGTTTGTGTTCCATTGAAGAAATACCTACATCTTGGATGTCCTAAGCAGATAAACATCAAATTTTCATTTTTGGGTAAACAATCCCATTAATTGTTTAACCACTGATGTCACATGGACTATTTTAACAATGTCCTTACTACCTCTCTGGGCGTTGAATGTGTCAGCTGCGTTGCCATCTATGCAGAGTCAGAAAGCTCTTGATTTTACTAAAAAATATTTTAATTTTTATTCCAAAGATGAAAGAAGGTCTTGAAAACGGGTTTGGAACGACTTGAGGGTGATTAATAACAAAATATTCATTTTTGGGTGAACTATCCCTTTAATTTTTAAGTTGAGAGCTGAGAACTCTTTCGATAACAAGATTTAAGATGAAATCTCCTTTTCTGAACTTCACCATCTACACTGCCCAAAGATTTATGAGGTTTCTCCTAATCCTTCAGATCTTGCAATGAGCGAGAGGTTCTCAGGGGTAACTTCTGAGGCTTTGATGTCCTAAAAAACGAACTGGTGTGGTGTGCACAATCTCTAAACTGTGGGTTCAGGAGGTTGCCCAGTGCCTTTAAATGGATACACTTTGCTGAAAAGCACCAAAACAGGAAACATCCAGTAATACTGGTATTGTGTGACCAGATGAATGCTGTGGGTATAAAACATCAGACAGAAACGCCTGAAACTAGAGATGGGGAGCAGAGGCAGAGGGCAGGGTCTTTCCAAACCGCAGAAACCCAACCACAACTAATAAAGACAAGTGTCTCTACAGTTCTGGTTGATGTACAACCGCTTTACACGCATTTTACAAAATATGTGCAGTTCTACCCTTGAGTTCAATGAAGAGTAATTGAAAACATTCATATACTCCATATTATAGTTTATGTAAATAAAGGAGTTGAAAACAGGAGGTGAATCTCACCCTTTAACTCCCATCTTTAGATGTCAACATGTTTACTGTCACACATGGGTTGTCTTAACTACATGAAAGTACACGTTCTTGGATGCTTTACAGCCTGATTTCCTGAAGCCAAACTTTTTTTTTAAACAACCCCATTAGACTGTAACAAAACAATTTTTTCTTTAAGCATTAAACAGGCTCTTCTGTGTTCAATTATAAACAAAGAGCAAGTGTGTTTTATTATATCAGATACACTTCAATTAGATGTAATCATGATTAAGGAGAGCCTATCTGCCCGTTACAAATAGATGCATTGGTCAGATCCTGGGAAAACAGCTGAAGGGAACGTATGTGTGTGTGTGTGTGTGTGTGTGTGTGTGTGTGTGTGTGGTTAGCACTGGCTCCACACCTGCTGCCCACACCAATAACGAAGAACTCCCCGCACATCTCTCACCGCATGAGGAATGCATTAGGAGCCAAGCTCTTTCATGAGTTTCTGGATTATGCATTAAAAGAGTGAAAAGCTGACCTCATCTTGGAGATTTTATAAATTAAAGGATGCACTAGGCTTTTATGAAAATGAAAAGTATTCTAGAAACTGCATCTAAAGTGCTGCCCCATAAATGTGGTTTATCTAAGAGTTTAACTAAATATTCAATAGCAAATGGTGTCAAGCTGAGAGCGATGAAGGCTTGATGTATTCAGCTTTCAAGGTAACAGAACAACAAGCTTGCATCCAACATCAACAGGTCCATGCTTTCTTTAGACCTTCAGAGTTGAGTCTCGCATGTGTGCTGTCAGCACGCTCATGTTCACAAGGATTTGCAAGTGCTTCTCACATGAAATGAAAAACCATAAGACATTAGTCAAAGTAGGAATCAATAAAAAGAAACATTTCTTACCTTTCATGTTGATTCTGTAAAGTCACAAGTCACTCCAGGTCAGCTGGGTAAAGATGATTGTGGAGACTTGAGACCGAATGTATTTCACCTGTTTGGGATGTATTTCAATGACTCATCAGAATCCAGAGCATACTGGTTTGTTTACACAAAATAAGTCACCAAATCCGCAGACTAATCCACTTTTGAGGACCCCTGTGGGCAGCGCTGGTGTGTCAGGAAGACCCCTCTATAACATGCTGCTTCACTGCTATAGAACCAGAGGAAAGTAATACCTTGGACAGTAACCATGTGCAGCTTTAGGAAACATGCTGGAGAGAGGGAGAGATTGTTTCTGTGTGGGAAAGGGAGGGAATGGATGAAGGGAGAAGGAGGAGAAAGGGAGGAGGTGGGACGCGGTGCGTGTGCTTCAGTGAGTCAGTCTTGAGCACCGGCCTAATTGTTAACAAATGTCTGGTATTGGAGCAACAGGCACCTTTATCTTTATCTGGCCTCTGTTGTTGGAGATTTACATGTTATGTTTGCCATATGGAACAGAAAGGGACATGCTGTTCCCCAACAGTCAGCCTGTTGTTGAGAGGGGAGGTAAATATTATTGTGCTAAATGCAAGTGCAGCTTCATACTTTCTCAATTAAAGTCACTGCATTTTTCTAAAAACACTATTCACACGGTTTATTTAATATATCATGTGAATATAACACATGATATATTAAATAAATTAAACACAAGTTACACTACCAGTCAAAAGTTTTTGAACGGTAAGATTTCTAACGTTTTTAAATTAGTCTCTTCTTCTCACCAAACCTGCATTTATTTTGATCCGAAGTAGGGCAAAAACAGTACAATTTTGAAATATTTTTACTATTTAAATAACTGTTTTCTATTTGAATATATTTTAAATTGTAATTCATCCCTGTGATCAAAGCTACATTTTCAGCATCATCACTCCAATCTTCAGTGTCACATGATCCTTCAGAATCAATGTAATATGCTGATTTGCTGTTTATCAATATTTAAAACATAACATACACTATACCATTCAAAAGCTTGCAGTCAGTATTTTTGGTTTTAATATTTTTATTGATTTTCCAAATATATTACAAACCCCCAACCCTCACCAACAATTCTTTAGAGTAGCATTTATGCTGTACATTATTTCAGGTAAAAATTATAAGTATAAAAAACAACAACAACAACAACAACAACACAACAACAGGCATACATATATACATATCAACCTATATAAACACATGCATACATACCATGCACCTATACAGTACATATATGTATATACCCAAATAAAAAGTATATATATAATAAATAAATAAGCAAGCAAACAAAGTAAATTAATAACAAGCAATAACAGGGCCTTATTTAAGATGGTCAACATATTCAATGAAAGGATGCCAAGTCTTGAGGAACTGTTTTGCTGATCCTCTTAATGAGTATCTGATCTTTTCAAGGTATAGACAGGACATAGTTTGGAGTCAGTATTTTTTATTAATTAGTTTATTCATTTATTTATTGTTTTGTGAAAGAAATTAATACTTTTATTTACCAAGCTTTAAATTGATCAAAAGTCATGATAAAGACATTTATAATGTTAATTATAAATGCTGTTGTTCTGAACTTTCCATTCATCATAGAAACCTGAGAAAATTCTACTCCACTGTTTTCAACATAATAATAATACATGCAGCAAAACAGATCATGTGACTGGGGTAATGATGCTAAAAATTCAGCTTTGAAATCAGAGGAATAAATTATGTTTGAAAATATATTTAAAGAGAAAGCAGTTATTTTAAAATTATTTAAAAATTATACTGTTTTTGCTGTATTTGAATCAAATAAATGCAGGCTTGGTGTGCAGAAAAGAAAGAAAGTCATACAATAAATGAGGGTGAGTAAATGATGACAGAGTTTTTTTAATTTGTGGGTGAACTATTTCTTTAAGATTATATTTTTGTTTTTGAATCTGCAATAATTTATTTGAAAATGGCCTGTGCAATTTAGAATCACACACACACACACACACACACACACACACACACACACACACACACACACACACACACCTCATATATAATCGTTATATCATATATAATCGTGTACTAGTAAAGGGTCAACAAATGTCAATCGTGGCCTCAAATTCTATGACATCATAGAAATAAACAGTAATGTTATCAAGTGAGAAAGGTCAATTTAGGACAAGAAATTCTGGGAATTCTGTGTCACGTGGACATTCTGCAACCATTCGTGGAGCTTGGATTTAGAAAAAAAGATTATGATATAATGTTTCCGTTTAATCTCATGTGTTCATAACAAAAACAAGCTTACTTCTGCTCCACCTTGAGTTTAGTTCTCCCATGTCTGTTGTTGCTCTTTCATGATCACCTAAGAGAACACAACAAAACAAAAAAATAAAGTGAAACATGAGAAACAAAGAAAAAAAAGATTACAAATTGATTATAAACATATTCAAATACTGTGGTATTCCAAGTAGACCAATGTAATACCATAGGACCTTTCCAAAAAATCATGGTAATACCATGGCACTATGCCTGAATAATAATTACAATACTGTAGTCTTGTTTGATAGTGTTTCTTTTGGCCATTACATTCACTTTTTGTCCCTGCAGTCTGTGTTAAATACTTCCTAATCCACTGGTCTCACAAAAGCAGCTCTATAAATAAAGTAAGAACTGAACTAAATTGAATTAATAAAAAGGTTATACTGTTTCTCATCTGACTTGTGTGCAAGCTCTCGCTTTGCTGGTGCTCATAGCTCACTATTTTAGCTTCATTGTTAATAGGCTCTATGTGTGCAGATGTGGAAGCAAATGTGCTTCTAATAAATAAACAGACTGAAACTGATTATGTGTTTACTGAGCAAAGATAGATGTGCTGACAGCTAGTATGAAATTGCATTTTAATGGTTGTGATTTATCAGATTTCACTAGTATAAAATAATATTTTTTCGACTTTTCAAATAAACTCCAAATGTCTCTGAATTTTTGTTGCATTAAAAAGGCATCTTTAGGTGAATGTGAGGTTTAGTAGATGATCTGTTGTTAATTGCACCAGTGTACCTCCATATGCGGTGTTAGCATGCATCAAATTACTCCAAAACCACTAACTTTCATCTGCTTGCCAAAACTGTAAATAATGCCAGCAAATAGAGTAGTGTTTAATAGACTAGCACGAAAACCATCTGGCACTTAATAATGCTTTCAAACTGATTCAGATGACTTTACTAGTAAATAGGTTACAGAACCGGCACTTGCAGTGTTTTGTAGCTCATTATGATGATGCATGTTAGAATGAAAGAGATTCATGGTGACATTTCAGAATATGCAAACAAAATTTTGCACAGCTGGGCTGGAAGAAAATACTAAAAATAGAATGTTTTTTCCTAAACGTCTATTCAACAGGCTGTTATGCATATTTCTGAAAATGCTGTTATAATGCATTTGATAGAGAAGCAGCCTTCCTGTTAGTGTTCTCTGCCTTTCATAGGTGTTACTGCCACCCAGTGGACAAAGTTACTTGAAGGAGTTCATCCAATAATCTAAATTCTGTCGTTATTTCAATTCTTTATAAACTTTACAAAAAAAAAAGAAGGTAAAAGACAGAGAGAACAGGAGTTTCCGTGAAAGAAAGGCAGGAAAACAAAATGTTCTGGAAAAGATAATGCGCCTGTAGATTTGAAACCCCTACGATCGCATTTAAAACGCCAAGAAATAGGGTGGAACATTTTATATTTTACAGCATGCTGCGAATGGTATTGACAGAGGAGGACCACTTACCGACACAGTTTTATGAGGTGAGGTCTCCATTTGAGAGGACGACGGAGGCGAACAGGTCATATTTGCTGGATGTAAACGAAATATACCTGTTCTGCTGCCAGTAAGAAAATGGAGTCACATAATCAAAGCCACAAGATCTTCGAGATTGAATCAATGTCCAAGACCCTTGACATTTAAGGTTTGTTTTTAATACTTTGTCATTAATTCTGAAGAATATGTGAGTGTAAAAGTCAACGCTGTGCCATGCAGTTATTGTCCCAAATCAAAATCAACCACTGCAATTTTTAGGGTGACCAGACGTACCCATTTATCTGGCAGAGTCCCGGTTTTTGGTGTCCTGCTGTCCTCGACTGTAGCTGTCCCCGTTTTACATCATGTTTTAAACAACCCCTACTTGCAAATACACTGTAAAAGCCTGACCAATAGAGTGTTTTCACAATAGTCATCAATCGGCCTATTTGGCGGGACTGAACGTAAACTAGGGGTGGGTAATATGGCAAAAATATATCACGATTTTTTTCAAAAATATCACGATTTTATCACGATTCTTTGTCATATTGGTTTTACTATTTTGCACATTGTCTGAGCAGTGCAGCCATACTAATTTCCCTTTTTTAAAAAAAAAAAAAGCCTTTCAAGGTAACAAAGTATAAAAAAGAAAAAAAGAATAGCCAATATTTAGGTCAAAGTGAGCAAAGAAAAAAAAAATCATTATTTTATCTTTGTTATTACAAAATAAGAGCAAAGATACACATTACAAATAAACATAATACTAATAAAACAATGCTTTATTTTTCAGGTACAGTAGGTGCATTAGCATTTAAGAAATGTAATTACCTATTAACTATCAGCGGCAGCATGTTTAGTACAATTGGTCTGCTGTACCATTAAGAGCTGCACGCATCTAATATACAGGCACGCGTCTGTTTTTCTCTCAATTGTTTACTTTTACTTTAGACATAAGCAACTGTGTTTATATGGAAACCTTGTGTTTTGACAGTATTAGCATAATCAGACACGATGAATAACTTCGTTTAGTAATTAGGCACTAGTTGACACCCTTCAGGTGTACGCGCTCTGGAAAAGTATTCCAAATATGTTTTTGTCATTTTATGTAGTTTTTATAACTCTGATGTAAGTTCAAGTATTCATTTTTAAATAACTTTGGTTTTAGTTGATGCTATAAAAACGGGAGCGTGATGTCATGTTTGTGGAGCTATTTCTCCAAAAGCAGATGGTGGAGACATTTTTATCATCATTTTATCATATCGCACACCCCTACACTGAACCGAACAAAACTTGCATAATTTGCTGATCATTGCTGCTGAAAGTGGTCAATTATTGTAATGTTTTGGCCTGTAGTAATCAGTCGGAACAGGAAAAACATTATTATTAGAGTATCATTAGACTGCCAAAAGTTATAACAAATCAAGCAAAAGAGTAAAAATTGTCTGAGGAACAACAGGCATTTGTGGCTGGCCAAACTAAACCAGGATTTCCAGGGCAAGAATCCTGACGACATTCGTGTTTGTTCTTATAATTTCCGGTCAAGTAACTTAGGTGACATATTAGGTATCTACTGCTCGTACATATCTTTACCACCTTTTAACATTAAGTCCTTCTCCATATGATTTAGCAGCTTCCACACGTTTTGTCAATAGTTTAGACAGAATAAATTAGCAGAACAACGTATTCAATAGTACATTAACATGCAATCCATGCTGTTGTTTACATCCGAATATCACCAATATGGCTGCGTATCCAGGTAACTGACCAAATGGTGATGTGCAAAGAGATATTATTATCGGTTTCTAGGTAGTCACATACTAATTAAAGGTTACACTAAAGCAATACTGATTGTGTGTACTAGTCTATATATTAAGGCATGAAAGTGTGAGGGAGTGAAATTGTTCTGCACACAGTGTCAAACATTCCCTTAAAAAACTCTGAATCAATGAATTATAATAATTATAATAAAACAATTACACTTTCACAATTAAATTTGCAACACTTTGCAGTAAAAAATAATATGCCTAAATAGGGATAGTAAAGATTAAATAGTAATAGTAAAGATTAATTTCCAAAAGCATAAACATTTGAAAAGAAAATGTTTAATACTGTTAAATACAGAAAATATTACAAATATTTGTTAAATACAGTTGTATTTATCATTTATCATGAAGTCATAATTTTGTTATAATACTGTTTTGATCTGTTTTTGGCAATAGTTACTATTTAGTTTATCACATTATTGGCAAATTGTATTAAAGTAGGGTCAGTTTGATCCTCAAACATAATTATAATTATTAATTTTAATATTAGTGTATAGAACCTTCAAAAATTAAAAAACAAAAACATATTAAAAAGACATTGTTCTCGTTTGTAGATAAGCACAAGTGAGATTTCAATAATATTTTGACTACTAAACAAGGACATGTCCCCATGACATGTTCATTTGAAAAATCTGGCCACCTTAACTTAGTTCCCTCCCTTCAGTGTTATTGTTGGCCAGGTGAAAATTTTAAACTTGATTGTTTAATCTTTCTTCAAGAAACTTGTTACTGTTAATGCTTACTGTATGGTTAAAGGTTTGCTCAAATCGTAAGTATAAGTACTAATAGCAATGATGCTTGCTTTAGCGAACACCATTAATAATCTTTTATAAAACAGAGGCTAAGAGTAAAACAGAGTTTATACTGTTTTATATTTAATAAGCAGGATGACTTGACAACTTTTTACAGATGCGTGACATCAGAAAGAGGGTGTTGCTCCATAGTGCAGCTGTTTGTCTGGACATGTTATTTGTTTGCCCACATGTCCTGTGGGGGAAAATATTGGTTTAGACATGCTTCTACACTGTGCAATAGCCCACACATCTAATAAACATGCTTTAAATCACATTTTCTTAAATATCAGAATGTTACAAGCTGTGCTTTCCTGACATTTAAGTTCCTGCAGTTTAGGGGGACGAAAGCTACCCGACAAGCTATGACGTGATTAAGAAGCAGTTTCCATCCACTACAGGAGTGATTTACTGTCTTAATATGTAATATGCAATAAGTAATGATGTGTTTTGGTCAAAGCATACATAATAACCGCCCAGAAAATAACATGTTTATGTCTGTTATGACTGCGAGCATAGACGTCTTTCCTAAAGGTCTAGCACTTTTCACTGACATATTATTTGCTGTTTCTGTCCGGTATTAATATTGCAGTGAGTAATGTTACATAAGAAGCAAAATAAATGGCACATATAGTCAAACCAAAAATTATTTAGACACCAGATATAATTTTTGATATTTTTGTACTTGTGGGTGCAGGACAATATAGTTAATTTATGTAAGTTAGGATAGCAAAATAAAGTAAACTGCGACAACAAAATTCCTCATACAGTGGACTACCTGTAAAACTGATAACAATTTGGGACCAAAAATAAAGTTGATTTGACGCTTTGACCTGATCATGTTTTGTTACATACCTTTCTATCAAAGTTATCTGACATTTTTAAGATGAAATTGTTCTGACACGGTTTAACTTATGAGTTCCCTTCATATTTAATGACAATTTTCTAAACTATAGCGAATAAATGCTGATAAAGCGAGAAAGGTTGAAGGTGTCTAAATACATTTTGATTTGACTGTAATTAATTTGTGATTATCAAGATAAATTTGTTCTTACACAGTTTAACTCTTGAGTTCTGAATAAATTTGTGACCTGATCCAGCAAAATGAGTCACAGTGACCAAAATTTGATATCAATGAAAAGAGGAGACCATAAGCTTTAAAATGATATCCTAGTCAAAGTCAAAATATTTAAAATTATTTTACTGCCAGTAGGCGTCAGTAAGTCATTGCGATTGAACCAAATCATCTAAACGGTTGATTCATTCAGAAACGAAACACCTTCATGTTGCTCAGAAACGTAAAACAGTGCTGTGGCTGTGTTTGGAATGATTTTTGTTGGTGAAATTAAGCAAAAACAGGAAATATGATGTCTAAAACGTAAGTCTTTTAATATCAACTTCTTGTTTTCTGAATTTTTGTATAATATCAATATCTCATTTGTAGTCATGCTGGTTTTTGAAGGAATAAATGGCACTCTTCATGTGATATTGTTTAACTAAATGAAATGATATAAATATATACATTTTCTGCCCCCATATCTTGAATTCTGTGATCATTCTCAATGCATTTTAATAGAATGAATCATACAGTCAAAGAATGCACTCTAAATGCGTACTTACTAGATTTCATCACGTAACTTAATGTAACATTATGCGGGAACTCTGTAGGTGTGTTTTGATCAGAGTTTATGTCACTGTTTGTGTACATTTCTAAGCTTTTTGAATGGTTTTATACAATATTTAACACCATATTTGGATAGCAGAGATAGTGACTTTCAGGGGATACCCGGAATTTAAGTTAGGGAAATGCTCAGAAGTGACGAGAGGAGTTGAGAAAAGCTGTTCAATTCCAGCGAATTTAGTAAAACTTTAAGTCAACTTTAATAGTCATTTAAATACCTTTACTCAGTTATCTGGAGACTTTGGGAGATTATTTTTGAATGTCTGTTCTTTGATATTAGCTTAAAAAAAGAAAAAAAATTTTTTTTAATTTGTTTTTCCACATTATCAGCCGAATTTCAAAATGGAACGTTGCAACTTCCAACTCATTTCTCCAGATCGGGTCACATTTTGGTTTGAATTAACTGGAACTGAAGCGACCTGGGCAACTATATGGGGCCATGGGTGATAAATCTAGTCTAGACAAAAAAAAAAAAAAACGTATAGGCCCGGTTTCACAGACAGGGCTTAGACTAAACCAGGATTAGACCACAGTTCAATAAGGAGATTTAGGTAATTTTATAAAGATGCATCTTGAGGCAAAACAAAGGCACGGACATATTTTAAGATCAGTCAGCGCAAGTTTCTATCAGTTGAAATCACTCAGATTTACATTTTAGTCTGGGACTAGGCTTAAGCCTTGTCTGTGAAACCAGGGGATTGTGTTTTAATGTCAAAAATCAGTTTTCACTTTTTTTCTTTTAATTAGCACAGGTTTTGTATATCTTTTTGGAACAGATAGGTCATGGAATGTATGCACCTCAGTTTTGAAGTGAACACTGCTAAAATTATTCACAAATATTGCTTGTTTCATTCAAAAACTGAAGTTCAGACCAGAGACCTATGACCGATCAGTTCCAAAATGAAATAAAAAACACTCCTACATAAAAGAATCCAAGATTTAGAGATAATATAAGCAAGAAGTGTTTAAAAGTAAAGTCATTTTTGACTGTGAACACCAAATTAGGTTAAGGTTTTTCAGTGCAGCGTAAGGGTTAAACTTGGGCTTTGCACATTTGTTTACTGCGTTTCAATCCTATTGTGAACTACTTCTGCATGATTCACTGAATTATTCTCTGTACAGCTAAAGCAGATGTTATGCAGGTCACATTAAGGTGATTCACCACTGCTGGAGCTGTCCGACAGTAATGAATTATCCACATACTGTCTTTGCCGGTAAATTCTAGACAGCATATTTTCCCGTAAACCCCATGTTCAGGTTGTGCCTCTACAAGCACAATGAGATCTGTGAGACGGCGCAATATTGCCCACTTCTGGTCAGACGAAGCCTCTGCTGTTGAGAATAACCGTTTCTGGAAAAGTCCAAAGCCACAGCCATTCTCATCCAGTGAATCACGTCGTCAACATCACCCAGCCTCCCAGTATAAAAACAAATCAGAGGAGGCACAGTCCATCTGCAAGGAAGAAGAAGAATCCAAGCAGGGTGAGTACAGAGAGCATATTAATATAAATATGTTTATATAGCAATTATTACTATATAATTGTGCATAATATATACATTTATGTAAGATGTTATTTATATATTTTGATTACAATGATGTAATGCCAATTCGCTGCTTGACGCATTATAAAATTGCATTAATGCTGTATTTATGCATTTTTTGCCAAACTATGAAGCAATAATCCCCTACCGCATACATTCTGTTTGCACTTGGCACGAGATACAACAACATATAATTTAAGCAGTTTTTGAATTGCAATCCACCCTCATGTGGGTAACGTCATCCAAAAAGTCTAACTGGGCTGTTTGTTGAGTCGAGTTTGTCTGTGCCTTCCCTAGGCGATTTTGTATTGATTTCTTCATTGCAGAGAGGAATTTGTCTCGCAGCCCCAAGCCGATGAGGGGAACTAAGCCAGGTCAGCTGCATTCAGGATGCATGCTGTGCCCTAGCAAGATATCATTAAACAAAGCAAATCCCTTCACTCAGAGCAAGCCATCTGTGTGATACACTTGGTTTCTTATAAACAACACATGCCAGAGACGTATAACCTCATTCCAAAACAAATATCACAAGATTAGGCACAAGGACAAGATTAATTCAAACAAAAGCAAGAAGAAGATAAAACAGTAAGCTTGGAACAAACAACATTTTTGAGGAACTTCAAGGCTGTTAGGTTTTTACATCATATTTTACATCATACTTTCCATCTGTCTGTTCTTCCTGTTAACATGTGTGCATGTTTCTTATGTAACTAGGCTCCTGGCTTTAATTCCTGACCAAGAGTTGGGGTTTCTATGTACACATGCAGGCTCAAAGGAGAAAATTTGTGCCCATGACTGAGTCAACACTTTTATGATGTTTACTTAGACTCTGGTGTGAATTATTACCTCAACAGCAGCTGTTGAGGACCAATGGTTTGTCTTTAGAAATATCAGACTTGATTAAAAGCGCAGCGTTATTAAAAAGGGTAACCTACTTGGAATCACAGGTCTTTCTGCAAACTCACAAAACTGGGATTACATTTTGTCAGAGCTTTAGTGAAAGGGATTTGCTTTCAAATCCATGTAATCAGAGAAGGGAACATTTGCAAGTTTGCACTTCCAGTGATTTGTTCTTGAAATCCTTTTGGTTTGATAATGGTTAAAGAGATATTTAACTTAAAAGTGAGTCATCATTTACTCATCCTCATGCTGGTCCAAACCTGTATGACTTTCTTCTGCACAAAACAATAGATTATATTTTTCAGCCAGAACACCACTGGACACCATTGAGTTTTATGTATGGAGGTGAAAAACAACAACAAAAACACATTTTTTAAAGTATCCTTTGTGTTGCGCAAATATTTGAAATGACAAGGCTGTGTAAATAATGACAGAACCAGTACCAGTCAGTAAGATTTTTAATTATTTTTTTTTAAAAAGAAGTCTCTTCTGCTCATCAAGCCTGCATTTATTTGATCCAAAGTACAGCAAAATGTTGAAATATTTTTACTATTTAAAATAACACTTTTCTATTTGAATATATTTTAAAATCATCATCATTAATCCAGTCACATCATCCTTCAGAAATCATTCTAATATTCTAAGTTGCTGCTTAAAAACATTTATTTTTATTATTATTATGTTGAAAACAGCTGAGTAGAATTTTTTCAGGTTTCTTTAAAGAATAGAAAGCTAATAAGAACAGCATTTATCTGAAATAAAAATCATTTGTAACATTATAAATGTTTTTATCATCACTTTTGATCAATTTAAAGCACCCTTGCTAAAAAACTGTTAATAATAATAATAATAATAATAAATGTTTCTTTAACAGCAAATGAGCATATTAGAATGATTTCTGAAGGATCATGTGAAGACTGGAATAATGATGCTGTAAATTTAGCTTTGATCATAGGAATAAATTACATTTAAATTTTTTTCAAATAGAAAACAGTTATTTTAAATAGTAAAAATATTACTGCTTTTGCTGTATTTTGAAACAAAAAATGCAGGCTTGGTGAGCAAAAGAGACTTCTTTAAAACATTAAAAATCTTACTGTTCAAAAACTTTTGACTGGTAGTGTAGCTGAAATATCTTAAGGGAGACAACATTTTTGACGTTTTAGCCGATACAGAATTTAAAATGGTTTTATGATGGTACTAAATGGCACTATAAATCTGTTCAGAAACATCAAGGTTGCAGAAAGACAAATGACACTATTTATATCAGACCTGCTATATAAATAGACTTGCTGATACAATGGATTCATTGCCCACACAGTCTGTCAGACAGCGCCTCAGACAAACCGCATTATTAAAACGTGTTTTGCAATTGTTCATGTTCATAAACTTGTTTAGTCACTTTAACCACAGCTTAATTAAAAAAAAAAAAACTTCACTATTAACTGACCCTCTATTTCCTGACTTATGTTTATAGTGTTAAACCACTTCTGAAAGCAGGACACTAGCAGCCACCAAAGATGAAGGTCTCATGGTCTCTGTTGGGACTTTGTCTTCTCTACCTCTCTGCGGAGTGTCTGCTACTCCCAAATAAAGAGGAGCTCAGTCGTAAGTGCATTTTTTTTTTTTTTCTGTGCAGACATGCTGTTCTGTACTCAATCAGGGACAGTGATGTGACCATTTTTGCTTTTTGGCAGAGATCTCAATGCTTGGTGAAAAGTACCTGGATAAACAGATTGAAAATGCCATCACTGGGGTGAAGGAGATGAAGACTGTGATGGAGCGGACACAAGAGGATCACAAGAGGTTCCAGTCTGAACTAGAGAAAACAAAGCAACAGAAAGAGGTGAGACAGAAAGAGGATAGATAGATAGATAGATAGATAGATAGATTACATAATCTACATATTTTTACATAATACAATTAACTTATCAAATTGTATAAATTAACAAAATAATATTATGTAGATCAATTACATAATCTACATATTTTAATACAATTAATTTACATATCAAGTCATATAAATTAACATTAATTATAAATTAACAAGGAACAGTAGTATATTTATAAATAATTTTAACCCATATCAGTAAAACTAAGGTAAATTATGTAGATCAATTACATAATCTACATACTTGAATACAATTAATTAATATATTAAGTTGTATAAATGAATTAATTATTAATTAAATTATTACGAATTAACAATGAACAGTAGTATATTTCTGAATGATTAATCTAGATCAATAAAAACTGAGTATACTTATGTACATCAGTTTCATAATCTACATATTATAATACAATAAATTAACATAAATTATATAAATTAATTTATTAGGAATTAACAATGAAAAGTAGTATTTTTCTTAGTTATTATTAACCTAGATCAATAAAAAATGTAAATTAATTATGTAGATCAATTACATATTTAATAAATATATCAAGTTGCATAAATTAACAATAAGTAATTTATTATGAATTAATAATGAACAGTAGTATATTTATAAATCATTTTTTTAACCTAGATCAATAAAAACTATTATTACATAATCTATATATTTTAATATAATTAACATATTAATTTGTATAAATTAACATTGATCACAGGAATAAATTACATTTAAATATATTTATATAAAATATATTATATAAATAAATATTTAAATCAAATATATTCACATAGAAAACCATTATTTTAAATTGAAATAATATTTTACAATATTAGACTTTTTTCTGTATTTTGATCAAATAAATGCAGCCTTGATGAGCATTAGAAATGTCTTTAAAAACCATTAAAAATTGTACTGATCTCAAACTTTTGAGCAGCAGTATAGTAAATCATTTTGCAAAATTCACATATATTAGCGCATTTTTAACATCTAGTTGATTAAATTAACATTAATTTATTATGAATTAACAAATGAACAGTAGTATATTTATAAATGATTAACTTAGATTAATAAAAAATAAGATTAGTTATGTAGATCAATTACATAATCTGCATATTTTAATATGATTAACAAACACATCAAGTTGTATAAATTAACATTAAATAATTCATAATGAATTAACAAAGAACAATTGTATATTTATCAATTATTTTAACCTAGATCAATAAAAAATTACAATTATGTAGATCAATTACATATTTCAAATACAATTAATAAATATATCAAATTGCATAAATTAACAATAAGAAATGAATTAACAATGAACAGTAGTAGATAAATAATTTTTTAACCTAGATCAATAAAAACTGAGAATAATTATGTAGATTAATTACATAATCTACATATTTTAATACATATTAAATTGTATAAATTAACATTTTAAAATATATTCACATAGAAAACCATTATTTTAAATTGAAATAATATTTCACAATATTAGACTTTTTTCTGTATTTTGATCAAATAAATGCAGCCTTGATGAACAAGAAATGTCTTTAAAAACCATTAAAAATCGTACTGATCTCAAACTTTTGAGCAGCAGTGTATATATATATATATATATATATATATATATATATATATATATATAGTAAATCTGTTGCATAATCCACATATATTAACGCATGTTTAACATTTCAAGATGATTGAATTAACATGAAGTAATTTATTATGAATGAACAATGAACAATAGTACATTTCTAAATAAATCTAACTAAATCAAATGAGGAAAAAATATGTAGATTAATCATCTAATCTACACATATTAATGCATTTTTAACATGTCAAGTTGTATAAATTTACATTAGTAAATTAGTAATTTATTATGAATTTACAGTAAGGTATTTATATTTTAACATTAACCTAGTTCAATAAATTCTGAGAAAAATTGTTTGTTGTTACTTTATACTTTATGATTGAACCTTATTGTAAAGTGTACCTGCAATCTAATAAAATTAAAAGTTTGACTTAAGTGTCTAAATGTTTTCTGGGGCCCCTGTAGTTCATTTCTATTCTTGTGCTATTCCATCAATAAGATTGCTCTGAAGGAGGCTCAGGAGATGGAGGAGAAGCTGAGCGAGCTACAGAGCGTGTGTAATGAAACCATGCAGGCTCTGTGGGAGGAGTGCAAGCCCTGCTTGAGGAAGACTTGTGTCAAGTATTACTCACGCACCTGCAGCAGTGGAGCCGGCCTGGTGGGACGACAGGTGACATGTCTGCACAAACATCCCTGCTCTTATCCTGACTTCATTCTGGTGTTTGCAACCATCCCTCTCTTTGTCTGTTTTTAGCTGGAGGAGGTTTTGAACAGGACCTCTCCCATCTCCATTTGGATAAACGGGCAGAACATTGAAACCCTGATGGACGAGGACCAGCAGCAGACCAGACGCTACCAGGACCTTGAGGAACGGTATACAGAGGTTGCAGAAGGAGTGGACAACATCTTCACGGACAGCATTAAGGTGTTTGATCACATGCGTACCTTCCATCAGCCCAGCTTCTTCCCCGGTCCCTTCCGTATGCCCAGCATGTTCGCTGGTCAGTCCAACCGGGCCGCTCGTGTCTACAGGTCCCCTTTGCACAACCAAGAGCTCCACGGCTTCCACAACTTCCACAACTTCCACAGCATGTTCCGCCCCATGATGGACATGGCAAGAAACATGTTCGACTCCTTTGGGCCCTACATGGGAAGTGATATGGATTTCAATTCGGAAGGTAAATTTCAGGGTTTACAAAACTGGATGTAATTACATGTACAGGTGTTTTAAGCAATATTTATCACACATAAAGGGACAGTCCACCAACTAATCACTTCAAATCTGTACAAATTTTAAAACAATTTAGGTTACCATTGACTTCCATGGTTTTGTTGTTGTTGATGTTTTTTGTTTTAAATAGAAGTCAATGGGAAACTTAATGGTTTAACCACCATTCCTCAAAATATTTTTTGAAAACAAATGCAAAAAAAAAAAGAAAATTGTCATAATTCACTTGCCCTCATATTGTTTCGAACATATATAAGCCTATATATAAATTCATAAAGAAAAAACATGTAAAAAAAATATATAAATATATATAATTACAAAATATTTAAATACTTTTTTCTTTACTATGGCAATATGACAACAAACCAATGCAAAAATGAAGTGTCATCATTCACTTACCCTTATGTTGCTTCAAACCTGTATGCATTTTTTGCTATATATGTAATTCATTAAAATATTGAAAAAAACGACTATATAATATATATATATATATATATATATAAAATAAAAAAATATTTATAAAATACAAATATATAAGAAGATATTTTTCCCACAACATAATTCATAAAAAAAAACACGTAATACTTTAATATATAATAAAAAATATATATCATATATTTTAAATAAAAATATATTTATTAAATAAAATATATATATTTTTCCCATAACATAATAATTCATTTTAAAAAGTAAAAAAAAATACATATTTTATTAAAAATATATTTATAAAATAAAAATATATACCAAAATATTTTTCCCCACAACTTGTCATTTAAAAACATGTAATAAATTAATATATTTAAAAAAAAAAAAAGATTTTTTTGTACAAAAATATATTTATAAAATAAAGATATGTAAAATATATATTTAATTTAAAAAAGCATGTTATAAATTAATATCAATTTTTTTTTAACTATATTTTTTACACAAATATATTTATGAAATAAAAAAAATATTTAATTATTTTTCCCCACTACATATTTTTTGTATTATAATATATATTCTTCTTCTTTTGACAACGAATCACGATTAATCACATCCAAAATAAGTTTGTTTACATACTATATATGCGTTTACTCTGTATATTTATTACGTACATATAAATACACACACATATATGTATATATTTTAAAAAAATATACAGGTATAAATATATATACATATAATTTAGATTATATATATATTTATATATATATATATATATTATATATATAAATATTTCAGATATAAATCTAAAATATTTATCCTTAATATATACATGCATGTGTGTGTATTTATATATAAATAATAAATATACACAGTACACAGACATATAGCATGTAAAGATAATCTTTTATTTGGATGTGATTAATCACGATTAAGCATAAATTAACTATTAATTAACAGCACTAATATATATATACACCATAATGACGTAAAATAGCAGTTTGTTTATTTTACTTACAGACCGCTTATACCCCAAATGCATTTAATCTGTTAACCTGTATTCACAGATGGCAGAGTGAACGAGGATGTTATTATAACTAAACCATTTGGAAATGATAAGATGACCTGCAGGGAGATTCGTCGCAATTCTGCAGGCTGCATTAAACTGAAGGACGAGTGTGAGAAATGTAAAGAGATCCAGCATATTGGTGAGTGCAATGTCTTTATTTTATGTTATATTATCCAGCACAGAACATTAAATAATTTGGAATTTTTTGATGCAACTTCTTTTACCTGTTTACTTCTTTAGACTGTTCTGGAAAGCGGCCCCTGGAAGGCCCTCTGAAGGAAGAGCTGGAAAGGGCTCTTGACAGGGCTGAGACATTTACCCAGGAGTACAACAACCTGCTAAAACAATTCGAAGAGGAGATGTTCAACACCACTAGTGTGCTGGACCTGTTCAACAAGCAATTCGGATGGGTGTCCTCTCTAGCCAACAACACCAAAAATGATGATGGCTTCTTTAAAATACAGGCAGTAAGTGTTAATTATGTGACTCCGCACAATTATAACTCCTTTCACTATGCAGATCACTCATTTTGCCAACATTTTATGTGCAGGTGATCTCAAAAGGCTCTGATAATGCAGAGAACCCAGGTGACACTAAAGTGTTAGTCAAACTGTTCGACGGGCCAGATATGAGCTTCGCAGTGCCGGGAGACATTCCCTGGAGCGACCCCAAATTCTCAGAGGTGGTGGCACAGGAGGCTTTGGATCGCTACAAACAGAACACTGTGTGAGTCTTAACACCAGCTTCTTCCAATGAGCTAAAACTCCTATTGATATGATTAGAAATGCATCTAATATATCATGTTTTCCTCTACAGGATCACAAACTAAACGTTATGGAGCGCAGCACTTGCTGTGAAGAAAAGCTATTCTTTGAGCAAACTGAAAAGCACTTGAGGAAATCCTTATGAATTAGAATAATATTAATACTGAGAGATGTTGTACTCGTGTAGCTGGATGTCTGTTGTCTAGCATTATTTCTGCGGATTCATCCTGCTTAACATTCAGAGAGCCTACAGAGACTGTATAGAATGCTTATGAACTTATAATCAACTGTACATTGTCAAATACCAATAAAACACAAAATTCCACATTTTCCTCATCTCTTAATAAGCTAAAAGGTGTCAAATTTCCAGCATGGCAATAAGATTTACACTATGGTTTTCCATACGTATATTAATTAAGGTAAAACATTACCACCTATAACCTATAACCTTTAATTCAATTTCCTTCACCCTCAATCCAAACAGCAAGAAAAAAAAGACTAAAGACACATCTCTTCTGAGAGCATGCAAGTAATTTGTAGCCTCATTATTAATTAATTTATTATTTAAATAATTATTTCTGTACTTTTCTGCATTTACACTTATGCTGTAATGTCAGAAGTTTAATGTTAAATGTTAATTAAAAAAAAAAAAAAAAAAAAAGTTAAAATTATGTTGGTACTGACCTAAATAAGATATTTCACATAAAAGTCATTTACATATAGTCTAATTGTTTGTCCTGAACAGTTAAACTGTCTGCTGTTCAGAAAAATCCTACAGGTCCCACAAATGCTTTGATTTTTCAGCATTTGTGTGTATTTGAAACCTTTCCAACAACGACTGATCTTGAGATCCATCTTTTCACACAAATGAGGAACTCAAATGCTCACTGATGCTCCAGACGGAAACACAATGTATTAAGAATTTGAAGTTTAGGGTAAATTTAACTTATTTGTCTTCAGGGAAACATGCATCTTCTATACCCCTAAAGGGCAGTACTAGATGAAAAAAATATGATATTTAGGCATAATAAGAAAAATGTACACATCCTCATTCTATTCAAAATTTTACACCACTGGCTTTTAATGCATATTTTTTCCCCTTCTGGAGCATCAGTGAACCTTTGAACCTTCTGTAATAGTTGCATATAGTTGAGTTCCTCAGTTGTCAAAACCATACAGTCATTGTTCAAATACACAAAAATGTTGAAAAACTAAATTTTTCTGAAGAACAGCTGGCAGTTTAACTGTTCTGACAAACAAGGGACTCATGAACAACTATCACTATTAAAAAAAAAAAAAACACAACAACAACATAACCGTGGATCATTCAGGTAACACAGTATTAAGAATCAAGAACTACTATTTTCTTTTGTGAACTACATATAAAAGTCTTTATATGTGTAATATCTTATTCAGGTCAGTGCTAAAAAAATAACATGCATTTTGTATGACCCCCTTATTTTGGTTAAATAATTAACATTTGCAGATTCTGCAAGGTGTGAGTAAACTTTTGACCTGAACTGTATCTACTGGTTTTCTTTTTATTATAAAAGAAAACAACAACCTTGCATCATTTATTGCATTAGACTAACCAAGACTTGTCACAGCTCTTAGATATCATAAAAGCAGATGCACATGACTAAAAATAATTGTAATAATTAATCTGAATATAATTTCAAAGAAGCAAGAGTTCTATTCTATATATATATATATATATATATATATATATATATATATATATATATATATATATATATATATATATATATATATATGTATGAAGAGTTCAGATGCAAAGGCCTCTAAATCCATCTTACGTCTTACTTCAAAAAATGCATTGTCATCAGGCTCTGATGTATAGGTTTCTATGTAAGTACTGGTATTTCTGATTGGGCTAAGGGTGGGATTTTAGCGAGTTTGAAGTAAAAGTATTTGATGGACGTATAATGTGTGTGTAGAGCATTCACTCAGTTTCATTATCTCATTTTTGACCGAGATGGCTTTTAGGGGGTTTTGCAACGGAACTCTTCATATATATATAAAATCTGTTCTCTATCCTAAAATGTTTACGTTTGAATTATATTTTTAATGTGTATAGACCTTAGTCAGAGTAGACACATTTAATTTGACTAATGAAAATGAGGCTGCAAGAGGTACAGTGTTCAATGAATTGTAACTGTTGTTCAGCAACATACGGAAAAGTCTTTATGAAAAACATCAAGTAGACAAAAACTGCATGAAACAGTTTTGAAAGTTGTGAGTTGTAAAATTGTCAATCTATCCTTCAAAACCTTGTTAATATATATGTCTCAATGTATGTCAGGAAGAATGTCTCTAAAGAAGTGTGGTTTTGGTTGTAAGGCAAAGATAACTTTGCTTAGCTTCCCGAAGAACCAAGCGTTACGTGAACAGTGGATGCAGCAATGGAGATTTGCAAGTGTGTTTGTTGACAAACGTTTCATATACAAGGCCCAGTTCGACACTGGATTTGTACATTGTTTGATACGGAAAGATGGAGCGGTCCCACCTATAAAAGATCCCGCTCATGATTAAGAACTGCAGATGGTAGGCTAAGTGAAACGGCAACAAATGTCTGTGTTTTATTGGCAATAACAGCCCACAGTGCGCCTCCAAAAGCTCGGCTTTTTCCGGAGAGAATTGGAAAGCTGTATTTTTCTTTTAGAAATATGATAAAACTAAAGACTGTTTGGAGATATTAAGGATGCAGTTCTACTCTATAGGTACTCAAGATTAGGTGAAACTGTATGTTATGTACCCTTTAAGCGGCTCCTGAACTGTTCGTCTCTTCCACTTTAATACCAGTTTCAGCAAGAAAAACACATGAATAAACATACAAAGGTATGTTCAAAGAAAGAGTACAACTTACCGAAATCCATATCCTGTCTCATGTAATCGCTCAAACAGTGACGTAAACAACATAACGTCACTATAGTCATTGATAAAGTACTGTATCACCACAGTTCTCTAATCAAATTATAAGACGAATCTATGAATCAGTGGAGTGAATGATTTAATGACTCACTCATCAAGACAGGTGCTTAAAGCACAGATTGACGCTCTGTCTGTAACAAGAAGACAAACGGAGTAAGACAAACCATGAAACATTGACTACTGGAAAACAGTTGGAGCGCTTGACAAAAAAGGAAATTATTAAAATATTGTGCCATTTTTATTTTGTGTAAAAATCACACAGCTGCTAGTTCATTCTGCAGAGACACATCCATGCAGTTAAACATTTATGATCCCACAGCCATTATATAAGCAATTAAATAGAATATTTGCTGTTAGTCAGCAATTAATGCAAATTTACATATGAGATCAAAAGGTGTGTATCATACAATATACAACATACCCCTGATACAGTAAATCAGCCTGAACAGCAGGGAGAAAAGGCTCACCTTGATTTAACATGGAGGGGGGATACATTACTGTGAAAACCTGCACACCAGGAAGTAAGGCTTTAAGGATGAGTAAAAGAAAAACACGGACATCAGTCGAAACAAACGAACGAACGAATGAAAGACATGGTGCAAGTCTATGTAACAAGACAAACGTCACATTAGTTCAGACGTTACAGATACAAATCAAGTGGTTCATCGTTAAGAGCCGTTTTATACAAAATGAGATTGTGAACGACATGCAAAAATAGTGACGAGAAAAGACAAATGAAAGCCGAGGGAACAAAGTGCAGTCATCGTTTCAGGTCTCAGTTTTACGTACTGATGATGTCACAGCGTTGATGATGCAGGATGATGTACCGTATGAGGTACAGCCAACATTTGAGACAGAGAGGAGGGACATCTGCCACCCCGGGGCGAAAGACTGTACAAGGTTGAACGGTCGTTTTGTGTGTTAAGAGAAGAAAAGAAAGCAGTCTTTGATGCCATACATTTGCAACTGTCATCCTCAAACTCTCTTATGCACATGAAACAAACACACAGATGTGCTGTCCACTGGTATGGCGAGGAAGAAATATTAAAGGGGCAGTTCATCCAAAAATAACAATTCTGTCATCTGCTCATTTTCGCATTTTCTTTCTTTCATGTATGCCAAAATATAACTTTTGAAGAATATCCTAGCCACTCTTTTTAGGCTGACTAACAAAAGCAGCATAAAAGTATCTCATACAATTTGTGCATTATATTTCTAAATTCTTGAAGCCATAAAATAGCTTTCGCATGAGGAATAGACTGAAATTTAAAGTCGTTATTCGTTATTCTCTTAAAAACAAAAGATTCATTTGATTAGTTTGAATCTTTTCAACGATTCAGATTTTTTTTTTTTAAATGGATCATTCACAATTTTGACCAATTCTGTGCATAAAGGATTGGTTCAGTTCCAAAAATTTACAGATAATTTACCGCCTTGTCATCCAAGATGTTCATGTCTTTTTTTCTTCAGCTGTAAAGAAATTATGTTTTTTGAGGAAAAAAATTCAGGAATGTTCTCCATATCGTAGACTTCTATGGTGCCCGCCAGTTTGAACTTCCAAAATGCAGTTTAAATGCAGCTCTAAACGATCCCAGTCGAGGAAGAAGGGTCTTATCGAGCGAAACGATCAGTTATTTTCTAAAAAAAAAAAAATACTATTTGTTTTACTTTTTAACCACAAATGCTCATCTCGTCTAGCTCTGGGTAAACTCTTGTGTATTCCGGTTCAAGACAGTTAGGGTATGTCAAAAAACTTCTATCTCATTTTCTCTTCTAATCATCAAAATCATCCTACATCGCTGTTGTACCTTTTTTTTTTTAAAGAGCTTCTTTGCACGTTCACTTTGTAAACACTGGGTCAGTACTTCTGTAGCAATGTAGGACGATTTTGAAGTTGGAGGAGAAACTGAGATGGGAGTTTTTTGACATACCCTTTGATGAGCATTTGAGATTAAAAAGTATATAAATTGTCAATACAACCAATTGTTTCTCTAGATAAGACCCTTCTTCCTCGACTGGGATCATTTAGAGCCCTTTGAAGCTGCATTTAAACTGCATTTTGGAAGTTCAAACTCATAGGCACCATAGTAGTCCATTAAATGGAGAAAATTCCTGAAATGTTTCCCTCAAAAAACAATTTCTTTACGATTGATGAAAGACATGAACATCTTGGATGACAAGGGGGTGAGTAAATTACCTGTACATTTTTGTTCTGGACTTAAACTAATCCTTTAAGTTCAACTCGACGATTTAGTCGAAGCAGAACAACAAAACAAACAGTTCATTGAAGATGAATATCTGAGTCTGTTCCTTGCACACAACAATCATATGGCCACAAAATAATTTACATATAACACTTTCTTGCGGTTTCTTTTGCATTTTTTGGAGCCTGGAATTCCTATACTCTTAAAAGTAAAGTCATATGGGTTTGTAACGACACGAGAGTGAATAAACAACAACAGAATTGTATTTTTTTGAGAGAAGCGTCCCTTTAACAAGTGCCTGTTTTTTTAAAGCGTACTTCTGAAGTAGTATGTTCTCCCAAAAATCAGTTCTCCCCTCTTTACGACCAGTGCATGGCCTAACATGATTGTCTGAGCACACATGGGTGCCTCTAACATGGAAGAACATGACAAGCTGCCTCGGGACTCTGGAGAACAGGAGGGGAAGAGGCTCCTTCATGTTTACCAGAATTACAGCCTCCTGTCGGCTGGCCATGACGTGCTAAACGTAACCTGCAATGTCTGGGGTGTTACACGTACAACAGCTCAGACTTTCGGTTTCATCAAAGTGCCATAACGGATAATGCTCCTGGACTCCATCCCTCTGAATGGCTGTGTGAGACAGAACAGTCTGGAGGAAGCAGTGACTGCGTCTCTTCTCACACAGTCAGCGGAGGAATGGAGACGGGTGAAATGGACATCCTGCCAGAGGATCCAACAGACCACTCAAAAAACAAACAAACAAACAAATAAAAGAAAAAACTGGGGTAATCACTCTTTCATCCACACAAACATTCAATCTGAAGCGAACACACACTCTGTTTACAAATGCGAAAAAGGTCTAAGCTGTTCCAGTTGCACTTCAAGCGATATTCTTTCTTCTAGAAGGTCCTAAGAAGACAAAATTTGGATAAAGACAAATTGTCAGATGTTTGAACAGCTTGTCTTTTTTTTTTTTTTTTTTTTTTTTAAAGTACAATATCTTCACAATACCTTCAATTGCTGCTGTAATTCACTGTTGAGTCTGGCTAAAACCGTATTCGTTTCCTTGTTTCTTCTAATGGAAGCCTGGATGGCCTTCTTATCTTTACCGATAGACCTGTTTTTAAACAGAACAGGAAGAGGAAGCGTACTTCAGGGTACAAGCAAAGACTGTGAACATCACTAGGCCAACCTCTCACTTAACACAACAAGTTCACTTAAATTAGAAGTTATTTTTTAAGGTCTGGTAAATGCTAAAGTGATAACTCAATTATACTGTAATGTTGAATGGTTATATTCAATGGTTAAATATTAGGGGAAAAAATTTATAGATACATCAGGTGGAATCAGTGATACTTGCCTTCAGTCAAAAAAAAACCAAGCCATTAAACAAATATTAAAGATATACATTCTTTATGCTGTTTCTACATTCATTTGAAGCATGAATGTGAAATTATTGCAATATTAAAGTATAATTAAAAACGTTAATGTCATGTAGGATTTTTAATCGATTGATACCACTAATATATATTAATATTTGTTTATAATTTAGAATGTATTTTTTTTTTTTTTACATCTGTATGATTTTCATTGCTTAATTGTGATAACTGTGCTGCAATCAATATAAAAATAACTAAAAATAAAATACAATTAAAAATAATAAATATAAAAAAAGTAAAATAACAAAACACAATAATAAAATAAAACAAAATAAAATAACTACAATTAAAAATAAATAAAAAATAGAACGTTTATAAAATAAAATAATACAATACATTAGAATAATAAAACAAATTAAATAATATAATAAAATAAAACAAAATAGAAATAAATACAATTAAAAATTATTAAAAAAAATTACAAAACAAAATAATAAAAATTAAAGCTAAATAAAATAATAAAACAAAATAAAGTAAACACAAAATACAACAAAACAAAGAAAAATAATTAAAAAAAAAACATTAGTACAATTAAAAATTATATTTTTTTTAATTACAAAACAAAACAAAAAAAATTATAAATCAAAATAAAATAATGAAAAAACTAAGTAAACAAATAAAGCTAAACTAAATAAAATAAAATAAAATAAAACTAAACTAAAATAATACATTAAACCACAAAAAATACAATTAAACAAAATTAAATAATAAAAAAAATAATAAAACAAAACAAAATTAAATAATAATAAATTAAATTAAATTAAACTCTCCTTACCGTGGAATTGAGGGCTGGGTTGCTAGAACAGTGGCTATGACGTTAGACTTCTGCGGAAGTTCCTCCACATCTGGTCTGAGCTCATCTTCTGATTTCAGTCTTCGACGAACAGGTTTAGGGGGTGGGGCCAATGGAGTGGATACTTTGGCCTATCAAAAAAAATATACAGAGGGATTATAATGGTGAAGTAATATGCAATATGAAGACTGGTTGGTAGAGAATGGCTTACAGAGTTGACAGTGGTTGCATTTCGTTCCTCTGCCTGAACGTCATTCTTCACTATTCTCATCGTCCCGGGGGCTTCTGCACATCGTTCTGCCTGTATATATACACAAACAACAGTTTAATAGGTAAAGGTCAGTGAGCTTTTTTTTTTTTAAAGAAAGAAAGAATGAAAGAATACTTTTATCCAGCAAAATTGACTGTAAAAACTTACTGTTACTTAACAGTAAAAGCACAACTGTTTTGTTTTCATTAGATAATAATAATGATGTTTGAGCACCGAATCATATAAGAATGATTTCTGAAGAATCACGTGACACTGAAGACTGGAGTAATGGCTGCTGAAAATTCAGCATTTTCAGCACTCGAATTGCAATACAATTTCATAATATTACTGTATTTTTGATCAAATAAATGCAGTTTTGGTGAAAGTTTTCAAGGGTAGTATATATATAAGAATTTTTTTTTTTTAAACAATTCATCTGTGCATATTTTCTGCAACACAAAACAGCTTTTTCTTCAAAATCTGTCATCATAATAAATGGCTCCATTTGTACCTGTCCACTGTCAGATGGTTTCTCTCCATCATCTGCCGGCTGGTCGACAGCAAAAGCCTGGAACTGGCTGAAGTCAGCAAAGTTTGGCTGTTCTGGCATCTGCTGGGGTGACGTGCTGGTATGTGCTGGAAGACCATCTCCCTCAACCGAACGATGACCATGTGGTACTGACGTCTGGGGATTTGAACATTATATATTGAATTACTCTTCTAAAAAAAAGCGTAATAGTTATCTAATAATCTGAAAGCACTTTGCTATACCTGTGTGGGCAGTGGTCTGGGAGGCACTGCTGGGGGAAAGGCAACAACACCCGGCTGCTGCGGACCTGATGGAGAAGTTAAAACAAAAGAGAACTTCATCTTTTCCTAACTGCACACCAACAAAACAAGAAGTAATGAATTACCTGACAACTCTTTGTGTATGTGCATACCTGCAGGAACAGCAGCAAAGTTTCTGTTCATGTCTAGAGAGGAGGACCGTGAGTGAGAGGCGGGGGGGCGCGGTGGAGGAGGGGGCGGAGCCACAACCTTCAGTCCTTCCGGAGAGGTGCCAGAGTGAGACCTGTAATAGCATGAGCTGTAAATCTTTTTTTTTTTTTGCCTGGAAAGTCACACCATACTTTCATTTCGTATAAAACACTAAATAATTGCCAAAGCTAATCCATGTTAAAGGATTAGTTCACTCCAGAATTAAAATTTCCTGATAATTTACTCACCCCTATGTCACCCAAGATGCTCATGTTTTTCTTTCTTCAGTTGGAAAGAAAGTAAGGTTTTTGAGGAAAACATTCCAGGATTTTTCTCCATATATAGTGGACTTCAAAGGGGACCAATGGGTTGAAGGTCCAAATTACAGTTTCAATGCAGCTTCAAAGAGCTCTAAATTATCCCAGCCAAGGTGTAAGGGTCTTATCTAGTGAATCGATCAGTCATTTTCTAAAAAAAAAAAAACAAAACAAAAACAAATCTAAATTTGTATACTTTTTAACCACAAATGCTCATCTTGCACTAGCTCTGCGTCTACGGCTTGAAGTTGGAGGAGAAAATGAGAGCTCTTTTTCGCCCTACTCTACCTTTTTGAACAGGAGTACACAGATGAAGAACTAACCATGCATGACCTTTCTAACATGACTACATAATGCGTGAAGTCGATCTAGTGCAGGGGTGCCCAATCCTGGTCCTGGAGATCTACCATCCTATAAAGTTCAGCTACAACCCTGATCAAACACACCTGAACAAGCTAATTAAGCTCTTAGGTAGCACCTGATAATTACAGACAGCTGTGTTGGAGCAGGGCTGGAACTAAAGTCTGCAGGTAGGTAGATATCCAGGAACAGGATTGGGCACCCCTGATCTAGTGCAAGATGAGCATTTTTGGTTAAAAAGGGTATACATTTAAATTTTTGTTAGAAAATGACAAATTGTTTCCGTAGATAAGACCTTATTCCTTGGGTCATGTAGAGTCCTTTGAAGCTGCATTAAAAATGCAATTTGGACCTTCAACCAGTTGGCTCCCATTGAAGTCCACTATATGGAGAAAAATCCTGGAACGTTTTCCCCAAAAAACATAATGTATTTTCGACTGAAGAAAGAAAGACATGAACATCTTGGATGACATTGGGGTGAGTAAATTATCAGGAAATTTTAATTCAGGAGTGAACTAATCCTTTAATCTGAGCTTTTCTTCTAGCTACAAAAACACAACAAAAAAAACAAAGATCAAAATGAGCCTGAATTTAGTGCTAAGTCAAGATGTTAAAGTACCTTTGTCTGTTCACAGCACTGGAAATGGGCTCTTGATCAGATGTAAATGAATCCGAGCTGCTATAGCCATCTCCTGTTAGATGGAAGGGTAATGACTGAATGAATTATGGGAGATGATTTACTGTCAGTCAATTAAATGGTTGAATAGTCAAGATGTACTTACCAACAGTGGTACCAGGAAACTTAATAGTTGCTGCTAACTTGGTCTCATCAGAAAGTTCTGGTGGTTTTGCCATCAATGGACTTGTTGGATGTGTGTGATCTTTAAAATCAAGAGTAAAATTATGTCCATCTAGCAACTACACTACTAGCTAAAAATCTGGAATCAATAATATATCATTAATTTATCATATAATATGTGACCCTGGACCACAAAACCAGTCATAAGTGTACAATTTTTTTAACTGATATTTATACATCACCTGGAAGCTGAATAAAAAAGCTTTCCATTGATGTATGGTTAGGATAGGACAATATTTGGCTGAGATACAAATATTTAAAAAAAATCAGGAACCTAAAAAATCTAAACATTTTTTGGACAGCTGTCTTTTACAGCTGTCCAAACCAAGTTCTTAGCAGTGCATATTACCAATCAAAAAACAAGTTTTGATATGTTTATGGTAGGAAATTTACTTATCTTCATGGAACATGATCACTATATAACGTATCCTAATGATTTTTGGCATAAAAGAAAAATCTATAATTTTGAATACAATGTATTTTTGACTATTACTACTTAAGACTGGTTTTGTGGTTCAGGGTCACATATTATGGTATATTATAGTATAATATTAAAATAATATACTTTATTTAGCTCTTTAAAATAAAATAAAAAAGTTAAATAAAAGTTAAAAAATAAAACTTATAAATTAAAAAGTGAGTATTAAATTAAAATGCAATTATTTTATACTACACTTGAAAACAAAAATGCTAATATTTACTCTTTTTTTATTGAATTTTCATCATTTTTCATCAATTTTCATCATTTTCCAAAAATAACTTAAAATCAGTCAAAACCTAAAAAAGGCAAGTAAATCTATGTGCTGCCAAGTTTAGAATTGCAGACTGAAATAAAAAAAACTTCTAAACCCCTAACCCCAAGTATAAGCAATAGCAACAGTGATTTAGAAGAATAACAACACACCAAAAGTTGATGAATTTTTAGAACAAAATGTTAAAATTCCTTAAAAATTTGCACTGTAAAAGCACACAGAAGGACGCACCGCTTCCAGTTCTCTTGAGCTCCATCTCTTGCATGTGGATCTTGCTGGGTGTCATACGAATGGGCACAGGGTGGACTATTGCTGTATCCTACAATGAAATAAGCACATCAGTTGCTGTTGTCGAACAACCACAACTACATCCCGCTGAACTTAATGAAGATTTATCATCTCAGTTATAAAAAACAACAAGGAATACCTAAGAACCTGGCACTGAGCAACTAAACAAACATTATATCACAACACCATCAAAGGACAGCCAGCAGAGTCATCACTTGGATTACATGATACAGTATGAAAGAAAGAGCATGAAAGAATTACCAGTAAGCTCAGCAAGCAAAAGAAAAACAAAAATGAATCATTTGATGATGGCACTGTGGCTGTGAATTTATCCTGAGGACATGCGCTCTCAGAGAGAATTTACAGAGTACTGGGTTAATGAATATCATTAATCATGAAAGAGCATTGAGTGATTGACTTACAGGGTCAGCTGGTGCAATGTTAGAATCAAATTGGGTCAGAGTTTGTGAGCTTGAGGAGCGTTCGCTAAAAGTCTCCCACTGCTGGAGAGACAGAGCAGAGACATGTCAACAAGGTGGAGCAACTCCACTCCTCACACAAGCAAACAGAGGCCATAATACAACAACAGTGTGCCCTCTTTGCCCTCTGACTGTTAGGACAAACCCGTGATTTGTCCTGCATTGTACTGCTGCATATTCTCTAGTGTCCACAGAGGACCAATTGTCTTCCAAATGGCCTTTTAGGCTGAGATGGAGAATGTGACATTTTATTTTCCTATTACAATGATCAGCTTAGAAGAAACAAGTTGTAGTCATCAAAACAGAAAGCCCAATTATTAGATCCTGTAGATCAAAAAAATACTGACCTGTTTAAAGTGTGTAATTTCATAATTCACTTCCAGAGCAAAAATTCACAGATATGTACTAACCCCGCTGTCATCCAAGATGTTCATGTATTTCTTTCTTCAGTCATAAAGAAATTATGTTTTTGAAGGAAAACATTTCAGGAATTATTCCCATATAGTGGACTTCTATGGTGCCTGTGAAGTTGAACTTCCAAAATGCAGTTTCAATGCAGCTTCAAAGTGTTTCGACATACCCTAACTGTCTTGAACCGGTGTGCACCAAGTACGCATGCAGATGGCAGAGCTAGACAAGACAAGCATTTGAGGTTAAAAAGTATATACATTTTATTTATTTATTTTTTTAAAATGACTGATCATTTTGCTAGATAAGACCTTTTTTCCTCGGCTGGGATCATTTCAAGCCCTTTAAAGCTGCACTGAAAATGCATTTTGGAATTTCAAACATGCGGGCACCTTAGAAGTCCACTATATGGAGACAATTCCTGAAATGTTTTCCTCAAAAAAACAATTTCTTTACGACTGAAGAAAGAAAGACATGAACATCTTGGATGACAACGGGGTGAGTACATTATCTGTAAACTTTTATTCTGGAAGTGAACTACTCTTTTAACTGACAAACAAATTACTATTTGAACAGGTCTTTTTTAAAAATCTCACTCTGCCATTGGTCGACCAAACAGAGACCCGGTCTAAACCTGGGATGTTTAAATAAATATTTTGCAAGCTAACCAGAGCCACATTGTTACATTTTCTTATTTTACGAATTAACCAATAAATATCATGTCGTTCCAAACCCGTAAGACCTTCGTTCATCTTTGGAACACAAATTAAGATATTTAGCTTTCTGACCTTGTACTGATGTCACATGAACCATTTTAACAATGACCTTACTGCCTTTTTGGGCCTTGTACGTTGTAGTTGTGTTACTGTCTATGCAGAGTCAGAAAACTCTTGTATTTCATCACAAATATCTTAATTTGTGTTCTGAAGAGGAACAAAGGTCTTACAGGTTTGTAACGACAAAAGGGTGTAAAATTTAAGAAAAAGCATTTCATATTGCAATAAAATACGAATTTTAAAAACCATTTAAAATCCAACATGAAGTCAAAATCGACCCTTTTTGCTTTCTTAAATATCCTTTTTTTCAATATTTAACAATTATTCTGTAGGGAAAAGTTAGGAAGCCAATTTCTGTCATATAAAGGGTAAAAAAAAAAAAATGCTTTGTTAAATCATGATTTTGACATAAAAAGTTGAAACTATGACAAAGAGGCATAATGATGACTTAATATGACATAATTATGACTTGTGTCATTATTATGACATAGTATCTAATCATTTGGATATGAACGTATATGCATTTTATCATAATATCCGACCAAAGCATGAATTTCATGGCAGAAATGAGATACAAGTATTCAATTAAAAGTATTCCAGAATTTATTTTTAAAAATGTGACTTCAGGTCAGCAGTTTTGACTACAAGTCTGCCACATTCCCAACAAAACAGTGAATAATTTACTGTCACAACAATTCTCATGAGAGTGTTACATGTCTGTAGATGAAAGTGTGCTTTGCCGGCACCACTTTCTCCTGACCAGAAGGGTATTAGTTTTTTTCCCATAAAGACAAAGGCAGAGAGAACTACAAATATGAGGGAAAGAGGTAGGGTACACTGAGAACACCAAAGTCCAAACCTCATTGCTCTGGTTGAGCTCAGGCCAGTTCTGGTTCAGGGAAGGCATGGAAGGAGATTTATTTGGAGTGACTTCCACAGGGGAAGCAGAAAAGCCCACCTCAGGAGCAGGTTCTGGAACTCCTGAAACATAAAGACAGGTAATAAAGACTTTGTGCAGAAGCCTGAACATCACTCAGTATAATTATGGAATAAGCAGAATAATATTGCATCTAAAAGGTCATTAGCATCATAAAACTTCACAAGGACTCTCAGGGTCCTAAGGGTGTATTCTATGTTCCGTTTTAATATGCAAAAAACTGTTGCTTAGATACAGGCTCACTTCACATGAAGCTGTTATTAAAATATTGGAATTAGAAGCAAGTTTGTTCTCTGTCTGCAATGAAACTCACATGCTGGGAAGTGACAATATAGTAAGGGCGAAAACCTATATTGAAAGATATTTATCATTTATTTTAGCATTTTTACAACTGTAGTGAGCCTGGTTATAAGAAAATGTTAAAAATACAGTTTACACTGTGTCTATGTAAAATAACAGAGAGAATATATTTTTTTTTAAAAGTCTCTTCTGCTCACCAAGCCTGCATTTATTTTACTATTTAAAATAACTGCTTTCTATTTTAATTTATTTTAAAATGTAACTTGTTAATGTGATCAAAGCTAAATTTTCAGAATCATTACTTTTCTTTAGTGTCACATGATCCTTCAGAAATCATTCTAATATGCTGATTTGCTATTCAAGAAACATTTATTATTATTACTATTATTATTATTATTATCATCATCATCAATATTATAACAGATGAGTCTTTGATTGATGAATAGAAAGATCCAAAGATCATTTATCTGAAATAAAAAGTTTTTGTAACATTATACACTATACCACTCAAAAGCTTGGAATCAGTATATTTTTTGTGAGGGAAAAAAAAATTAATACTTTTATTTAGCAAGGGTACTTTAAATTGTTCAAAAGCGATGATAAAGACATTTATTATGTTACAAAAGATTTATATTTCACACAAATGCTGTGCTTTCTATTCAACAAAGAAACCTGAAACTGTTTTCAATATAATAATAAATGTTTTTTGAGCAGCAAATCAGAATATTAGAAGGATTTCTGAAGGATCATGTGACTGGAGTAATGATGCTAAAAATTCAGCTTTGAACGCACAGGAATAAATTAAATTTAAAATATTAAAATACAAAAGTTATTTTAAATAGTAAAAAAGCAGAAGAGACTTCTTTAAAAACATTAAAAATCTTACTGTTCAAAAACATTTGATCAAATATTTGATCAAAATACATTAAAACAATAATAAAACAAAACCAATATTATTATCACTTAAAATAACTTTTCTATTTGAACACATTTTACATTTTGTATTTAATTTATTCCTGTTATAGCAAATCTAAATTTTCAGCTTTATTCATGTTTATTACTCATGTTGAAAACAGTTGTGCCATTTCATGTTTTTGTTAAAGTAGTTTTTTTTTTATTAAAAGGAAGTTAAAAAGAACAGCATTTATCTTAAATAGATGTTTTAGTAAAAACTAAAGTCTTGTCAGTTTTTGTAACTATCAGTTAATAAAGGTAGTAAATTCTTAAAATATATAAAGAAATCAAACAATTACAGACCCCAAAGTTTTAAATGGTAGTGTTTGTGTCTGAACAGAGCACCAGTAAGCGGCCACAAACACTTACTGTAATTACACCATAGAAGTATTTCTTCATACACCTCTACACCTTTGCACATATCATAATCAGAAAAGGTTTTAAAAAGAACTCTGTATGCATAATTGTGAAATGTTATGAAATAACTGGGCTGCGTATTTCCCAATCTGAAGCTGTGGTTGGCATAAGGCTTTTCTGCTTACCTGCTGAGTCATCCAAGTCAATAAGCTTTGGCATTAGGCTCTCAGGGAGCTTTTCAGGAAGGTCATAGCCATTTTTCCTGGCGACCACAAGATGAAACGCAGCACAGAACTCATCCAGGGTCAGTGCACCGTCTTTATCAAAATCTGATAGCTCCCTGCAAGGTAAAGCAGGTCAGTCAATACAGATAAGATGAATATTTTAAGCACAGTAACAGGGACGACTTGCTTTTTCAAAGACAGGACATTAACAAATTGAATGTAAATGGCTAAAATTATCAGCTGATGCTGTCAAGGAGTGGCAACATATGCACGAGTACTGTTTCGAACACCAAGGTCATCCAAAATGACCAAAGAGGGACAATGTAACTCATTTTAAACTACTTACCAAATATGAGACAGTTCTAGAATAGGCAGTTTTGACTTTGTAAAGAATTCCTTCGCCGCAGAGCCTAAGCAACAGAAAATAAATACATTTTTAGGCTGGTAAGTTCAAAACAGAAAACAGCATTAAGGTTGTATTACTGTTCAAAACAAGGTATCACTAACCAGGGATTAAACCAGTGAGATCGGCCTGAATGGTCTTAAACTGGTTTATGTAATACTGTCTTTGCTCATCTGTGATTTTCCAGGGGTCATCGTAACCGCTGGTCTGTCTTTGGATTTCATTTGTGGTCATTGCAGATGGCACAGTCCGTACTGTTGTGCTCTCCGGCTAGAGTAGAAAAGCAGGGAAAAATAAGAATTAGATTTTGTAATATACTGATATATACTATCAGGATCAGAAATTAACTTTTCCTTTAAGGAGCAATATATGCCTCTGAAATTGATTTCTAGGGACATTTTACACATTTGTGGGGGTAAAAAGGCTGCATTTATTTGATCAAAAATACAGTAAAAACAGAAATATTGCAACTGTTATTACAATATTAAAATAATTGTTTTCAATTTTACTTTATTTCAAAATGTAATTTATTCCTGAGAATGCAAAGCTGATTTTTGGCAGCCATTACGCTCTCACATGATCCTTCAAAAATCATTCCAATATGTTCAAGAAACATTTCTTATTTTTAAAATCAAGTTTAATATTGAGGATTTCAATTGTGTTTTTTTAACCAGCTCAAACAACATAACTGCTTAACCACCTTGTTTTCGAATTTCTTGTATGACCGGTAATTCTCCGCACACGCATTCATTTGGGCTTGGCAAATATTTAATAAAGTCTGCTTTTGTGAACACAAAAGTAAACATCTGTTCTGCCAGAAGCCTTGGTTGCAGCAGGCTAGTGGTGATAGATTATGTTGTATACATAACAAATGTATACATGGAGGCCCACATTGCATTACCTGAGCTGAGGGGGGATGCATTGGAAGTGTGCTGGAGGGGGGCGTGTCTGTAAAGCTGACCCAACTTTCCTGGACAGGAGGGGGTGAATGGGCGGACCACATCCCATCACCTGTAACTGGTCCTTAGGCAACACAGGAAAAAAGAAAAAAAGAAAAGAGAAACAGATAACAGTTTAACAAAAACAAATTACACGTATTCAATATTTAATTAGAATCCAGTACAGTACGTGACCTTTCATATTTCACTTCTGTTAGCATCTTAAGGATCTTTAAGTAAATAATATAATGTATTGTTTGTTAATGTTAGTAAGGAAGGCTGTTATGTGACCTAAATAATATATGAATGCATTATTATTAAACTTTGAGTACCTGGCTGTGCTTCTCTAAAAGGTGGCCAAACAACTCCTGGCACTGAGGGCTGTCTGTCCACGTTTCCACCGCTGGCCTGGCGCTTGTGCTTCCTCCAGGCATGGGGTGAAGTGGGAGGGGACTGGTGTGGTGACACTACAGGAGATGTGGTGTCCGGCTGGAGCCAGAGATAAACAACATCAATTACTTAGTAACTTTACAGACTTCCAGTCAAACAGATGGCCTTAAAACAGCAGAGATACATGTTGAACTAAACAAATAGTCATTTTACACATCCAAAACATTACAACTTAATACAGAGACTCCACGGAGTTAAAAGATTAGGTCACTTCAAGAATAACAATTTCCTGATAATTTACTCACCCCCATGTCATCCAAGATGTTCATGTCTTTCTTTCTTCATTCGAAAAGAAATTAATTTGAGGAAACCATTCCATTTTTCTCCATATAGTGGACTTCAATGGGAGCCAACACATTAAAGATCCAAATTGCAGTTTCAATGTAGCCTCAAAGGGCCAGCCGAGAAATATGGGTCTTGTTCAGCAAAATGAAAAAAATAACCACAGATGGTCATCTTCACGCATTACATAGGCCACGCACACACTGCAGCTAAATTCGGTTGTCAGTTCACTAGGGCTGTCAAACGGTTAATCGTGATTAATCGCATCCAAAATAAAAGTTTGTTTACATACTATATGTGTGTTTACTTTGTATATTTATTATGTACATATAAATGCACACACATACATATATATATTAAAATTAAATATTTATATGTATATATATTTATACCTGTATACAATTTAGATTATAAATAAATATCAATATTTTAGATATAAATCTAAAATATTTTTCCTTAATATATACATGCATGTGTGTGTATTTATATATACATAATAAATATACACAGTACACAAATATATAGTATGTAAACATAAACTTTTATTTTGGATGCGAGTAATAATGATTAATCATTTGACAGCACTACAGTTCACCTTTTACTCCTTAATCACGCTCTGTACACACATAATTCACTAAAATACGGGAGTGACAACCGCATTAACTCCCGAAAAATACAGGTAGTGACAACCGCATTTACAGAACTTCTATGCAGTGTGTACGGAACTGAACTGAACAACTAGTTGTTAATGACGCATTTAACGGCGCATCAGAAATGTGTCTTCCTCTGTATGTGAAATGCAAGAAAATTAATGTGAAAGAAGTCTTAACCTTAGCTCATTTGGATATGTGGCTCACGAGCCTTGTAGTGAAGCGTTGCCAGATAGAATAAAACAACAAACAAGTGCAAAACAACAGTAAAACGCCCTAAATGCTTTGTTTTATAACACCAAAAAAAAAATCATATATCTCATATCCGCCACAGACCACTTTATTAACTCCATAAAGTGCCTAGCTTTATGAGCTTAGACCAAACAACATGCCTAAAAGTGCTTGTAAATACGAGGACATGGCAACACTGCAAGACAGCACTCTCTAAAGCAGCCTCCAGAGCATAAACAAAAGACAGCACGTTTATCAGCGGTAGTTTAGTTAAAAATCGCCAGACAAAAAAAAGTGTCTTTAGCCAAAAAATGGCAGATACCAAACTGAAACTACTGAAACACTGAAACTACAATATGGACCTTCAACCTGTTGGCCACCATTGAAGTGCACTATATGGAGAAAAATCCTGGAATGTTTTCCTTGAAAACCTTAATTTCTTTTCCACTGATGAAAGAAAGGCATGAACATTTTGGATGACATGGGGGTGAGTAAATCAGGAATTTTTTATTCTGGAAGTGAGCTAATCCTTTAATCATGGAACTCTTCAGTTATTAGATCAGCGCTTTAACCATTACCACACAACACCCCAGATGACAAATAAAATTGCAAAATTAAAAGCAAAGTCTCCCCTTTTTTGTCAATGTTGTTGTTTAATAAATATTTATTACATATAGACCGCAAAAGATCTAGCTTGCAACATTTATCCAAGGCTAATGCGCTGATTTCATATTTCAACACATATTTGATAATAGCATGCAGGACATATGCTGTAGTACCTGTGGATCTACAGTGGGCACACAGGGCTGAATCATCTCATGCGCTGACACTTTTTTGGCTTGCACTCGGCCTGGAGGCCTGGGAAGGTAGGCCCCCTGGTTCTCTGTGTCTGCGAACATGACCGCGTGCCTCGTCTCCTGCTCGTTCTTGCCCATCACAAAGCGAGGGAGGGGCAGATCCCTGACTGCAAACACAACTCCACATTAGACTTCTGCATTCAGAGCCAGACTGAACATTCAACTACTGTCAGCAGTGCAGAAATAAGTGCTACTAAACTGATAATATTTGCTTAACTTAATTAGAAAATTAATTGAAACAGCTGAACTGAATCTATAACAATAGAAACCAAGTTCATCCAATGCATATCTAAAATCCAGGGTAATGTTAGCAATTTCCTGTTGACTGTGTCTTCATGTTTTTGCAGTATTTTCAAGGCTACAAGCCGGGTCTTATTTCCTGCTTATTTATGCCACTGTCAATTTCTCATTCTTTTACAAAGCCTTGTGTCTAACTTCCCAAAATTCATGTTGTGTTTTTCAACGGGGCTTCCTGTCAGAGGGTTTATATTGAGAACAGCCATGATACATGATCGTCAATAAACAAACAGGAGCATTTGCATCTGGCTTAAAGGCAGAAAATACAAGCACAACATACTATGCACAACATACTATTCCGGAAGTACTCAAACCTAAATATGTCTCTTGTGTTTGTAATACACACATTCAGTCCTTTTCATCGAAGAGGCAGTAAGATTAAACCCTTTAATTCTTGTTATGTAACGGGCTGCAACTGCCACAATGGATTAATTTGTAAAAAGAGGGTCTGCAAAATTTACAAGGATGTAATAATTTTATATTAAAAGAGCTACCCACCACTGTTCAGGCTTTCTACACGCAGGGGCAGTCCAGACTGGGCCAGTGCAATGAGCTTCAGTGCAATGTAGAACTGACTCCGACCGAAATGACCGAGACGCGTGGCCCCGCACAGTTCAGTAATCTAAAACAATGGAAACAGAACTATCATTTAGATAAACTGACCTTAATATCAACAACACAAAGGTGAACATACAATAGCCGGAACAGAAGGGAGAATAAGTTCATCTCTGTTGTTAAACACACAAACACACACACACACACACACACACACACGCACACTAACTGAAAAGAACATTTAATGAACAGTAAAGCGAAACAGTGCCAATTAGTAATTTTTTATTTTAATTGGAGAAAAAATTATATTCTAAATAATGTGAATAATATAAATATAAATAGAATTATATCACAGATTTATTTCTATTTTTAAATAAATGCAGCCTTGGTGAGCGTAAAAAGTAAAAATAAAAATAAAAATAAATAAAATTACTGATCCTACACTTTTGAACTTGAGACCATGGACCACAAAACCAGTCATAAGTAGCAATCGCCAAAAATACATTGTATGGGTGAAAATTATTGGGGTTTTTTTTCTTTTATGACAAAAGTTATTAGGATATTAAATAAAGATCATGTTCCATGAAGATATTTTGTAAATTTCCTACCATAAATATCTGAAAACCTAATTTTTGATTAGTAATATGCATTGCTTTTAAAGGTGATTTTCTATACATGTTATATAGTTTATTTAATATTTACATTTTTTTTTGCACTCTCGGTTTTCAGATTTTCAAATAGTTCTCAGTATCTCAGCCAAATATTGTCATATCCTAACAAACAATACATCAATTGAAAGCTTATTTATTCCACTTTCATGATGTATCAATTAAAAAACCCTTATGACTGTTTTGTGGTATAATATATAACACAGACATATATAAAGATTGCCTTTATTTACAAATTAACAATTTAAATTTTTTACTGTTTTTTTATCCATTTAAAAGTGTTATTTATTCCTGTGCCAGCATTGCTGAATTTTCAGCAGCCATTACTTCAGGCTTCAGTGCCACATGATCCTTCAGAAATCATTTTAATATGCCGATTTGCTGCTCAAGAAACATTCCCGATTATTATAAATGTTGAAAACAGCTGTGCTGTGCAATATTGTGTGGAAACCATGATACATTTTAGGATTCTTTGATGAAAAGAACAGAAGCGGTTTGAAAAAGCTTTTTGATAGTAGTGTATGTAAATGTATGTCGCCAATACAATGGCAGTATACATAATACAACTCACTTGAACCTGAAAACTAATAATATTTAATATACATAATTGTTAATCAGTCAGGTTCGCACAAATCACAAAACTGAAAAAAAAAAACACATCAGAAATCCATTAGTAGAGAAACAATGTTGACATTTCACATGAGTAAACCTCCAATAATATGCCCTTGCCAATTACTTCACTATTACAGATCAGTAAATCTGTTGCTCAGACAAGATAAACAAAATAAAGAGATGCAGTCTCGTGGACACACCCCTTCAAACAACTCTGGCCACAAATCTAGAAGAACTAGGCTATAAAGACCACAAGTTTTTGAAACTTATAGCAACAAATGAGTGTTAATCAGCACCAACCTTCAGTCAAAAAAAAAACCCTCTCACTGACACTTCAAGAACCAGGCAGCAACCAAGTCTCCAAAAAAAACGTATAAAACTGTCAGAGCATGATATTTGAATCAGGTCAAATATTATCAACAATTTATGATGATTAGTTGAAATAATTCCATATATAAAGGATATAAAGGGTCACACGTTGTGCATAACACCAAACCTTCATGCTTGCATTAATACTTTAATAAGTGAGAAAATCACATTTCAGGATTCATCAGCTGTGTATGGATCTCGTGACAAAAAGAGCAAATGACGATTAATGCTAATATTTAAGAGGAAGCAGGCTCAACTAATAATTCTACAGACTTGCACAACAGGAAACAAAGTTTAGTCCTACAGATGCATCACCCTTCATCTGTTCAACTGAGCAACAATGAGATTTATTCATCAGATCGGTCTAAACACTCTTGACATCACCCAAATGATCCATTAGAGCTATCAGCATTTCTGAGACGATGAGCTCAAGTCATCGGTTCAACTTACAAAAGTGTATAAGCATAACAACACAGATCTGCTGACTAATACACACATAAGTGAATCAGATGCATGCTGTAACGTTACCTGATGGACCACTTCGGTTGAAAGCTGGGCCGCCCGGAAGAGGTCCAGAACTTTGCCATTGGAAGCCACTTTCTTGGTGTTATCCACATCACAGGAGAGGAAGAGTTCAGAGTAATATTTCTGCTCAACATCGCTCAGTGTTAAACTCTCCATCGTGGCATCAAACCCCGCAGTTGGTGGCTTCACCTTATCAGGCCAGTGTCGTGCCTTTCGGTGTGTGAGCGAGACCAGAAACTAGCGAAACACAAGCAAGATCCTTCAATGAAATGGACGGACTTGAAAGAGGGTGCTTTGGGATGCTTGTTGTTGTTTTTATGTACCGTTAGTCGCTGTCTTTGCTCTTGTCTTTTGGCCCTCGCAAAGTCAACCAAACTAATAGAGCCTGGGACGTCGGAATTGAGCTGTAACAACGTCGAGACTGGGTTCCGCCGTCGCGCTGGCTCTTTAAGAGGAGGATATGGCTGTCGGTAGAGCGGTGGAGCTCGTCTAGCCGCTGAGTGATGTTAGGAATAAAGTTTCGGGCTCTTCGGGCTGCTTCTCTCTGCAGACAGCGCCGCCATTCCTGGACCCCGTGACGTCATGGCCCAGGCGCGGAGGACCCGGATGGAGTGTGGCGTCACAGATGTGCCGTCAGCTGGCGTGTTTGTAAAATCTGCTGTTTCATACATACATATTTCATATATAGCTAATCTAAACCGTACTTTAATATATATAATTCGTATAATTCTATCTTCAATTTCATTGTATTGCAAGCGAATTAATTTTTGTAGTATTTATATGTAATATTTACATTTTAAATTACTACGTCTTAGATTGCAGCAAAATTTACTATGGTATAAAAGACGCTTCCTGTATATATTGTATATTTACTATATTTTGTGTAAATATACTGTAGCAGATTCCAGAAATGTTAAATACCATAGTACTTTAATTTCAATTTCAATTTCAATTTCAATTTAAGATATACTTAATATTTATAGAGAGAAAGGGAGAGGGAGAATTTGTTTTGTTTATTCACTCTTAAATATGTTGGTAATTATTCTATTTCATTGTATTGCAAGCGATTTATTTTATTATTTTTTTTATTAAATTATATATAATATTTAATTATATATGTTTAACAAAATTCAAGAGAATTCGTTTTAATCACTCTATTAAATATATTGATCATATTTTATTGTATTGCAAGCAAAACTTATTTTTATTTATTGATATATAATATTTAATTATATATTTAAAAAAAAAAATTAATACATCTTAGATTGTGACAAAATTTTACTATAGCTTGAAAGACAAAATTCCAAACTCTGTAGCTGTATATATTGTATATATAATATATTTTGGGTAATTTATTCTCTTGCAGATTCTAGAAATGCCTAATAGTACTTTAAATTCAATTTCAGATAAAGATATAGGCTACTTAGATTGCAACAAAATTTACCATGGTATGAAAGACGTTTCCAAAATTTGTAGCATATTGTATATTCACTATATTTTGTGTGGTTTATTCTGTAGCAGATTCTAGAAATATATATATATACATACACACACTGTGAAAAACAACACATAATTGCTTCAACTTTCAAATTATTAACGCAAATTATTGGATCACGACAAAACTAGTAAAAATACTGTTCATTCACTGTGATTTTTTTTTAACTGAATTTGAATATCCTGCAACACCTGTCTAATAATGGGAGGGTTCCATCGATTTAAGGGGCGGGGCTATTTTATGGTCTAAGGTGAAAATAGTGGTTATGGGCGGGACTATCGTTGTGGTAGGAGGAGCTAACACTATAATAGCAGTGGGAGGGGTTAACGGTGTGGTTGGAGGATTTAGTTTCATGGCTCTGATCATTCTCAATGAGGGAATCCGATCTCATACGTGACCGCTGATCAGCGATATCAGATATCTTAACAGCACCTTTTGACACAGACTCTTCATATGCGCTCCAGATAAACATCATTGCACTTTAGGTTACGATGGATTGGATTACTTTAATTTTGACTGTGTCTCTTGTGATAATTTTTTTTCATCTTCTTTTTGGCAAAAGAAGTCATCCCAATGCTCCCCCATGCATAAGAGGTTGGATACCGTGGTTTGGTGCTGCGTTTGAATTTGGCAAAGCACCTTTGCATTTCATTCAGCAAGCCAGAGCCAAAGTAAGTTTGCTCATTGTGGAATTACTTTAATAAACTAGATGATTTGCATATCCATCTATCTATCTATCTATCTATCTATCTATCTATCTATCTATCTATCTATCTGTCTATCTTTTTTTTTTGTTTGTTTTTTTTTTTGCAAAAATCATTGCAAAATGATTTGCTAATCATTTTCTCTTTAATTCATGCAAATAACAGTGCAGTGGGATTTCAGACATTTAATTTCAACAATATTCCCCAGAACATTAGTTATGTAAATTAAATATTTAAAAAGGTTTTTAAAAAACTGCAAACAGTCAAATCATTCTGCGCTGGTCTGCCAGTGGGTCCAGAAGTCCAGCACCTCCCCTGCAAATTTAGATAAACCTGTTGCACTCACTTACTCTACTCAAATGTAAAGGCACAATGTGTATTATATATTTTACATATTTTCTCTTAAAATTAGCAGCACGTTATTACTAGGATCAATATTAGACAATTTCATATTACAATTTCAGACTAAACATCTTTGATTTACCATGCTTTATACTTTCAATATTTTCCTTAGGAACTACAAAAATATTACCCAGACACTGTTCTGGATCTCTGTGGCCGATGTTGACTTGTTTTGTTTTTGAGCTGTGCCATACTAACCGAGTTCAGTTCAGCACCATTAATTTATGTAACTAGGACAGAAGCTGCACACAGTGGCCCTTTTTGACACAATTTTTGTTCTGGGCACCGCTGTGCCAGTTCTCTGAAACCATGGAAGCTAATGAGAGGTTTGCTGAATAGACAAAAAAGACTGC